>OX632358.1:31031251-31366251 GCA_951751655.1 Ophion costatus
AATCGCAAAAGGATATTGGTGTATGTGCATTCATGTACACGCAAGTGTGTAGTCAGGAATAGTATCCACCATTCGCGTGGACCCTGCAGCCGAACAAGTGGATATTGGCGTCAACTATATATAAATAGGTTGTGCGATTTTTGCCGCGACAACATCGACGTGTAGAGCTGTGGATATCTACACGAGACGACGGGGATTGACCATGACACACGATTTCGTCGTGTGCGGATTGGAAAGTTGTCGAGATGCTGTATACCGAACCAGCGAGCGTTGCTAATGCTATCAGGCCGTTCTCGTAGCTTGCAGTTGTAAAATATCATGCACCATTCGCTGTATTTGTCGTTACGCTGTCCATTTAACGAAAGAATTCCTTGGTCAACCACGACGAAATGTCGAGGACAACGATGGCCGTTGCTGTTTTCCGTGGAAGTGCAGCTCTCACTTTTGTCCACTTTGCAGCAAGTTTGTCTTCGTTATCGCCGATCTCACGCACACACAATTTCCGGTCTCTCTGAAGTGAAACGTCCATCAAACGGAAACCGCTTTAAACGAGGAATGATGAATGAAAACATGAGTACTACGAACAACAAAGACGGATGGCTCGGTTGAAACGATGGCAGCTTAGATGCAGCAATCTTTAATTAATGGCAGGATCATTCATGTCAAAGGATCTAGTTTCTTTTCAACTTTATCAACTAAACGAGATGAAGCTAAACGAATATCGAATTGCAACGATAGAAGAACGATGAAGACATCGGTGAAATATGTTTCAGGAACCGGCTAAACGAGGCACTTCCTCCGAGGCCCAAAACTCATAATCCAGCCGACTCAGGAACGCCGAGAAAATCACCAAAGCGTGGCTAAAAAAGACAATTAAATTTACGGGCGTCCTTCGGACGTGAACAATTCCCGGTGTTGTGCAAAGCAACACTTCTTTTTGCCACATCTTGTTTTCAGTACTCTCAGTCAACGTCGTATAATTGAGGAAAGAAGCGAATTGGAATAACAACTTGGCTGAACGTTCTTTATTGTTTGTTTCAATATCGCATGCTCACGGAATCCGTCTTTCGAGGGCCAAAGATCTTTTTGGGACAGTTGAATTATGACAACGTCATCGCATGTAACTTAGCGACGTTACGAAGACGTTTCACGAACACTCCGGCTTTGGAAGAAGTCAGCGAGGATGTGATTCCTGTATACAACGTCGATGGAATCCTCCAACAATCGTAGGTCGTGGGAAAAAAATTGTCCATCCTCTCACGCGCCTTCTTCCTACGATCACCTTCAAGCTCAGCAGAGCCGTGCGTCTAATCGACCCGACGCTCACTGACCTCCAACGACGTCGAGACGTCATTCTCGGCGGCATTACGCTTGCATGATTTATTATGTTCATTTTTTATCCATCGTTACCAAATGACAGTCCATGCCTCCTCGTTCGCCGCCAGGTGGCCGTGAGGACCCCGTTTTTTTACCCAATCGAATTTTTACGTGGGTTCAATGATTATGAAATCTCTTTTTAAATGAAGTGAATGAATTTATGATATCGGAACAACAATTGGAGAAGACTAAAAAAGATGGCTCTCCATGGGATTTCGTAGATTCGTATTGCGAAAGTAAACATTTGTTGAAGGGACTTGTATCGAAACATGATTGATGGAAGAACTTCCGTCAATTATTTCGAAATCAAAACCTATATTCGAGATAGACCATCCTCGCGAATTAATTTTATTCATCGCGATTAGTATGTTCGCACGTCATATCAAACTCCTGCAATGTAAGATTGAAAAATAAGTATTTTATAATGAGTTTAGGTTTTTGCAAGTAAAAAAAACGAAAGTAGCGCCGAAAACGCCAAAAATAGCGATTAAGGTAGGAGAATTCTTTTTACCGGGAAGAAAAGCTTATGGTCGAAGTTAAACTCCACAAGAAAGCTGAGTGACCACTTCATGGCTCCAGATTTACAGATTAATCTGTAGGTCGTTTGGTCACAAATTTTTTGGTACTTGAGGTTTCAAACACCTTTTTGTGAACCTCGTACAAGATAACTCTAAAACTATCTGATAGATTTATTTTAAATAATGGACACTTTAATATAACATAATCACGGTCTATGTGAACCTAAAGTTGCGTAAAAAATTATTTAAAAAAACTACTTTTTCATTAACAAACTCTATGGTAAAACTTTCAGGAAAGAATACTTTTTCAAACACGTACAAATTATCGAATTTTCACGTTTCTTTGGATTTATTAGGTTCACATAGAGCGTGTGGGTTTTAGAAATCGAAAGCTTTTTTGCTATCATATTTGAGATCAATAGACCAAACGCTAGATGGTACGCCGTGGAACAACTACAACGCCAACCGTCTCTGAAGCAAGCGTCGTGCAGGCGTAATTCATCAATTAAAAAAAAAATTAGAAGATCAAAGTATGTCATAATATGTACATAAAATTGTAACGATTTGGAATAAACAGTTTCGTCTAAAAAACATGTCGAAAATTCGCTTATTTTCGGCTGCCTAAAGAGACCTCCTCCCACCTCAAGCATAAGTCGAAAAGCCCATTGTTAGTGCACGGTAAATGAATATCTCCGTCGCGATCTGTTTCCTTGCTTACAAACACTTTCTCGAATGGTGAGCGTTAATTCGCGCCACGTCGAGCTGATTTTTTTTTCTTTACACTTGCAATGAGTAATTAGGGATTGTGCATACACGTATAAGCTGGTGCAGAACAGCCAGCGTGTCTCTAATCCCTACCCTAGCGACTTCCGATTCACGAGTTACGCAATGTAGCTCGACGATTTGAATGCAGGTGAGGGCCCGCGTATCCAGCGGTTGCCGCACACTTCCACAGACATTCAGATCTAATCCAGAACACGAAACATTATGAACACAATCGAGTGTTATTCGACACGTTGTCCCGGAAGATAGGGCTGAAAAATCAATTGCCAAGATTTGCGATTGAAGATTTTCCTTGCCGGAAGTAGGTGCGGACGGAGAGCACATTTTGTTATTGCTTTCGAGTGTATCAAAGTTGGCATTCAGGATATATGATAGATACTGGCCCAGGCAAAAAAGCTGAACTTTTTTATTTTCAAATATATGTCCCGATTGAAAAGTAGTACTAGTGACGGGTAAAAAATTGATTTTTTTTTTGCATTTTCTCAAAGTGTAATTTTCTTTTAATTTACTCTTCACTCTTTGCTTTTGCGCTTTTAATTTACTTTTCAAATAGTCAAGAATGTGGGGGGAAAAATCCAGTTACAATATTAAAAATTGACGAAGTTATAAACGATTTAGTCAGAGGAGGTAGCCCAAAGATTTACGAATACTAAAACTTTCAATAGCGTTGTTCTCGAAACGACTTTTCTCGACCTGGCCGGAATTATAACTCTAGCTGTAGTTGTCCGGTTTTCAATTTCAAAAAATTAACATTTTTGTAATAGCAGTGGTTTATCGTTCTACATAGCCATTTTTGTATTCAATATTTTTTCAGCCCCTGAATATAAATAAAAATTTCGCCAAAATTACACTTTTTGAACACCGGCCATTTTGTGATTTTTTTCGACAAACGGCTTCTTACGACGAGAAATACTTTTGTATAGATTAAAAAACTTTTTTATATTTATTTTCCAGACCAACCATTGTCAAGTTATCGATCCGGCTGTTGGACCACATTTTTTATACAGACGATCTTTTATACCTCAATGACGTTGTGAATTCTAATTTTTTTAAAATTGGAAATGTACACGAAATGAGTTCAATGTATGCTCAATAACATACATTTTTTTCCAAATCCCAAATAAATAATCTAGTAGGCAAGAAAAATCGGAAAAACGACCTTTTTTTTGGTCACAGTGATGTGCCCCCAAAGTAGACCAAGTCTCAAATTTCCACCCAACAACGATTTATTTTCTAATGATCATTCCACCTCTTTATTACTATTTAGCTTTACCAAGGAAACACTTTTGACAGTGAGTATTCCTCGCCTTGCGACTGTCGCAATTTACAAGTCTCTCAACTGCTTACAGCGTTGCTATACGGTTTGATGAGGATGTGTAGAAGAGCTGAACGAGAAAATACAGGTAAGCGGAATTTCAATACGCTTCAATTAATTCCATTACAATAACGTGGTGAATAATTGTGAAATTTTCCAAAACAACGTTTCATGCATAAGTCGCAGCGAGCATCTAAAATATTCTGTACTTTTTTTTTTATTATGTTTTTTTTGCACGCCTGAGAGCAAAAGAACGCGTGCAAGAGGTCTGCTAATTAAAAGTATTATTCTGCAACGTGGTAGATCGGTTCCAAATGTTGCATACCAGCTTCGAAGAAACGAAGTAACGTATGCAATTTTTATCACCATGCATTTCTTCAAAACCAAGCCCATGAATAGTACCTACTTATTTTAGTGTATGCTCGACAATTGAGTATTTACGTTTTTTTTTCGAAAATGTAATTTTCCTTCCATTTTCTCTCGTTCTCCATTTCCGGCAGAGCATGCCTTTGAGCAGCGTACAGCCATCAAAGAGTACGCTGTGCTTTTAATTGTTTTATTTTCTCGACCTGGCAACACCATCTAACCTGTCAGTGGCATATGTCATGTCAAGATGTTGAACAACAACTCGCTTCGTTGATGTATTTATATCCAATTTTATGACTCATAATAGATTTTCCGTGTTTGGTCTTATTTTTTAACCATTTTAAACACCTTTCGTAAGGTTTGCGATTAATTTGCACCCATCGAATGTTGTTATACTTGAAATTTGTGATCGTTTTGTTTTTATTGAGAGGTTATGTCGCCGTTTTCCTTGCTAACGAAAATTATAGTTACGATAGACGAAAAACACGTATTGGGTAAGAGTACGCGCCCTAAAAGTGCGCACGCAACGAGTTCTAAGTTTAAGCTTGTTTGAAATGTATTACGAGATTGTTACTTAAGATTTATTTTTGAAATAATGTTCCTAAATGACCAAAGCTCAATTTAAATAAGAAGTACAAAGTGTATTATCGAAATTGACTTTTCTAGAAAGAAAAGTCTGTAAAGTGTGTAGTCTTTGCTGGCAGCCCTACCTAATGGCATGATGGCCGTGCATTAGTGTTGTCTTCTCCGTTATTCAAGTGTTTTGAGTATAATGGAGCCGATGCTTCGATCTACTCACACCGTTTCATCGTGTGTTTTGTTTATTAGCGCTATTCTTAGCGATCTCAGAGTCGATCGATTTTGCCAGAATATCTTTCGTGCCTTCGTACATCAAGACATTCGTTGTTTTTTGTTCCAGTTATCAGAGCAAGCTGCACATTGGTCCGTGCCTGCGTTCAGTCTGATGACAATGCGTTCTGATGTCAAATACACGAAGTGGCCAACTGGAATGTTGCCAAGGTATCGGGAGACTGAAGCGTAATGGAGTGTATAGTTATAGACGAAACGACTTCGAATTCGGAGCCAAGTGGAGTGTCTTAGGTCAGTACTCGTGAAAAGGCCATTAGCCTCATCGAATGCGAGAGGAAAGAAAAACATCATTCCGGCAGTGAGTGGCCAGGCAGCATCGATTAAGCAAGGTTCGCTGAACGAGGTATTTTTCGGTACAAGCTTCCACAAGTATCGAGGAAAAGTCATTTGAGGAAAATAATTCGATGAAAGAGTGTCGCAAAAGCTTCGATCGAATTGGACAAAGTGTCAAAGTCCGCTCCGATAAATATACTTGCGTAGCCAAAAATTTAAACAAGAATCGTTTGCATTGATGGAGGTATGAAATTGACAAATCCGGTTGATGTCAAAACTCAATGAGGGATGACTTTTTCAGTCGAACGGAAATTCCTTTTCGCTAAAACTGATATTCCAACGACTAGTATTATTTCTTTTTTAATCCTCCATCCCTACATACGAACAATTGTATAATATTCCCTACGCAATTCGACCACTGGTCCTCTAGGGATCATAAGACCGTAAACATTACACTCAAGTTTTCCATTGATGAATGCATTTTTTTCTTGATAATTGGGTGTGATTAGATGCTTACCCAAAAAGTAGCCAGTAAATCGCCCTGCGAGTTGGTCAAGGTAAAGCCAAGAGCTAGAACATGAGGTTGACAAATGCTCGGTGCAGCTTGACGAAGATTGAGTGCTCTGAGAGGTAACCTCATCTGAGTATTTTCGACCCATAGCCAGCCCATTCGAATCGATACGATCCGCCTCTCGTTGAGATCCTCGACGTATAATTCTCCTAAAACAATCGATTACGAGTATTATTATTATGGTGATAAACGTAATTGGATAATTAAGCATGATAGATCGATAAGCTGTGTTCGTTTGAAAGATGGAAGGTATTATAAAGTATGCATTGGGCATTGTATCTTTATATATATATCCATATATATTTTTCATTGTATTGCTCTTTTTAGCACATTTAGGATACAAGTATCACTGAAATGTTTTTGCAGATCCTCATTTAAGATTCATAATCTGAAACTGCAAAAAAAGAGTTCAGCTGGTCATAAAAATAACGAAATGTAAAAATTGAGTAGCATTTTCGTTGCGTTTCAACAATGCAAACTTCAACGTTATGGTGCATCACTTAACTTGGCACAACGAAATGTCTTGCGGAGGATATACATTTGAGGAAACAATGTTTTATCGTTCCAACGATCAAATATGATCGTACTGCATGTTTTTCATTCCACTGCAGTTTTTAAGGTTCATTGAACGTGAAATGTCGTTTTTTCAATGGGAACTCATTTTTTCATTTCAGAATCATTTTTTTCCACAACAAAATATGTCAGTTTTGCCTGAAACTTATTCTTTTCATTTCTATTTTTTTTTTAAACACTTTAAACATCGGACAAAATATTCTGTCAATATTTTGTTCTGATTTGTTGAATATCTAATTGGTTGAATATTCAAAATGTCTTGAAAAGTTGGAGGCAACCAGAAAAATGTTTCAGACGAAACTTATTTATTTTGTGACAAAAATAATTCTCAAATAGAATATGTAGGTTCCCATAGGGTTCACATGTAATAAGAGCCTGATCGTTAATACAGACTGACGTGATTGAAAAGACAATACAATCATTGTGTATTCCATTACAAGCGTGCATTCAAACTGACGGCCATCACTTTGATCACCTTTCATGGGAGTAAGCGTCTGCACCGTTTTTTAAAAATCGATTATAGAGTAAAGACATTGACATTTCTTCTTTGTCGATTTTTCATACCAAATCTTGATCGACCATCTTGAAATTTGGTGTGTGAACTTATTTCTAGTTCCTCGATGGAATTCCGTAAAGGAATAAGTGGTCCCATTAAAAAAAATGAAGGTGATCTTGAAATCTGTGAAGCGTCTCCACCTGCATAAACCTCGCAACCACCACTAGATAACCCCCTTCAGACTATGCAGCTTGGGTAGTTTTCTTCGAAGTCTCATAGGTTAGAAATATGTCTATTGCTAATAGTTGTTGCCTCACCCCGTATAATTTGTGTCGTATAGAGGCCGACATCATTTTGTTTATACCAATTGCTCACACCTCAGCAATACAATTGTTCCAAGCCCTAGCACGTTCACGATTTGTTCGTACCTTCCTATTTTTTCCTGACAACTGTTCGACCTGCCAATGACGTACGACCCCATGAAATTCCATTATTGATAAATCATAGTTCCCACCAAAAAAGGAGAATAAACGCCAATAAGGTACAGATGTATAAACGCAGACGAAATTGCTTCACTCTCGTAGGGCATAATTTTAAAAGCAACGTCTGAACATCACAGCAAATGAAGATTTGTCCACCCCGAAAGTAATTCGTTTCCATTCGCACCGATGTTACATTGTGTGAGCGATGCTTCATCACGACAAAAAAAAACACGAAGATACAAAAGTGACACTCGGTTCTTCAAGAGGCGTGCGCTATTCCGTCTCTGCGTGTGTATCTTCGAGCACAACCGAGGAAGACGTCGACTGCTGAATCATCGATAAGCTGTCCTCTACACTCTCAATCGCCCTCAAGAGTCAATTTATATTTAGAACAAACACTGGCCAACACATCATCATCGTTTCCAGCTAGAGCGATGGCGGCCGGTAGGCATACACTATCCAGGGATGCATCCCTTTTTTCGCCTGATCTTGGACGAAGAACATCAATGCGTGAATCGAGACACATGCGAAGGGACCGCGGGTGTGAACACGTGGCAATATGTAAAGCATCTTTGGCGGCTGGTTACGCTCGTGATGCAGCAACGTATAATTCAAGGCTTCGATACAGTTGGCTCGAAACGAACGTGCCACTTGTAATGTCAAGGAGATACGATTCTTGCGTCCAAGTCACACCAAAAAAATCCAGCATTTTTTTAAACATCGTAACTACTCCACTTTATATTCAAGGCATTATCGTTACGAGTTTTACTGTGGCTCTGGCGGATAGAAAAGGTCACGAGTGCAAGAGCAACGCTGAAAAAAAACAGCTCTTCGGTTCATCGAATGATTCGACATGCCTGCTTTTCCAGTCTTCCATAACCAACACGCACGACATTATTCGACGCATCGAGTGAGCGATCTACGCCGCAAGTTCACATTTTCGGAAATATTGTTTCTTCTTATCCGTGTGATACAGCGTTGGAGATAAAAACGCAAAATTCGCGAACATCGACGTGTATCAAGAGATAAGATTTTTACAGCCCTGACTAACAAAACTGCGTGATACGTATGATTAGGGTAGCGCCGCGTGATATTTCGTTTCACAACGTTGGCCGATGTATAATCGGCGATTAATGCGCCTCTACGTCTTATCGTCAAAACACTTCCATTCGGTCGAGGTCTCCGACGTTTCTTATCACGTCTCCCTTTTTCTCGCTCGCAGTGACGCTGCCTTTCCGCCGTCCTAGAGTTTGAAACTATACGCAACGAAACAAGCGTACGAATTCGATGTCACACACGCGGCTTTCATTGAGGTTGGTGATGTCTCGTTTCTTAAAATTCAACCAGTAAAAATGGACCATTCAGGGCTTTCAGGCGGTACTCTGGAAGTGACAATCGAATAAGAAGTGGGGGGGGGGGGGGGGGGGGGTAAAAGATGAAGGGCACAAATGAAGTATCTTGATTAATTTGTAACATCGCATTACCCACTGTCGAAATGGTATTGAAGTTTGCATCGTTGGAATGCAATGAAAATATATTTCTTTCGGTACTGGCCAACTTTTTGGGCACATTTAGGCTACACATTTCATTGAAACGTTTTTGAAGGTCCTTGGTAGGGATCCAGAACCTAAACCTGCACTGGAACGCCTTTGGGTAGCAACAAAGATTACGAAATGACAAAATGAAGAATACATTCTGATACATTCTTTCGCAGAGCTTTCAGGCACTGTGCTTCATGAAAACTCATCCCCTTGGAAGGATGAACCGAAAATGGCATGCTCCACTTCGGAAATGTGGGATTACTCGACAGCGATTCCAATGTTCAGATTCGAATAATTTCTGAATAGGGGAGACCGGGGCAAAATGGTATAGCGGGGCATAATGGGACCGGGGCAAAACGGGTTTGGGGCAAAATGGAATAGTGAAAATCAACACTGCTGGAAAATACGTCATTGGGGCAAAATGGGACAGGAAAAATCGGAGACCACTAATTTCACGAAATTGGGGCAAAATGGGACAGTGAAATAATTCGATGCAGAAACGAAAGAAATGCAGGGGTAAAAAACGAGGGGTAATAAATGAGTGAAAACAGGTTTTCACTCACTAAAACTTCAATTGATTTTTTGATATTCATTGTTTGACCAAATATAATGATTGGACATGCGGTTAAGGCAATGTTTCAAGGTCGGCTCGTTCGATTTCGTTGAAATTTGATTAATCGTAGTAATTTAACATTAAAGAAGACAACAATTTTTATTTGTTAACTCAATCGCTTAAACAATTATTATTATTTTTGACTTTACAACAACAGTTCGTGCTCGGCTCGTCAGGATTCGTTGAATCCAATAAATTTAAGTACTTCAACATTCAAAAAAATGCTAATTTTTCATTTGTTATTAAAGTTTGTTAAACAATTACTTTTGATTTTGCGGTCAGAACTGTACCAAACTTGACGTAAATTGTTATTTGAGCCTTCTTATTCGATTGGTACAATTTCTTTGTCGTTATTAATTATTTAAATAATCAAGTAATTTTTACAATCTGACGCGTGCAATTTTTTGGTTTTTTTTATCTTTCTTTGTTTTTTTTTAAATTTATTTTCTGCCAACTGCACGTTACTGATACTGATTTTCAAGCCATTGATGAAAATCTAACTCTTGTCAATTTTTACGTAAATTGTTTTATGAAACTAGGACCGCCGCTCCCCATGAAATCGACGGATACGTGTCGACAAATATATCGGTCAGTCCGTATTATCTGCGTATATGTGGACTGAAACGAACCACAAGCACCATTTAGATTAGATTATGTTTCAACAGCTCTTTCATAGAGCCGAAGCATGAATTTTCCTGTCATCCCATTTTGCCCCAAATTCAGCGGGCTGCGACACTTCATTTTTGTGTGTCCCATTTTGCCCCAATTTGATATTCCACTCCTCTCCGTCCCATTTTGCCCCGATCCCATTATGCCCCAGTGCCGTTTTGCCCCGGTACCGTTTTGCCCCGCTATACCATTTTGCCCCGGTCTCCCCTATATAATAATATAAAATAAGTATATAATGAATATAAATATAGTGAATATAAAATAAGTTCTGAATCAAACCACTGATCAAACTGAACATCCCAGGTAGTGTCATTAATCACACTTCATATTCCGTGTTTGAATAGTGACGCACTCAAGCAATAGACACAATTCCCATCGGCAGCTTCATATTTCAGAATTCAAACGACAATAAGTGAAAACAAAATATCGTCGATGAATATTACTGAGTGTACGTAATTTCACGAATTCAGGCAACGAAATTAAAAATGATAGCAGTTTATTCTACACGACACATGATAAGCATGACATTAATCGAGAAAAGATTTATGAACACATTTATTTTTGTATTCGATTTTTTTAATCAGTACAGTTAGATAGTTGAGGCAGTTTTTGCATCGTAAGCTCTAATTGTCGTTGAGCAGCCGTATTGTCGATGGCCGAGGGGAGTTTCATTTTTAGCTACAACGATTTTATTACAAGCGGAAACAGCTCGGCGAACATGTGTGGGCGTCGTTTGTCGAGTACCGGACTGAGATAGGCATCCGGTTTGAATGATTCGCGGCAATCAACCGAAGAGCAGAGTCGATCAGAGCTACTATTTTTGCATGAAAAAAATTGGCCAAATTATATCATACGTTCGGGAAGAAAGTCACTGCTTGTGTATCTTTCGATAAAAGCCACTAAACCCGTAACTTTTTTTCTTTCATCCCACAATTTTTTTTTCTCGTTTTACCAGCGTCTTTCGATGGACTTTCGGGCTTATTTATTTGCCTTTCTTAAAATAGATTATTCATCCAGTAGTTACGTGTATTTATCACGCTATGGAAAAAGAAAATCGAACGGGCCAACGAGAGAAGAAACATCCGCTCAGGCAGGATAAGGCTAAGCTGCAGGGGTATCGCAGAAAATTGAACATTGTAAAAAAGGTGAGGGTTGTTGAAAAATTAGAAATAACCTTACAAATCAATTAAATCAGAGGCGTGAAAAAGTGCAATAATGAAAATAAAAATCAGTTGAGCTACAGGCAAGTTCCAGTGGATGAGTTGGAAAGGTGCAGTTCTCTCAATGTTCCTCGACTATGCGATTGAGAGTATATATATTTTTAAATCTACATTTGATAAATATAAAATAGACGAAGAATTGTAATTTTATTAGCCTTCCGACTTGAAATACATTCAGAAAAAACTTTTGACCATACAATTTCATAAATTGTAAATTACGCTAAATTCTTATGAATTTAAAAATTAAATTAAGGTGTGACGGGTAAAAACGATCGAATTGTTTTGCATTTTTTCAGTGTATACATATTCAAAAATAAGTTCAAAAAATGCTCGAGTCAAAATATTAAAAATTGACCAACTTTCAGACGATTTAACGAAAGCAGGTAGCGCAGCGATTTACGTATACTAAAAGTTTCAATCGCATTTTTCTCAAAACGATATTTCTCGACCAGGCCGGAATCATAACTGTAACTATAATTGTCCGATTTTCAATTCTAAAAAACCAAAATTTCCGCAATTGCAGTCGCTAGCGTTGTACGCAGCCGTTTTTTTTCAATATAGTATGTTTTAAGCTATCGAATATAATTAAATTTCACTAAAATTACCCTTTTTTGAACACCCGCCATTTTGGTGATTTTTTTGTTTTTCGAAAAACGGCTGCGTACCACGAGAACTACATTTAAATAGATTATACAACCTTTTTATTTTTATTTTTCAGACCAACCATTGTCAAGTGTGATCGTTCGGGTCGTTGGACTACATTTTTTATACAGCGGCTCTATTATACTTCAATAACGTTGTAAAATGTTCATTTGTCAAAATATTAGTTTACATAAAATAAGTTCAACGTGTGCTCAACTACATACCTTTTTTCCAGATCCAAAATAAATAATCTAGTGGACAAAAAAAATCGGACAAAACTGCCTTTTTGGCCTATCACAGTGGTGTCCTACCTTAAAGACTTTGACCTTTCAAAGGTTCCGCAATTCGGAAATAAAAAATAGCATTAAAATTACAGGAAAATTGAGTCAAAGGATCCAGTTGGCATTAAAAAGTTTTTAACAGTCCGTGTCCATCTAATAATGTTGACCTATATTCCGATTGTTCTTAATTCAGTCGAAGGTTTCCTAAAAATTTTGATTTGTCCTCACATAAATACTTCCATCAAGACAAGTACATCTAGCTTCGCTACCATACGCTTAAGTGGCTTTTAAGTTGTCACGTTTCACTCTTCCTTATCATTACTTACAAGTCCGCATTTTTCACGTATACAAATTGCAGAGATTTTCGTTTGGAGCCGTGACACTTGAAATTTGTTCTCTTCGGTCCCGACTTCGTGTTCATCGATGAAACATATGCAGGATCGTAATACGTAACTGTCGCTGGCCCGCATATCCGGAAGAAATGCGTGCGGTGTTTTCTATGCAAGGGGGTTCCCCTATCAGGTCAGACATTCGTGCCAACCTAACTATGCATGTGCATATGCTACTTAATTCACTTGAACGGTACACTGCACGTCACAACAGAAAGAGAGAGAGAGAGAGAGAGAGAGAGAGAGAGAGAGAGAGAGAGAAAGAGAAAGAGAGAGAGAGAGAGAGAGGGAGGGCGAGCGAAAGGAGGAAAAGAGAGGGAGAGAAAAGGTGAAGGGAAAACTTGGTAAAAGGAGATAAATGGATGCTAACAGAATTCGCGTGCGAAACCTCACTCAGGCATGTGTGTATGTATAGGGTGTCTCAAAATGACCTGGCATTTGAATTCATTAATAAAACGTATTATCTATTTGAAAAGAACGATTTTTTAACTTTCAATATAAAGTATAAACATGGAGGTTATGTGTGGAATACAATGCCCGATAAATGGGCGCCTCGTCTCTGTTTGCAAACGTTCACTCTTTTGACGAAATGTTCAATAACATTTTGGCATCATTGCGGACTAATTTCATTAAGGGGCTATACCAGCGTAACAATTTAAAAAATCGATTTTTTGGCCTTTTTCGACAATTTATACTTTCAAGCATATCCTGTAAAAATTTCAAGGCCGTATCTCTAATACTCTACGAATGGCCGCCTCCTAAAGAGCAACTGCTCGTAGGTATGAAATGCCCCAGTTAAATCTTTAAAAGCGTTTTTCTCGAAATGAGATTTTAAAAATTTGCTGACATTGTAACTCAAAGAGCAATTATCCGATGGACTTAAACTTTGAACTGAGTACTCTTGAATATATTTACTCTACAATGACGTAGGATACTCTTGATTGGATAAAAACTGACGATGTGGCATTGAAAAAAACGACCATTTTATAGGCAAGAAAACAGACTTTTTTCATAAGTACGCCATTTTGTGGGATTTTGGTATTTTTTAAAAATCCTACGTCATTGTACAGGAAATACCTTCCAGTTTAACGACATCTTTTCCTTTTTCAGTTTCGGCTACTCAATCGGCCGGAATCATGTCAGAAGTGGAGGAACATTTTTTTCAATATTTTTCTATGAAAAAATTATGAAATATAGGTCAAATATAGCCAAATATATTCTTAATTTTCCGAAACATTTAATTGAGTACTTTTCTTCCAAAAAATTCCCGAAAATCACCCAAATTTTCAGCGTTCACGCCGATACAGCCTCTTAATAGCGCGTCCAATTGCTTCCTTGAGCTTCGGAATGGTCTGTGGATCATTGGCATACACCTTTCCTTCCAAAAAAAATCCCAAAGAAAGAAGTCCAATGGCGTCAAATAGCACGATCTTGGTGGCCAATTCGCATCGTCGCGGCGCGAGATAACAAGACCATGAAACTTCGTCTGCAATAACTAGACAGTAACAATGCAGCAAAAAACATTTGCCATGCGTTGCTCGATTTCGTAATTCTCCACGACTAAACGTCAATACTTCCTGATGCCAGTTGTCAAAGATTAGTACTCTACGTTCGCCACAAAAAAAATGGCGCGCAATTCAAAACGTCAGGTCATTTTGAGACACCCTTTATATGAGCATATAATTGTGTCCGTATACTCGGCACTGTTGATTCTATTCATCAGCTGAATTCTGCCTCGGCTTGTGTGGGACCGCAAGCTGTTTCGCGTTTCACAAAATATACAGGAAACAGTTAGATATATCTTCCTCCAGGAAGAACGATCCGAGGGGATAAGTGAAAAGGGAAAAGAGCGAGAGCTGTTCCGTAGGGGGGAACCACGCTCGACATAACACAGTCAGCTGGCAAATCTTCCATCGTCTCGTCCAACGTAAGAATAACCCAGCGACGTGTGTGCCTGCCAATTTAAATTCTGCCCCACAATAACCGAAACGACTGCTTTTTTTCTCGAAATTTTGAATTCAGTTGTCTCGATAACCTTGTAATAACGGTGACGATCATGTAATTTCGATTGGAAGAAAAACTACAAATACAGCTTTCTCGTTTGTATGCAAAATGAAAGAACTAATCGAAAAATGCGTACGAAATTTTCTAACCCTAACCATGTCAACTAAATGTTATAACTCTTAACCATCAATATCTGAGAGATATTTTTTTTATTGTGAAAACAAAGCATTTTCTGTTAGCAATTACACAAAAAATGGCTAATTTCAAATATCTCCTTTCGTCTCCATTCTGTGATTTTTCTTTCGTCACTCACTTTTTTAACCGTTTAATTTATCTCACGCGTCTATTATTCCATCAACTCGAGGATGTACTTCGGTCAGATAATGGTTTATCTCACCGTACACCAAGAGCACACTCGAGCTGTGAGAAATACGTGCTTGAGTGTCCGCATCGAAACTTATACCGGACGACGCATATATATATATATATATATATATATATATATATATATATATATATATATATTCTTCTATATAAACGGTCATCAATACGTCGGTGTGATTACAAAGAAGATGGAAGCAAATCGTGGAAAAAAAAGACCGTTTCGTGTCACGATTCATCAAGAAGAATAGGCCAGAAAACCTTGAAGTAGGGATTTTTCTTCTTTCCCACAAGTTACAGCTCGCTATTGTTTAAATCTTCCGCTCGGTAGGAACGGCCATTTTGTATTTACACGTGTTTCACGCACTTCTGCGTCCTGTCGCTCAGTGACTCGTCATTTCGGCAAGAGACTTGCCTCACCATGCCCTAATCGCGCTGGGCCCCAACCACTGTGAACAGAGCTGAAGAATATACGCCCAAAGGGCACGGGGACAAAAAAGAGACGTTGCACGATTCTACACATATAGCATTCTTCATTTCTCACTGTACTAACTCATAGCGCGAATGCATGAATTATTCATCGTGAAATCATGATCACGTCGAAACACCCAAAGGATATACGTTACGTGACTTGCAAGGACGAAGAAGACCCATCATTTACTCATTTTTCACGCTTTCTCTCAATTATTTTTTTTTTTTCGTTCGCGGAGCGAAGAAAGACAATTAAGAAAGTAAAACTTGAATGTTAACGCTGGGAATAACTATATTTTTGCTAGCTCTTTCAGTTTGAATAAACTTTTCATGAAAGGTTTACTTGGGAGAACATTATTTGTCAAGTGAAATAAATGATTTGGTCACGTATTTTATTTATTCCTATACTAAGTGATTTATTGTAATATGTCTGAGTCAATGTTAAGTAGCCGGGCACGAAGATCGGGTTCGGTTGTGATCGTTTTATGAACAATCCCAAAATCTAATCTTCGAAATTTTTAATAAAAAATCAATGCCTGTTTTGAACTTTAAACAATCTTTTCGGATCCGACATTTTAGGGCGATCAAGTATAAGGTTTTGCGTACAGAGGTCAAAACCAAAAATATTTATCGACAGAACGAATATCTAAGTTTATTTAGATTGAAGTTCGCATCGTTGGAGTGCAACGAAAATTAATTATATTCAAATGTTCAATTTTTTTGGACGATTCAGCCTGTCAAAATGGCTCAAACGTTTTTACGTATTCCTAGTAGACATTTGCGACCTTAATTTGCAGAAAAAGGGTTTAGTTAATGTAAACAGAAGAAATGAAAAATGAACAAACGAATCATCGCATTTCAAACTTCAACGTTATTAAGGTATTCCTTTTACGAACACGAATATTTAGCAATGAACCAATGTTTGCCTACAATGAAGTGGAAATACACCTCGGTATAATGGTAAAATTTCAAGCCACGTTACCGAACTTGTGAGAAAAAATTACGACTCTAAAAATCGTATAATTTATACGGCTCTTTATAGCGATGACACGCTGGCCACATTTCTATGTAACAATTTATATACAAAATAACTCTAGATGTATGACATAAACTGCTCTACTCCGTTACAACAATAAAAACGGGGGTCACCGAATGTTAAAAGAAAATATTGAAGATAAGACTTGCAAAAATTTGACCCGCAGGAGAATTTCCGGAGCCGCGACTTTTCAGTAAAAATGTCTACATCTACGAAATTGGCGTGATTTTTTTCATTCCAGCTTACCGTTGGGTATAATAAATGATTGTGGCTTATTTTTTATTAAGTTTATCAGATTGGAATAGCATACTATCAAAGTTAAACATAGATTATTCGGTTGGAGCAAATATACTGTTCTTACGAAATAAGATATTTGTTTATGTTGAATGGCCACCACGGTGAATAAAAAAAGTATATTTCACTTTAAAAAAACCGTTTTATTGGAGCTAAATGCCAAGTATTACTTCACTCAACGATTGAAATATTTTTTAGAAGTAAATGCTTTCTATCATTCAGTATAAAAGATGATTAGGCCTAGGTGCGAAAAAAATATACCATAATACGGGGTTAAATTAATATTAAGGGTAACTGACAATTTTTGGGGCTACTTTAACAGAGCGCCAAAATACGATTTAAATGTGGGCGCAGCGAGCCCGCGTGATCTTCTGTGTTTAGTTTATCATAATGTTGCTCAAGTTGATTATAATGTTGCACAAGTTGATTCTGACCTCAATGACAATTATAATACTGATTAAGTGCCTATAATAGTATCCTAGGTGCTTGATATTTTTATGTAAAATATTTTCTCAATAAAGATGACAATTCGATTGTAAAAAATCATTGTTTTTCATTTAATTCCATGTATAATGCATCAAATATAAACTTTTTTCTCAAAATTATGTCAAAGTAACCCTTAATCTTTGAAATAAGTTGCATTTCAATGCCTTGTCAAAGAAATCCCACTCTCGCGGTTACTTTGACTCTTAAAAAAATTGTGGGGGATGGCGGGTTATGACTTTCTTATACACTTGGACACGTTGTTCTATAAGAGCGGTAAAATGTTGGAATTTAGGATGTTAAAAAAACAGTTACCTACAAAAAACTTCCAAAACCTGTTCAAAGTAACCCCATTCTACCGTACTTTGAAAAATCCCGTTTAGCTCAATGAGGAAAACAATAATTCGTTTCCTTTTCAAGTCTGAGGCTCGTGATGTTTTGATAAGTTCACATTGTTTCATTTTTCTAATCAATCTCTGCAAAGGCTTTCTTTGGAAAGTCGTCATTATTTTTAGACGTTTTTCGAGGTTCAATTATCCAAAACTGATGGACATTGCAAGCTTGCGTAGAAAAATCTCAAGGCGAGTCATCGAGGATCTCAGGCGTATCGTTTACTGAGGAATAAGGCCCGGAGTCCATACGGGACCAGGAAGAAGGAAGGAAGTGCTTCACGGTGGTTTCGCGGTGTAGCGCCACCACCACCTCGCGCCTGTACTCCGGACAATCAGACAAGACGCCTCGTTTCCGCAACAAGGGAAACCGCATTTCCATGTGCGAGGGGGTGTGTGTGTGCGCGTGTGTGTGTGTGTGTGTGTGTGTGTGTGTGTGTGTGTGTGTGTGTGTGTGTGTGTGTGTGTGTGTGTGTGTGTGTGTGTGTGTGTGTGTGTGTGTGTGTGTGTGTGTGTGTGTGTGTGTGTGTGTGTGTGTGTGTGTGTGTGTGTGTGTGTCTCTGTGGATAGAACGAACATACGACGTGAAAGTGAGGAAAGGTGGTGCGTGGCGAATGGAGGTTAAGCTAACAAATGCGGGTTATCGTACGAGCAACGTGACTGACCAGCGCACATGATCTCCAACGGGTTTTATCGTCACGAGCACTCGTATCTCTGTAAAATTCGTTTCACTCGGTAATTTCCAATTGTCACCCATTTTTCGTGACACCGCAGGAGCGGTTGGTAGTCAGAATCCAGAAACGTCATACTCTAGAAATACGATACTTCAAAATCCGGAAATGTTGCCGGAAAAGTAAAAATCCAGAAATGTTACGGGAAATGTCAAAATCCGGAGGTGTTATCGGAAAAGTCAAACTCCAGGGATGTCACCATACGGAAGTATGGTTGGAGTATTGTTATCTAGAAATTTGTAAAATCGTTCCTTTTTTTTATTATTCTACAGACTGTTCTGGATAGGTATGTGATAACCGTTTGATGATATTCATAAAATTAGCCGCGCGGTTGAGAGGCAGCAACTTTAAACGCGTTTTTGTCGAAACAATGCTTTTCGAATCGGCAACTACGATATCTCGATAACCAATTAGCCGATTGAGGTTAGAATCGGCATATACATTCAGTAGGCTGTTTGTCAATGTTGGTAGCAGAATTGAGTAAAAATCATTACTTTTATCATGTAACTTGTCGAATGGTGAGAAGAATAGAAAAAATTGATAATCAAAGTTTAGTATGCTCTTATTTTGTAGATTTTTTTTTCAATGAATCTGGTACTAAACGTCACAGACTATTGCAGATTCAAAATACGTCTGGTTTTGATTGGAATCCATACAACGTCGTCAACACTGGTCGCTAATTGGAAGCCTTTTCCGCGCACCGTTGTAAACAAACGTACAAAATGATGGGATTATAAATGTTCATTTTTATTATTTTTATTTGTAAATATCCTTGAAGGATGAATAACCATGTCTATTCATTTTTTAAACTTATTTTCTTAGTTATTCAATTGTAAAAATCACCTTCAAAACAGTGTTTCAGATAACAATACTGCACTGTAAAAAATTTCTGTATAAAAATTAATACACAAGTGTAGGAAGTTTTTATGCGGATACCGCTTATGAAATTTCAGATACGACTTTGAAAATCCAAAACAGGTTATTTGAAAAATGAAAGTGTAGCTCCGTAATATTAATATACTTGTGCGTTTGAAAAATAATGCACGTGTAAAGAAATAATCACATTCAAGTATATTGAAATCAAGAACCATTTGCTGATATCAATATACGAGTGTATATTAAATTCAAGAACCATTTGCCAATATCAGCATACGGGAGTGTATTAATTTCACAGAACCAAAGTATTACCTTTAATGTACACTGTAAAAAGCTTCTGTATAAAAATTAATACACAAGTGTACGATGTTTTTATGCGGACGCCGTTTATGAAATTTCAGATAATATTTTGAAAATCCAAAGCAGGTTATTTTAAAAATAAAAGTGTAGCCCCGTAATATTAATATACTAGTGCGTTTGAAAAATAATGCACGTGTAAAAAAATGTTCACATCCATGTATATTAAATTCAAGAACCATTTGCTAATATCAACATACGGGTGTGTATTAAAATTACTGATCCTAAGGATTAAGTTTATTTCAGAAATTGATAATTAAGCCCACTGAAAATGTGACTCGTATTTATCCTCCTCGACGGGAGCTAGAGATAAAAAAGGTGGTTTTTGTGAAATTTCTTCCTTCAACACCTGGCGGCGTAAAAAGGGAAAATCAATTTCCTTCCGGAAAGGCGAGTTCGAGAACTGCGACGCTGGCGTGGATATGGAGAGGTAACGAATTTGTGACTCTCCGACGCGTGCACGAGTTGCAAACGCGTCTGTTTTTCCCAGGACGATCGTAGCCGGTGGTCGGATTATATGCCCGACCGAAGCTGCGAGTGGCTATGGGAAAGTGCGGAACAAGGCGCCGTCCCTCGGGCGCTACGCGAACTACGCACGACCATCGGTTGTGCGGCCGAGGTGGGTTGAGCGCGTTTTGTATTTGCAATACTCTTTTTTCTATATTTGAATTAATATACAACTGTTGTAATCTTTAATTTAAGGCAAGGGTTGATGCAATACATTTTCCATAAATTTGCAAACTTTTCTTGGAAATTCCATGTTGCATCTATTAAATTCTATATCCACGTTAGAATTTCATGTTCCTGTTTTAAATTTACGGCACAAGTGTCTTAAATTCAATTTCATTTACTGAGTTCGTAAAATTCAATTCTTTTGTCCCTTAAATGTAGTGTAAATTTAATATAATTTTCATGTTGTTTGATGTGATTTTCATCGGCGTTTATGAATTCTTTTTTCAATTCCAGTTTCGCACTTTTAAATAAATCTGTTGTGATCATGCATTGTACGTATCGTAAAATTCAGTTTCACATATATTATATTTTTCAGGCAGCTGTAAATAAATTTCAAGAAAAAAATGCCGATTTTCATGGTTTGTTTTTATAGGAAAGATTCCTTCGCCATTTTTGAGATTTAACGTAAGTTTTATTATTAGTTTAGGCTGTTACATGGTATTGTTTTGTCAATGTTTAAAAATGGCGGGTGTATGGCACAGTCTTCTAAACTGCATTTTCAAAACAGACGTGACGTATAGCTAAAAAACTAATCGACTGATTGTGATGAAATTTGGTATAAATCTTTTTAACCTTATTATCTAAAACATGACCCTAAATGTCTTTGGAAATTAATAAGAAAAAGTACTTTTTTATTACGAAATGTAGCCATTTTTTCCGAAAATTCAATCTTTTTGTTTCAAAACGTATCATTTCATCGATTTTCAACAATTCTCACTCTTTCTTGGTTCAAATTCTGCGTATGAGTGTTAATGAAAGAAAAATCGCTGGTTTTTTTTCAGATTAATCCCGCCAAGGCTACGTGTCTCGCCCTCTGGCAACATTCTCGGCAACCCGTTTAGAAGATCGTGCCATACCTACACCGTATTTAAAATTAAAAAATTACCACGTAACATCCAAAAATAGTGAAAAAAGACCCTAAGTCTCAAAAATGGTGGGGAAATCTTTCCTAAAAAGAAAATCACGAAAATCATCAATTTTTCTCCCCCTTAATAGTAAAATCTCGCCAGATCTTACGCACCACAATTTTTCTTGTGGTAACATTTCAGCGACATAACATTTCTGCGTGATGACTTTCCGGATTCCGGCAGTTTGTCCGAAGAGCCTGTTCGCTCTCCAGACAATAATCCTCATCAGCGCTCAGATCGAAGAGCTGTATAGCCATATAATTGCTCGCGCGTGATTTCCCCCTACACGCAAAGTTTCCCATTGTTGTTGTTATTTTTCCACATTTCGCGAAAACGAAATTCCTCCGTAACGATGAGAATAACCAGAGGAAAAATCGCGATGCACGCATTGACCAATGCATCAAGGCGTTGAATTTCCATGAGAAAGTATACGTGGCCCTGCCGCAGCGCGCCTTTCCAACAAACGCGATTACCAAATCATTTTTATATAATTGAATCTACGATCGTGCGGATTTCGCGCGCTGAAGAAATATTCACCAGCGCGTGTGCACCTTCCGCAGTCTCGGTGATCGCACACGAGCCCTGAAATTATGTCGGTTAGCAGCCTTTCGTGCTCACGTTCCAGCTCGGGAACTGTCTTCCGATCCTTCTTTTTTTAACGAGAAATTCCTTTTTTTCGTACGCCGCTACGGACGTCGTGCTCCCTGAGCCTCGGGTATACACGCGGAGATCGCTAATTGACACCGTATGTCCGTTATGATCCAGGCGAGTGTAAATTGGAGCACTTTTTTCCTGTCAACGACTGGTCCGGTACACCAGACCTTACGGTTTTCCACGAGATTTTCCACCGCCTGGTTCGTGCTCTGTAGCCCGCGTCTTTTCGACACGAATTGGCTGAGAAATTACAGCTCACAAGTTTTACTAACTGAACAACGCAGTCCCGGATGAAATTTATTCCCACTTGTATTTTTGATGGGCCTGAAGTTTGCATCGTTGGAATCCAACGATTTTTTTTATTTTTTATTATTTTTTTCGTGTACTTTCTTACTAGAATATCTGTAAAGGTCATACAAAAGGGAAAACAAAATTTGTTCGGCAAGTATCCACCTTTGTTGAGGGGCTGAAAGTGAAGAAAATTAATTATCGCGGGCGGTACAGACATTATCAATTTTATTTCTTTGCTGCATTAAGGCGTTACCCCCACTTGTAGCGCAAAAAAAGGCCTTTTTCATGAATTTTTTTTAAAGAAAACTACAAAACTTTTTTTATCGATCAATATACCATCTTAAAGAACACATCTTAAAGAACTTTCAGTAATTTTTTTATTGAAAAATATCACATTGTTTAGTGGCAAATGGCCGTCAATGAAATTATGTTTTTATATACACGGTTTGCGGTGACCAACATTGCGGCGAAGTGGATCATCTGAAAAAAAAATGCGGATGGATTTAGTCAAATATAAGTATAAACTAGTCTTTAATCGAAGGATTTTAAAAAATATTCATTTTTCACAAAATCGCGGACAGTCAAAGTTAATGGTTCGATTTTAACGAAAAAAAACGGCCGTTTTTTGGCTACAAAACTGCCTTTTTTTCGAAAAAAAAAAAATCGAACGATTAAAGACTATATTTTTATGTATTAAATAAGCCCGCAAAATTTCAAGAAGATCGGTTCATTAGTGTTCGAGTAATCTTAGTCACCGACTTTAGAAATGCCATTTTGAGAAAAACGCGTTTAAAGTTTCAATTTCAGTTCTTCAATTCACGGATTCTTCTCTTTCAACGCTCATATCTCAGTCAATTTTGTTCGGATCGACTTGAAATTTTCAGGACATATTCTCAGATACTTATACTTCAAAAAAATGCAATAAAAAAATCGATTTTTTCAAAATCGCAAGTGGGGGTAACCCCTTAATTCCGAGTGCCTACGGAAAACCACTAAAAAATTAGCAACGATTTTTAACTTCCCGAAACCACCCTTATCGAGGGGTGAAAGTTGGAAAAAATCGTAACTCTGGCGGTAGAGGCATTGTCAGTATGTTTATTTGCGTCGCATATTTCTCATACCCGAGAGAAGCTTAGATGTTGATGCACTTACGACGTTTTGATGACATACGAATATGAGGAGCGAGGGAATAAGGACCCGTCAAGCGTCAATGAATTTTTTTTTTCGTATTCTTCAAGCACGCCTTCATTAGCTTCCAAAATATTTTGGTTAATTATGCAGTTTGAGGACTTTTCCGAAAAATGACGGGAATTTTTTTTTACGCTGTGAACTTGTTTATTTCATTATATTGGATATTCCGTCGGGGGGGGGGGGCGGATACTTTCCATTAATTCTATGTTGTAAACACGTGATAAAGTAGGGTATTTTTTAATATTTCAACGCCTATCCTGGCGGCGGGGGGAGGGAGCAGTTATAAAAGAAGCCTTTCTAAATATCCCCTGCCCCCCTTCAGTTTTTGTGTGTCGTATGCGAAAGGTGTCCGATGCGGGCACGTAGGGGGTCCGAGGAGTGCAACCCCCGACAGGCGAAGGGGCAGAGCCCCTGGCGGGGGTGGAGGGGGCGTAGCCCCCCTAAAAACACTAAATGAATTTTTTAAATATATTTGGATGAACTACAATTGTACTACGTTGATCATTTTTGGGGCCCTAATAACAACCCAAGCAAATCCAAACAACGGCTGCAGGGGGAGAGGGGATGTGACTGCCGCGATTTTTCTTCGGCATTGTATTCAGTGAAATTTCTTTTATAAATGTCTTTTATAAAAGGTTTCTTTTGAGAATCCCCCACCTCCCATCCCCAATATAGACGTTGAAATATTTAAAAATGCCCAATTTTATTCCGTGTCATCGGGAAGTTCAAAACCCCATAACTTATAAAATTAATAGAAAATGTCACTAACCCCCGACGGAATATAAAAAGTAGTGACCAATTAACGCAGCTCATCGGGAAAAAAAACTCCGTCGTTTTTCGGAAAACTCAAACTGCATAATTACCATATATGGAATCAAATCCGGCTCTAAACATCTCAAAATTGGTTTAAAACTGCTTTTTCTAGCAAAAAGGCAGTTTTTAGGTACGGAGAAAAAAAAATTTGACGTAGTGTAGACAAATCCAATTTCGTTCCCCTACTCCTCATATATTCGACATAGGAAAAGACATCCAAAATATAACGTTGAGGTTTACATCGTTGAAATGCAACCAAAATTAAACCTTTTCAATTGCTCAATTTTCTTTTGGCCGACCCAGGTTGCCAAAATAGCTCAAACGCTTTCACGTGTTTTCATTCGAGATTTGTGACTTCAATTTGAAAAAAATGCTTCGGACAACAATAAAAATAAAGAAATGAAAAATGCAAAAAAAATCGTCGCATTTCAACGATGCAAACTTCAACATCATTCCAAAATTGAGACGCCCTCCGTGAAGCTTTCGCACAATTAAGTTCCACGCACACGCGCAAAAACACAGCTCTTTTACAGGACATTAACGTTTGTTGCAACAGAAGCAATCGATGTGCTATCCAACATACGTATGTCCGTATGTACGGGGCAGCCATATGTGGGGTGATACGTATGAATAACCGGGCTGAGCGAAGCTGAGAAAAAAGTGCTAATGGAGAACAAACAGAAGGCGTTGCAAGAAAAGAGAGCAAATGGATGAATTTCCGACAAGTGTAACGAACGCCTGGGCATACAAGCAGACAGTGGGGCATTCATGAGATCGACATGTGTTCCATGCTTACTCATCTTCGTTCTGGGCTTCACCTTTTTTTTTGGTTAATTTCCCTCTCGCTGTATTTTTTTTTCCGAGCAACGTCTGGCAATCTATGAAAGATTGCGATAGAAAGCGATCCATCATCGTGGGAAAATGTAGATTGCACTTTATACCGTGATCATTGGTCCATTAGTCGATGAATCCATCATTTTTATGCTGAAATTACACGTAAGACCATGATTCGTGAATTTGAAAGACTTTTTTTCTTCTAATGGGAACCATGGAAAGTAGACGTACATTGCGATTGAAAGCCATCATTTTTCGTTAGTTCAGAATTTTCGTAAAATTCTGATATCGCATTCTGATAACATTTTACTGATAAACCGTTTTTTTTCACTTTCTTGCTTTTTCTTTTTTTTACTGAATTCGTACGGAATTTCCTGTTTTTCTATTTTAATTAGACTTTTGACAGTCAGTTGATAAAATTTCGAACTGTTTGGGCTACAACGGGATTCTATTGTTCTATCAGATAAAAAAGAACCCCAACTAAAGACGTTGAACCGGAAGATCGGTAACGCTCTTGCTGTTGTTAAACAGGACATCGGGAACGTTAATCGAAAGCAGAACGTCTTTTCAGCCGATTCGGGAATGACCGACGATGTCGATGCACAATGACAGCGATTCTTCTCATACCTGGAAGGCTCAAAGCTCAAAGACGGGCAAACGGCAGGCCTCGGGTCAACATTCACATATACAGTAGAGAAATACCCAGACATTTTTCGTGTTCAGAGATTTAAAATCTGGAAACTTGTTACTTGACAGAAACAATAATATTTAAATAGCGAATCTTGGCATGTCATCTTTATAACCAGCTGGTTCAATGAACGTAAAGTTAAATACCATTTTCCCTCAAACGTTTAGAGTAAAAAATGCTATGCGCATCAACGGGAGAATAATCCTTTTCGCCCAAACTTCGACCTTTTTTGAGCATCTATACCTTTGGGGAAAATAATCGCAGAAATAAAATTCGAAGTGTGAATCTCCTAGAAGATCCTACAAACATCAACCTTAAATGTGCATTTTTTGTAACAGGTATGACGGGGGAAAGAAAAATAAAAAAAAGTCGTCCTACAAAAAAAAATGGACAACCGATTTTTATGAAAAAAAAATCTAAACATCGCAGACCCTGTTTCGATTTTTTTTTAAATCCACTGACGAAAACTAAAGGTGAAAAGAAATTGTGGAATTTTTTAACACTTCTTTGTGGTCATATTTCAGAGTTGAACCGCTTTTTTTCAATCTGTGAATGTTTTCTTCACCATATATTTTTTTCCCTAAATTTTACTTCGCACTGCGCTTTCACAACGCACCCTTGCTCGAGCTACATACTCGTACATCGAATGTCCGAGGCTGGTTTCTATTCTGGGTTCTTGAATTATTTTACGATAACGTTACTGAAAATTGAGATTTCATTTATAATTTGTGCACGACATTTTTAAAGGTTAAATTCTGGTAAAATTACGGTCGCCATGGGGATACGTGATATATCGGATGAAATAACAGCAAATCTATGCTTAGAGATCACGTGAACAAGCACATTGATATTCTAGGTACATCAATTATTAAAATGAGCAGCGTGGGGTTGGCCTTTGAAACTTAATATCAGTAGTTCATCACGAGATGTTATAGTACGGTTTTGAACTCCTTATCGGGGTGCTTTTTTAGTGTAAGCCCTTTCACCTCGTACAAGACCAAGTGCTTGCTTAGTGTGATCCATTCCGCCGCTGACAAGATCGAGTGCTTTATCAGTTCGAGTCCCCTCGCCTCTTACGACGCGGGTTGCTTTATCAGTGTCAGTCCTCTATCCTCTCACGAAACGGGGGGTGAGGAGGCTCGAAACGCGTGTCTCTTGGCCACTCACTAAACAAGCACCCCACTTTAGGAGAGTGGAGGGGACTTGAAGTACGAAGCCACCCCGTTTTAGGAGAGGCGAAGGGACTTATACTGAGAAAGCACCTCATTTTAGGAAAAGCAGGGACTTATTCGGGGTGGTTAAAATGGGGTTGAATTGACACTAAGGGTAACTTTGGGAGCTTTTGGGCCTACTTCAAGGGATTATATACGGTCGAAATTTTCGAAAAACCAATTTAAAAAAAATTTCGTAATGCACATATATAGAAAAGTACACACATAGAAAATTTTTTGTCAATCCGGCGAATATTCTCGATGTTACACGCACATTCGTAATGACGTGTGAGGCTATATGTAAAGTGCTTTTGGAACTTTAAACGCGTTTTTCTCAAAATTGTGTTTTTGAAGTCGGTGAGCAAGATTTATCGGAAACGGCTGAACCGATCAGTCTCAAATTTTAACACAATCTTTTCAAGTATATTTTTTAGTAATAAATCGAAAGTTTTTTCTCACAGATAAATATTTTCCATTATATAAACAATTTAAAGCGTACATTTTTGTCAAAAATCAATTTTTTTTTTTGAGAAGCCGCCATTTCGCAGAAAACTATTATTTTGCTTATTCCTTCGATCAATTACAAGATAATCCATTACATTAACGAAATATTTTTGGTTTTTACATTTTAGATGATCCAGTCCAGAGATATCATGCTCACCGCAAGACGCCTGTTTTTAGAGGTGCTCCCGGAGATCAGCTATAGCAGTTTTCAAAATAACTATTTTTACAAATAAAAAACGTTAAAATACAGTTAAAAGTTACCATAATACGTGTACACAATTTTACGTTAATAGATTTAAAGGTCCTCTCAAGAAAAATTCTTGAAAAATCGATTTTTTTGGGCCTCCTGACTGTATATAACCTCTAAGCAGAGCGCCAAAAGACGGTTTAAATGTGTGCGTATTTGAATGTATTTAAATTTGTTGTTCAAGTTTATTATAATATTGCTAAGGTTCATCGTAATTTTGCTCAAGTTGATTTTGATCTCAATGATGAATAAAAGTCTGATTGAGTGCGTCTGTCTTTGAGGGGTGTTTTTCTGCCGATGAAAAAAATACATGTGTAATAGTTTTCAATGCTTTATCACATATGGGAGTTTCAATAAAATCAACAACGGACACCCCAGAGATGTTTCTATTCAAAATGCACGCCGTTTAGTAGAAGGGGTAGTGAGTCAAATAATAAAGCATTCGGTCTTGTGAGAGGCGAAAGGGGTTCACACTAATAAAACACCCCGAGAAAGAATTCAACACCGTAATACAATCACCTCATGGAGAACTATCGGAACTTATTTTCGAAGACTAACTTTATTTATTTCAATATCTAATATCCATAAAATGTTAACATTTGTAAGTATATAATATCACTAGGGGTAAAGAGATATGAGAAAATCATGAAGTGACAGGGGAGCGGTCTTGGCTGACCTGCCAAATGTTCTATATATATTTTTTTTAAATCTTCGTTTTTTCACTCAAGGGAGGACATCACTGTGATGGGCCGAAAAAGGTCGTTTTTCGGATTTTTTTTGTCGACTCGATTATTCATTTGGGATTTGGAATGAAGGTATATTATTAGGCATACGTTGACTTATTTCATGTAGATTTTTATTCGAAACAATTAAAAATTAACAACGTTGTTGAGGCATAACAGAGCCTTCAGTATAAAATCTGTGGTGCACCGGCCGGAACAATAACTTGAAATGGGTGGTCTGAAAACTGAAAATAAAAAAAGTTCCATAATCTATGTAAATGTAGTTCTCGTTGTACGTAGACGTTTTTCGAAAAAAAAAACAAAAATTTTACACGCTGGCAGGCGTTAAAAAAAGTGGAATGTTGGCGAAATTTTTACTTATATTCGGGGGCTCAATTTTAAATATTTCCGTTCGCGGAGGGCCGTATTTTGTGGAGGCATAAGCAGGGCCCTTGATCATCGGTAAATCCCAATGGCGCTTAACAGAAAATAAGTTACAATCGATTATTATACACAACGATAACCTAAAATAAAAATTTCGCGCAAATTTAGTAGATTTAGGAATTTCTACAGATTATTGAAACGTCACGACTACGAAAACCCTTCTGCTGGTTACATTTTTTCCAAAATTGTCAGTATTATTTTCTTTGAACATTCGGTGACCCTCTGTTTTTGATATCCTTACGGAATCTTCAAATTTTTTACACCCGTAAGCAATGTGTATCAGGCATCTAGAGATATTGAGTCCATAAATGATTAGATAGAAATGTGGCCAGCGTGACATCTCCATAAAGCGCTGTATGAAGGAGACAATTTTGAAAGTCGTAATTTTTCGTTAAAACTTCGATAACTTGGCCCGAAGTTTTACCAGTATACCGGGATGTATTTTTACTTAATTATAAACGGAAATCAGTTAGTTATTAAATATTTGGGGTTGGGAAAGAAATACCTTAACGAGAATTTTTTTCACGTACTTTTGAATATGTACCAATAGGTACTTTGAGAACATGCAAAAAACTCAATAAAAAAAATTAAAAATAAGTAATCTGTTTGTTTAATACGTTAATATACTAATTATAATTTTCCGGCTTTAGCTATGTATATTTTACGAAACGTATATAAACACATGTTCATATGTATATATAGAAGTACGACAGTCACATTACAATTACGATACTGATGATAGTCAACAGATATAAACAATCAATTAGTATGTATTTATTAGATAACACATAATCTGTTTTTTTCTTATAACGAATGGAAAACGTATTTAGTAACAACTGATTACTTAAAAACAAAAAGTAACAGAGACATTCTAACACACTTGGTAACGATTGACAGAAAATCTTTACAAAAATAATACCAATTGTGCAAAACTAATAATAAACGAAACATTACGAAACACGACTTTATCAATTACTTCAATAGTTTCCATGCCCGTTATTTCAGATACGAATAAAATGTCATGGATAAAATTATAAGTATCCAAAATGCATCCAAATATTGTTGGAAAAGAAAGGACATACATAAACACATTTTCATATGTATACATAGAGGTACGAAAGTCACGACATTACAATTACGATACTGATGATAGTTAACAGATATAAACAATTAATTAGTATGTATTTATTAAATAATATATAATCTGTTTTTTTTTCTTCTAATGGATGGGAAACGTATTTAGTAACGACTGATTAATTAAAAACAAAAAGTAATAGAGAAATTCTAACACACTTGGTAAAGATTGACAGAAAATCTTTATAAAAATAAGAACAATTGTGCAAGACTAATAATAAACGAAACATTACGAAACACGACTTTATCGATTACTTTAATAGTTCCCACGCCCGTTATCTCAGATATGAATAAAATGTCATGGATAAAATTATAAGTATCCAAAATGCATCCAAATGCTGTTGGAAAAGAAAGGACTGTCTTAGCCATACCTTGTACATTACTCTCACTGACAATGAGTGCTGCTTCGCTACAAATGTTCGACACGCTTGGCGACAGGCACATTCAAATCTTGCCGATTTTCAGAACCACACAATCTCGTTCGTTCTCAAAATGTATTGGCTTTGCAAAAAACAGTTGAACCCGCAATAAACAAACGGGCTTGTTATCTCGAGATTCCTCAGTGGAGGGTCGTATATTTGCCTTTTTCTTTATCGTTCTCGACTCTTTCTGCTGTTTTGTCGGTTACATCACGAGCGCAATTGCGTGTTGAACCGATCGCACGTTCCATACTCTTATGGCAGTGTTCCCGTGACGGCAATACGAATATTTTATTCTGCGTAATGTCGGTAATGTAAAAATAGGGACCATTGACTCCGCTCAACTTACATAGAATTAAAATTCTCCGTGCGCTATTTTCCCCTCTATCGTTTGGACGAACATTATACTCGGCTTAGGAATAAAAGTTTTTACACGGTAATTACGCTACATCAACCTCTCATTAGATAAAAAGTTTCGCAAGCGATCGTACGCAACTCGTCGGATCTCTTAAACGGACAGACAAATGCAACGCCCCTGTGCAGCTGTTCTGATCACATGAAAAAATGGAATTAAAAATAAAATAATTAGATTGCAATGTGAGTGGAAGAGAGAAAAAACGATATAAAGACGAGCTTAGGACACCTAGATCGATGCGAAAACGTCCCCGAGGCACGCAAAGGTGTAATTAAGTCTTACAAGTATTATTAACCGTACGTAGGGTCAATTTTAATTTCCTTCTTGGAAGAAATGCCATCCGATCCTGCGCAATGAGCTTCAAAACGGACTCGCTTCCGTCAGTCTCTCGTCGAACTCCGCAGTGACAACTGGAAGCCTCTCTCTCTCTCTCTTCAATGGCGGTGAGTAGCCACATTGTTAATCAAGAAATTGCGAGGTTGTCCCAGACTCCCTGTACAGTGTATCGTGCTTCAGGATAATTTCGATCGGGCCAAGGACCTGTTCATATTGAACGAGCGTTCCTTCGCTCTAATGGGAGTGTGGCCTCTAAAAACGGATTATGTCAAGTTCACCGTGTGGTTCGTCTATCAAGTCGTTCACACTTGTGCAATAACTGCTGATTTCGTTGACGTCTTTGGAAATTTTAACCTCATGGTTCTAAATATTGGTGAGAACGCGTGGAACATAATGGTCATTTTAAAGATGCTGGTAATGAGGTTTTCCCGGACACTGGTGAATCTCACGAAGCAGGTGATAGACAGTGTCGATGAATCGTCATTCGACAGCCCCGAAGAGGTGAAGATGTATATGGCCTACAATCGCGTCGCCCTAATGTTCTTCAAGCTTTGGATACTAATGGGAATTATTGCGTCGGTTGCCGTTCAGATAAAACCGTTGGGAGTGTTTTTCAAAGCCGGTAAAGACATACGATTATTGTTGTATGACATGCAAAACAAAAAAAATATTTCATATACGAGAGAATCGACGTGATAACTAAAGCCTCAGGCAGTGAACACAGTTATGACCGAAATGGTCTGCTTTTCGGCTTTGACCCCAATAGACGGATGACCATTTATCTCTCTTCCTTTCTCCATTGGTTCCACATGCCGAAAACATTGCTCTCTTTCGTTTCTTGACTGTTATAATTGATGAATAGGAAACAATTCTTAACAAATAAAGTAGGATTCATATACTTCTAGAGTTTGACACCTCAGAAGGATCCACAATGGTACTGAAGTTTGCGTCGTTGGAACGCAACGAAGGTTCCGTTTTACTTTTTATTCTCCACATTTTTATCATTATAGGCGATCTTTTTTTGATAGTTTTTTAATGTAGATCGCAAAATAAATATCTTGAAAATGGTTGATGGATTTTGTAGGTGAAATGTGCCAAAATAAATTAAATTCGTTGCAGTCAAACGATGCAAACTACAGCATCGTGACCAACAGGTATTCCTTTCACGAACCCCAATATTAACAATCAACTGATTTTCGTCTGTAACCAACTGAAAATACGTCCCAAAAAGCGGCTCATTTAAACGACACTCTATGGAGATGACACGTTGGCCCCATTTCTACCTAATACTTTATACAGTAAATAACTCTAGATGCCTCATGGAAACTGACCACGCGTGGAAAAAATCTAAAGAACGACACGTAACGACAATAAGAACAGGGGATCACGGAATGTTTGAGGAAAATATCAATGATGAAATTCGGGAAAATGGGGCTAGCAGAAGGACTTTCGAAGCCGCGACTTATCAGAGAAAACGTAAAAACGGCTGATGAGTCTACTAAATTTCCGCAAAATATTTTATTTCAGTTTATCGTTGTATATAATAATTAAGTCTGATTTATTTTTATTAAGCACCACTGTAATTTACCAAAGATTGAAACGGGCTCTCCTCATACCCGTACTAAATACGGCCCTTCGCGAAAGGAATACCATAAGTTTATACACGGAACCACCGAAGTGCGACTTGGTTGTCGTTCAGTGCACCTAGTCTTGTGACGAAAAAAAAGCTACTAAAGTTAGTAACATGAAATCCTGTATGTGATTAGATTTTCATTTCGTGCTGTTAGTCCAATTATGGCATTCGAAAAAAGTATTCTTCAACCACAAAATGAATCGCGAAGTGGGGTTTCGACTTTTCAGGCAAATTACGTGCCGTAGGAAAACTTTAAATGTGCTGATATCCAATACATTCGAGCAATTTGTAATTATTCCTTTCTGTGCAAAGATGAAAGATGTTCGATTTTTTCAACGTCACCGCCGTCCTTCATCCCTACTTCCCAATTTTTTCAATTATCAGTCCGAAAGGTGAACGCAAAATCGTAATTTCAGAAACTGTATAAAGACTTAAAGTAAATCACGCCGATTTTTCAGTGACTCGTAATTTTGAACCCTTGAGCCTCGTAAATAAAAATGCCGATCTCTTGATGCATCGGTATGCGCTTTAATGGGTGAAATTGCCTAGGGTCGGAAAACGAAAGCAGGGCTTACACTCTACCTTATCGTACACGCCTTTTTTTCGAGATGAAGGACCCATCTACTTTCTGGCTTGTTTGGACATATCAAATTCCGGTTATATTTCTGAACACGTATCATGCAGCAACGATCGGCTATATATTCACCCTCACACTTCACGCATGTGGACGGATGTCCGTTCTCACATATAGAATCCAGAATCTCGACATGGCCAAAGGCGAATCTTCCAGAAACGTATTTCACGACATAGTCACGAGACATCGAAATGTTCTTGGGTAAGTGTTCACCGATTCCTCAGAGTTCGACAAGTTTTCGCACCTCAAACCCTAGAACTTCGCATTTTACGAATAGATTGATAGAAGATGTCAATCAAGTATTCAGTCTACTTCTGTTGGAAGAACTTATCATATCCACCGTGCTCATCGGCCTTGCAGCTTATAATGTCCTTCTGGTACGTAATCAGTCGGTCCGTTAAGGTATTCCTTTCAGCAACCCTAACATTTAACAGTCAATTGATTTTCATCTAAGGTCTAAGGAATAATGTCCGAATTATTGAACAGCTAAGAATCGGGGGGATTGAATTCGGTGAGAAAAAAATATAAAATCAAGAAAAAACCATCGATTTCATGTTCAAATGATACTTTGATATTTTTACTTTGGAAAAATCACCCTTTAAATTATTTTTAAATGATTTCAAATGAAAAAAAAACAATGTGAGGCATGCAAATGTCCCAAGTATTGAACACTGGAAGTGCCTATGTCCCTAATATTGAACAGGCATGTCCCAGTTATTGAACACTCTCGAGAATTCTCTTTCCCTCTTGAAATTTTGTCCCTGAAATATCGGAGAGCAAAAAATATTGAACATTACATTCGTATTTGTAGGTTACATTTAGGTTATATTCTCTTTTTACTTTTCTTTTTATGATTATTGCACGAAACTACAAATAAAAAATATATTTGACGTTCTTAGAGTTATTATTAAAAGAATAAAAGTAAGTTTATTCAGGAACGTACAGTTTTTGTTTGAATAAAATCCAATTCGGACGATCTGTCACACGTTAACTGTCTCGATGTTTTGATGAGTTTAATGACGCTATCTTGGAGAATTCGAGTGTTCAATAATTGGGACACTGCATTTTCTTTGTCCCAATTATCGAACACCGTATTTTTTAACAAATAATTAATTAAAAACATTTTTTTTTATTGTTATTTGTAAGAAATTTTCTGAGGAACCTGAAACGCCTTTACTTTTTGAGATGCGACAGTTTTTGAATTTGTTATGCCCTTACGCATGAAGCGGCGCGTCTTAGCAAAAACGATGAACAGTTACCACGAGACGTCAAATCGGGTCACCGTTGTTGATTAAATAGTTATTTTCACTATTAATTTAAGCTTTTTTGCACAAGTAAGGTAACATTTCGATAGCTTAAAGTTCCATATATATAATGAAGCTTTTATAAATAAGTAAATGCACGCAGGTGAATGATAAATAATAAAAATACAAGATAGTGTTCAATAATTGGGACATTTACCTTATAATCGAGTGAAAATATATTAAAGATTCCGCAGCAACAAGAAAAACAGCGGGTCGCGGACTGTTTAAAGAAAATATTGAAGATAAAAAATATGAATTTTCGTGACCGCGACTTTTCAAATAAAATGTCTAAATGTACTAAATTTGCGTGAAATTTTTCAATCCAGTTTATAAGTGGGTATGACAATTGATGTGACTTATTTTTATTCAACGCCGCTGGATCGCCACCAATAATTCAGACGGGCTTTCCTTGTGCCCCCCCCCCCCAAACACCGCCCTCCGTGACAGAAATACTCAAGCCTACAAAATAATTACGCAGCGCTGATTGATCGAATGTTTATAGAATCTTGACAACTCGGACAAAATAATCATGCTGGCGTCGCTACTCGAGAGCACAATGATCCTCTTGTTCATTTATGGTTACTGTGTTGCTGGCGAATATCTTGTCACCGAGGTATCCTTCGTGCCAACATGTTCTCGGCACTTTTCCGAGTCAATATTAACCATCGAAAAATGAATGAAAATTCTATTTTTTAATGTACAGAGCGATCGTCTGGCCGCGTCGTACTATCAGTGCCAGTGGTACGAGATGTCAGACTCCTGGAAGAAACAACTAATAATATGTATGATCGGAACCTGTAAACCTATTCAATTAACGGGCGGCGGTTTTTATATCTTTTCTCTTGCCAGCTTTACAAGTGTGAGCATTGTTTCCGTGTATTAAGCGATGCGCGGGTAATTTTATTTTGCAATCTCACTGACAGGTGATGAGCTTTTTTGTTTTTTCAACAGGTTGTAAAAACAGCAGCTGGATACATCTCTATGTTGCGAACAGTGATTTAAGCGAAATCTTGAAATTTCAAGAATTCTTTGAAAGCTGCGAAAACTTGGCGAGTGTTAATCTGGAAAACTTGAATGTCCACATTGGTTGATTGTTATTCTGTCCTAAGGTGAAAATAAAAGAAAAAGCTATCTCAATGTTTGATTCAACTGAACTTTTACGATTCGTCAGTTTTAAACGTTTCTCAGTATGGTGGGAGAATTTCTTTCTGTCATAGTACCTTGACAAATACTTCGGGTATCCGATTTTTGTCGAGTTTGCCGTTCGGAGTACATTTCATTTTTCAACTAACTTTACAATCTTGACAACTTTTATTCACAAGTCCGTCTTATAATTTTTTTATAGAAACTCCATACATTGTCGATCCCGTTGCATTTTGTATGTATTTTGTGGATTTGTCTCGCCTCATTTACCGCCATTTCACTGTATGCTATTTTGTCATTTTTGTCATGCCAATGCAATTATACCTATATAACCTCTGAAGGAATATCAAGTGTATTCCAAATTTACGATATAACGATCATTCTCCACAGAGACAGACTTATCTACTTCAGCTTAACAATATTTAGAATAAAGCACAGAATATCCAGAATTAACCGTCCCGACGATTATCATTAACGTTCAATTCCCATTTGGAAATTGAATATAATAAAACCTGAAAAGCGATCTCCACATAAGAATATCATTGGCCTGAAATTTTCATCCTTGGATACCAAGGAAATTTGTTTAGTTAGAAAAAAATGAATTAATTCTTTTCGGGTACATTTTGACTCCAGAAGATCTGACGAGGCTACAACGGTCAATAAAATTTTGAACAAAACGTCCAAAAAAATTTGGTTGGCCAGTATCCCCCCATACTCAGGCGTTGAAACAGAAAAACATTAATATCTCGACAGACCGATTAGACTCGATATACCGACAGACATTCCCAGTCTTTTTCTATGCGGCATAAATTCTGACTGCCTACAAAAAGTCATAAAAAATTAGCAACGATTTTAAACTTGCGGAACTAACCCTTATCAAGGCACGAAAGTTTGAAAAAGTCGTAACTCCCGCGGTAAAGGCATTCTCACATTTGTTATTTGCGCTGTATATTTCTCGTACCAGAGGAAAGCTAGAGAAAGATTAACAAGGATTTTTAACTCCCGGAACCCACCCTTATCGCGGGGTGGAAGTCGAATCAAAATTGTATTTCCGGAGGTGAAGGAATTTCTAGTTTTGTGTTTACACAGTTTATTCCTCGCGCCTAAGAAAAGCCACAAAAAAATTGGCAACGATTTTAAACTTCCGGAACCCACCCTTATTGGGGCGGGGGGGGTCGTATTTCCGGACGTGAAGGGATTCCCACTCTTTTTATGTGCGCCGATTATTCCTAGTAGTCTAGCAGAAGAGCTATGCCGGTTCTAACGCTGGGATCTTAGGGGCGAGCCGGGCGCAGGGCCAGCGGGGCGGTGGGCCAGCAAGGAGATGGCAAGTGCGCGGGGTATGCCGTTACAGAGGAGGGGGGAAGGGCCTAGCGTGGGAGAGTGGGGATGTGACGTAACGCAGCGGGGGAAGGAGAAAGGGTCTAGGGTGGAAAAGTGGGGGCCACATGGGGTGGAAGGGAAGACACATGGGAAGACGTTGCCAAGTGGGAAGGGGGGGGGAGCATTATGTAGCGGTGGGTGAATGTTGAAAACCCTTTATCATTATTTATACACACAAAAAATGATCCGACCATTAACGATGCAGTCGGAGTGTTTTTATGCCTACACTATTGAGAAAAGTCTGTATGAAAGAAAAACTTTGATACGATGTACGCGTGTGTGTGTAACAACCATATATGGGTAGGAACAATTTCGGTAATAGAAAAAAACGCTGGGCGCTAAATGAAGGCCAGACGCTGGGCGCTAAATGAAGGCCGTGTAAATACTTTTATTTATGACATACAGCTGCAGCCGAGATACCTGCGTTTCATTTCGAAAGATAGCCTTAAGATCCCTGCATGCATGCTAGTGCACCCCGTCACGAATCTCCGTGATGGCACCTGAGACTATACAGGTCCTGATGAGTCAGGGTTAGATTTGTTGGAAAACCTATCAATTTCAGGGATATGTCGCCGAAAAGCCTTTGGCTTCGACCGCGGATGGGCAACACATATGCACTCTCGAACAAAAAAATGTTCAATGCACTGAGGTTTCGATTTCATTCCGAAGTATAACGCCAAGACGATCGCATGTGCAAGTATGGGTTGCAGTGCATCTGGCCAAGCACCCCCTGGACTTGACCAAAAACGACCTGCAACCGATTCCAAAGGTTGTACTCGGACAGGGTTCTTCGAACGTTTTTGAACCTGATTTTCATGATTGGTGAAGGGGGGAGAAGCTGGAAAATCCAAGTGGAGGTGTTACGAGGGAGCTTGGAATTTCTTGGACCAAGCTCAGACTGCACTATCCGACTGCAACATCAACATCTCCAAAAGGAACTTTGAAAAGCGGAAAGTGTGAAAAGAGAAATCGATCCCGCGAGTATAAACAAAGTCAGCTTGATGGCGGAGTTTTTCTCAAGAAAGAAACTATCAGAACTCCCCGTTGAATCGGATCATCAAATCTCAAACATGAGGGTGGTACAAACCAAGTTTGAGAAAGGCTACATCGTGGGCATCGCGAATGAGTTCTCGCTTTCTTCGTACCAGCGCGGCTTGTGAAAGCCTTCGACCAAGAACCGAAAATATTAGAGAGTATACTGCAACTGGCATGCAATGGTCAACTCTACATGAAGTACATTGGCGGAAAATACAACAGCGTAGAATTCCACCGACTTTGAGCATACCATAGTGGAAAAGACAAATTCATCATCGTTGAGGCACCATCATCGCGTGCCACGGCTGTCTGCATCATTGCCAGTATGCTGTAAATGGCACACAATGGTCAACTCTACATGTTATACAATGGCGGAAAATACAACAATGTCGAGTTCCATCGTCTCTGGGCACACCATGGTGGAAAAACAAAATTCGTTTGGACAGCAGCATGGTCGAGTCCCGCGGCCGTCCGCAAATTCCAAGATAATTTCCCACATATGTGTAGGGAACTCTTGCTTGGCAGGATGGATCTTGACGTTGGATCGCAATACGGACTTCATTGCTGATGTTGAAGGTTGAAGATGCAAATAGCTAATCAGCGTGAATCTCGCAATGGATGATGGATTCATCAAAAACTACGGACGTCTGAATGTTTACAATTTATCTTGCTGCTGCATCTGCTGCACGCAGCAGATGCACAAAGTACGGACTAAATAATTTTTTACACGCTTGCGCAACGCACTCTAAGACCCAAATTTTTCAAGGGTAGGACCTTTTTAGGGGTTAGCACTTCGGGCGCTGGCCGACGACGGATTTATCCATGGTCGTTTATTGTTATTAGAAGATCTATTGATAATTATACCAATCACGACTTCACATGCAGGCGTAGGGTAATTACGTCACCGCGGAAGTTTACCAAATCACCGTCCTGATCCATTATGTAAAGCTGTATCATGGCAATCGTTCGACTCGTGATTGGCCGATAATTTACGTTTGAGGAAACTTCAATGATATTAAAGCCCGGTGGCACAAATGAAAAAAAAATCGTGATTTGTGTATACTTTTTGTCCGTTAATATAGACATCAGCGGTAATATTGCACTCAACGCGTAGGGCATTCACTTTAAGAATGGCTACTGGAAGGTGAGATTCGTGTTTTTTATTGGCTTCCAATTTGCATGCGGTGAAGCTTAGTCGATGCCGAATAAATTCTTTCGGCTCAAAATTTGCATCATGATCACACTCGATCTCACTGTATAACGTATTATTATTGGATTTAATGCTGGTTGTGATGTTTTTACGCGAGAGCTCTGTTACTACAGACGCCTCAATATCCTCTACTTCACATCTACCCGTAGGTATCGTGAACACATCATCCCCCACGTAAAGATTATCGTGGTCAACGTCGATAGTGGGAATAGAGTTGGAGGATAACAATTCCAGGAGACCGAGAGTATACATTTTGTGTGGCAAGAGTTCGATGGGGGAAAAGAATTGCGCCTCGAGTATGGACGATGAGCGAAATATGGTCAATGTTCAACTAGCATCCATGATTCTGGTAAATTGATAACTGAATTTTCCACGTCATTACATACCTATGTATAGTGTATATTTGTCTTTGTACTGCGTTTGTATAAAAAGAAACTTGCGACACCAATGCCCACATTCAATTGTATCATATTCCTGATATTTCTTATAATTATAGCTAATGCTACCAACACGGAAATATCTCATGAGTTCGAATGGTGGTGGAAGATTGGCGCAACTATCAAAGTACACAACTTTCCATCCATTCTTCTTGGGGGCGACTCAGCGGGTTCCAGGACCCACATTTTCACCCAAATCTACAAATACTGCTTCACATTTGAGGAGTCCGCTCGCTGGGAATGTACCACGCATGTAAACTCCACGGAAATATGGGATCTTCAGGATTTTTGCATATTTGAGAATGTCGATGTCGGTGAGATATCGAAACTTTAAGTTTTTTGGCTTGATACGAAGACCCAATCCCTGCTTATATGGTTTTAGATGTAAGCCCTTACCCAATGCAATAGCTTCAATTGTTCTTATTTTCATCGAATTAACGTTTTGCTGCTCAAGCAGCATTAACAGCTTTAGCTATAGAAGCCGCGGCACCTGACGAAGCACCAGCAGCTCTAAGACCCGCAAAAATGGACACGAGGAACGGTAATGAAGCACCAATTTTATGGGGTAGGGGTAGAACCCGAGGTGTGCGTGCTTTGCCACCTTGCATCTTTACAGCTGCGCGAGCACCCTTTAGAGCTGATTTAATAATCTTATGCGCATCATTACTTTGAGTCATTGTCTTCTTTGCAGAGCCAATGTTTCTCAAACAAATTCCCACCCTTAACCATTACAGCCTTCATCCCCATAACAAATGTTCTCTTTATCTTCATAATATTTGCCACACCCCAAGCACTGGCTTTTTCGCCGATGCTATCGTCTTAAGCAGTAACGTGTTGCCAAGGCTGCTCAGCCAACACTTTATCCGCCAAAGGTCTCGCTTCAAGATTAACCAGATTTTTCGAATACGCAATATCGTGTGGTTTCCAAGCCGTATCCAATGGGTTGATGCCTGGATCACTATGAGCAAAGCGCTCGGCCAACTTTGTGCCTTGTCCGCAATATTAATATCCAGGCTTGTTCATTAGGCGATCGACCAAACCTGAGCCACTATTGCCTTGCACCATTCTGTCTAAAGACAATACGCGACTAACGGATAGTCCCTATACGAATCTTATTTATATGATTTCGCCGTTAGTCGCGTATAACATGACGTCCAAGACGAAAACTATCGGAGGTGGACTCTCCGTGACAATTATCGATGAATTACTCGAAGATGGCGGAAGTAGCGGCAAAAAGGTCATGGAATTTACTGCCGGTCAATATACGTGCAATGTTTTGCGGTTCATCCAATCGTGGACAAACCAATGCTCCGCTCACTCTCATCATCCCTCGCAATGGTTTGAGATTTGAGAATATTCACTTGTATTCCAAATCGCTAAAGCAACCAAACTGTAAGTTGCTCAGATGATTACTCGAACTCATAAGCGAAGTTGCGTATCACCCATTCAATGCGCACGAACACGTGATTGCGCCAAGTTATGCACGATCCAACTCTATATTCATCTTTGATGATGTAGCGTTTAAAAAGCAGAATAATGTAGAACCTTCTTTTCCATGAGAAGCCACGAGATTGTTGGCAGTTTTTATCTTTATCAGACGTACACTCGTATCCCCAAACGTCTCGTGAAAGATAATGTAAATGTAGAAGAGCTATGCTGATCCTAACACCGCGACGTCAGGGAGGAGCAGGGCGGGGGTCCAGCGTAGCGAAGTCGAGTGCCCGATGGAGGGGCGGGGGTATGCACGATGGAGGGGCGGGCAGCCCATGGATGCCTAGAGCGGCGGGCATGCCGATACGAGGAAGGGGGGAAGGGCCCGGCGCATTCGAGTGGGGATGTGACGTAACCCGGCGGGGGTGGGAGAAAGGGTTTAGCGTGGACAAGTGGCGGGAGGGTCACGTGGGGTGGAATGGAAAGACGGTACCAAACGGGGCAGGGGGGCGAAAAGAATGCCATGAATTACAGAAAGATAATACAATAGTTTATGAATAATTAAATTTTACAATGACACTATCACGCTAGTACATGCTAGATATGGGTCTGCAGGACCCATAAAATACATATTTTGACACCATGCATCGCGACTTGCTGTTTTTTGTCTCCTTTTCCTCAGGCAATCTACACCAACGCGTTGTTAGAAAACTCTGGTGTTAGATATTTCCCGCGATAGAAGGGATATACGAAGGTGATTTTTTCATTTAACATTTTTCTCGTGAATATGGAGAACAATATTGAACATTCAGAACAAATCATGCACGACCGAACCGCGCTCTTAAGTTTCTTCGAAGATTTTAATGCGTAAGAGTAACAATGCGCAGAGCACCTTGAAGAGCTGGAAACGCAATGCTGAATTAAGCCCTCGCCATTATTAATTTGACAGCAACTGATAGCCCAAATAGAACGTCTGGAAAGATTGCAGAATTCTGTGTGAAGCCGTTTTATACCCAGGGGGCAGGCTATGGTGAGCATGTACCAAGGCATCATCACAATGTCAAATTTTCAGAAAAAACAATTTTGTTGCATAATTTTTTTTGCCTTTGCAAAAGGTCGTTTATCTGATCGTTTGGTTCCTAGATTATTTATTTGGGATTTGAAAAAAAAGGTGTGTTATTAAGCATACATTGAACTTATTCCGTGTACATTTATATTTAAAAAAAAAATTAGAAATGATCACCGTTATTGCGGTATAATAGAGACCTCTGTGTAAAAAATGTGGTGCAACGGCCAGATCGATGGTTGGTCTCAAAAATGATCCAACAATGGTTGGTCTGAAAAATTAAAATGTTGCATGATCTATATAAAGTCATTTTCGTTGTACGTAGACGTTTTGCGAAGAAAATAAACACAAAGGCAGGTGTCAAAAAGTATTTTATTCAATATTTTAACTTAAATGATTAATGAAAAACAAAAAGCAATAAAGAAATTTTAACACTTTTGGTGACGGTTGACGTAAAATATTTACACAAATAATACCAATTATGCATGACTAATAATAAACGAAACATTACTAAACACGACTTTATTAACTACTTTAATAGCTTCCACGCCCGTTATCTCAGATATGAATAAAATGTCATGGATCAAATGAAAAGTATCCAAAGTGCATCCAAATGCTTTTGGAAAAGAAAGGACTGTCTTAGCCCTACCTTGTACATTATTCTCGCTGAGTGCTGCTTCGCTACAAATGTTCGAAAACGCATGGAACATAATGGTCATATTCAAGATGCTGGCAATGAGGTTTTCCCGGAAACTGGTGAATCTCACGAAGCAGGTGATAGACAGTATCGATGAAACGTCGTTCGAGAGTCCCGAAGAGATGAAAATGTATATGACCTACAATCGCGTCGCCGTAATATTCTTCAAGCTTTGGATACTAATGGGATTTTTGGCGTCCGTTGCCGTTCAGTTCAAACCGTTGGGAAAATTTCTCCATGCCGGTAAAGACATACGATTATTGTTGTATGATGCACAAAACAAAAAATATTTGATATGCGAGAGAAGCGCCGTGATAACTAAAGCCTCAGGCAGTGATCACAGTTATGACCAAAATGGTCTGTTTTTCGGCTCTGACCCCAATCGGCGAATCACCATTCATCTCTCTTCCTTTCTCCATTGGTTCCACATGCCGAAAACATTGCACTCTTTGGTTTTTACTGTTACACTTAATGGATCGGAATCAATTTTATACAAATAAAGTAGGAGGCATATGCTTGGAGAGTTTGATACCTCAAAAGGATCCTAAGGTATTCCTTTCCCGAACCCGGATATTAACAATCAACTGCTTTTCGCCTATAACCAATGAAGTATACACCCCAATAAACCGGTGTTCTGGTCTAGTCGTTAGCGCGCTTGCCTCTGAACCAGAACATCAGGAGGTCACAGGTTCAAATACCAGTCTTGGAGAAAAATAAATACGCGTGTGATGTAGCGCCAGTTCTACACGGATGCCATGCACACGGACCGTTACGTGTGTGAACGACGGTGGCCCGTGATTTGTTTCTCGACAAAACGTGACTAGCTCCAAAACTGGGAAGCGAACCTGGGACCGGCTGTTATTGGTATAAGTTTTCCGCTATTTCCCTATACCCATGTCGGCTGAGTAACTCTGGATGCCTCGTGTAAACTGCCCACGGGTGGAAAAAATTCGAACGATTCCGTAACAAAAATAAAAACAGAGTCACCAAATGTTTGAAGAAAATATTGATGATGGAATTTAGGAAAATGTGACTAGCAGAAAAATGTTCGTAGCCGCGACTTTTCGGAGAAAATGTAAGAACGTCTGATGAGTTTACTAAATTTGCGCGAAATGTTTTATTCCAGTTCATCGTTGGGTATGATAATTGATTGTGGCGTATGTTATTAAGCCCCACTGTAATTTACGCAATGATCGAAAAGGGCCCTTCTTATGCCCCTACTAAATACGCCCGTAATTAAGCTTATAGACGGAACATTTGAGGTGCGACTTCGTTGTCGTCAAGTGCACTCAGTCTTGTAAATAACTTAAAAAAAACTACTAAAGTTAGGAACTTGAAATCCTTTATGTAATTAGATTTTGATTTTATGCTGTTAGCCCAACTATGGCATTCGAAAAAAGTGTTCCTCAACCACAAAATGAATCATAAAGTCGGGTTTCGATTTTTCAGGCAAATTACGTGCCGTAGGGAAACTCTAGATGTGCTGATATCCAATACATTCAAGCAGACTTTATAACTATTCTTTTCTGTGCAATGATCAACGATGTTCGATTTTTTTAACGTCACCGCCGCCCTTCATCCCTTCTTCCCAATTATTTCAATCATTAGTCCAAAAGCTAAACGCAAAATCGTAATATCGGAAACCGTATCAAGATTTCAGGTAAATCACGCCGATTTACCTGAATCGAATTACCACTCGTAAATAAACATGCCGATCACTTGATGCACTTTAATGGGTGAAATTGCCTAGGGTCGGAAAACGAAAGCAGGGTTTACACTCTACCTTATCGTACACGCCTTTTTTTCGAGCTGAAGGACCCATCTATTTTCTGGCTTGTCTGGACATATCAAATTCCGGTTATATTTCTGAACACGTATCATGCAGCAACGATCGGCTATATATTCACCCTCATACTTCACGCGTGCGGACAGATGTCCGTTCTCGCATTTAGAATCAAGAACGTCAATGTGACCAATCGCGAATCTTCCAGCAACGTATTTCACGACATTGTCGAGAGACATCGAAATATTCTTGGGTAAGTTTTCACCAATTTTTCGTAGTGCGACAAGTTTTCCCACCTAAAACGCTGGAACTTTCCATTTTACAAATAGAATAATAGCAGACATCAATCAAGTATTCGGTATACTTCTGTTGGAAGAACTTTTCATATCCACCGTGCTCATCGGCCTAGCATTTTATAATGTCATTCTGGTACGTAATCAACTGTTCCGTTAAGGTATTCCTTTCACGAAACCTAATCTTTAACAATAAAAAGATTTTCATCCATAATCAAGTACCAATACATCAAAGATTTCGCAACGGCAATAACAACAGAGGGTGACCGAATGTTTAAAGAAAATATTGATGATACCATTTAGAAAATTGTGACTCGCCGAAGAATTTTCGTAGCCGCGACTTTTCAGAGAAAATGTAATAATGTCTAAATGTACTAAGTTTGCGCGAAATTTTTAATTCTCGTTTATAATTCGGTATAATAATAAATTGTGACATATTTTTATTAATCGCCACTGTAATTTACCAATAATTCAGAAGGGCCCTCCTTGTGCCCCCCCCCCCTCCTTGAACACGGCGCTCTGTAAAAAGGAATACCTTAAGCATACATAATAATTACGCCGCGTTGATTAATCGAATATTTGTAGAATCTTGAAAATCTGGACAAAATAGTCATACTGGCATCGCTAATCGAAACCGCGACGATCCTTTTATTGATTTATGGTTACTGTGTTGCCGGTGAATATCTGATCACTGAGGTACCCTCCATGCCAATATGTTCTTTGCACTTGTCCTTTCAATATTTCACTTTGAAAAATCAATGAAAATTCGGTTTTTTAATGTACAGAGCGATCGTCTGTCCGCATCGTACTATCAGTGCCAGTGGTATGAGATGCCAGATGCCTGGAAGAAACAACTAATAATATGTATGGTCGGGGCCTCTAAACCTATTCAATTAACGGGCGGCGGATTTTATACCTTCTCTTTGGCCAGCTTTACAAGTGTGAGAATCCTTTCCGTGCATTAAGGCGTCTTCTCACTTAAACAATTTTCAAAAAATCGCTTTTTGTTATATAACATTTTTCACAAGTACACATATTCAAAAGTATCATACGAAAATTTTATGAAGATCGGAGGAGTCTAACTGTATTTCTATGTGACCTTTACTTTACTACCTGAGCACGTTCATCTGCTCCGCTGAAACTTTAAATGCATTTTTCTCGAAACAATGTTTTTCGACGGCTTGTTGACAAAATCTTCGAAACTACTGAACCGATCCTTATGAAATGTTAACCACATATTCTTTACAACTATAGCTATAAAATGGTGAAAAAAAACGTTTTTCTTGTTTTTTCGAAAAATATCCGCCATTTTGTGATTTTTGCATATATGGAAAATCGTATGATATGCACTATAGCCATTAACATACCGAATCTAAAACCGTTTGATTTTTTTGTTTCGGTTGATCCATCTCCTTTTGAACTACCATTTTCGTCTATAAATAGTGACTTAAATAGTTTTTTTTAAATGTATTTCGAATGTGTATTTATTAAGTGTAACAACTTTTATATCAATATATAAATATAGGTTTGTATTATAGAATACAAACCTGTCGAAAAAATTCATGAATTAATTTTTTAGCGTCTAAAGTGAGAGGACGCCTTAAGCGATACGCGAGTAATTTCATCGTGCAATCCGAGTGACAGTTTATCAGCTTTTTTGTTTGTCCAACAGGCTGTAAAAACAGCAGCTGGTTACATCTCTATGTTGCGAACAGTGATTTAAGCGAAATATTAAAATTTCAATAATTCTTTGAAAGCTGCGCAAACTTGGGGAGCGTTATCTGGAGAACTTGAATGTCCACACCAGTTTATTATTTTTCAGTCCAGAGCTAAAAATAAAAAAAAAAGTTATCTAAGTGTTTGGTTCATCTGCCGATTCGATATTCCAATCGGATAGTTTAATCCGATATTTTTCATGTTTACTGTTCGGGGACCATATAATTTTTAAACTAACTCTACGATCTTGACAACTTTTGTTCACAAGTCAGTCTTACAAAATTTTTATACAAACTCCATACATTGTTGATCTCATTCCATTTCATACGTATTTTGTGACTTTGTCTCACCTCATTTACCGCCCTCACAAAATGCTCTTTTATGTTATTTTTGTAATGTCAATGCATATCGTTCCCATATAACTAGCTCCTAATGTACGTATATGTATAACCTCCAAAGGTATATCCAGTGTATGCCAAATTTACGATATAACGATCGTACTCCACACCTACAGACGTGTCTACTTAAACTTTATAATATCTAGAAAGTACTAAACGTCCAGAATTGACTGACCAGACGATTATCATTAAAGTTTAATTCCAATTTGGAAATTGAATGAATAAAGTGGGGCACCCACTTCATTCATTCAATCTGTCAACCTGTCACGGTTCAGGGTAATCGAATCTTTCGATTCGATGTGGTATTGGCGGGAAAGCGATAACCAATAAATCTTGGCCGTGGGCTCTCGTACTATTGAGACTGTACAGGTCCTGACGAGTCGGTTAGATTTCTTGGAAAAACTATAAACTTTAGAGAAGAGAACTGTCGCCAAATGGCCTTTGGCTTCGACCACGGATGGATAACACAGCTGCACTCTAGAGGAATTTTTTTTTTTCATTACATTGCGGTTTCGATGTCATTGTAAAATATAACGCCAAAATGTTCATTTGTGCGAGTATGTATGCGATGCACCCGGCCAAGCACCCCCTGGACTTGACCAAAAACAAGCTGGAACAGGTGCCAAAGGTCGTGCTCCGAAGATGTTGGGGTAAATATATTGGTTTATATTGTGGAATCGTTTGCCAGAATATCATCGGAACGACAAAGAAGTGATATCATATCTTCTATACATGGAGTATTAGAATACACCACAGATGTGAGATCACATCGATGGTTGCCCACCTCCACGTCGGGACTGTAAAAAATGTCAGGAGGGGATAAATTCTCTTCGTGGGCGGACAGGGTTGTTCGAACGTGTTTGAACCTGTTCTTCATGATTGAAGACGTGGGGAGAAGTTGGAAGATCCAAGTGGAGGTGTCGCGAGGGAGATTATAATTTCTTGTGCCAAGCTCTGACTGCACTGATCCACTCTTGCTTGGCAGGATGGATAAGTTTGATGTTGGGTGGCAGTACGGATTTCATCGCTGTTATTTAAGGTTGAAGATGCACAAAGCTGATGAGTGTGAATTTTTGCACGCAGCAGATGCACAGAGTCCAGACTAAATGATTTTTTACATGCTTTCGCCACGCACTTTAAGACCCACATTGTTCAAAAGCAGCACGTTTTTAGGTCCTAATACTTTAGGCGGTGGCTGACGAAGGATTGTTTTTATCCATGGTCGTTTATTGTTATTAGAAGATCTATTGATAATTATACCTATCATGACTTCGGATGCAGGCGTAGGGTAATTACGTCACGGCGGCAATTTACCAAATCACCGTCCTGATCCACTATGCGAAGCTGCATCGTGTGAATCGTTCGACTCGTGATTGGCCGATAATTTACGTATGAGGAACCTTCAATGATATTATAGCCCGGTGGCACAGATGGAAAAAAATCGTGAATTGTATACTTTTTGTCCGTTAATATAGACATCAGCGGTAATATTGCACTCAACGCATAGGGCGTTCACTTTAAGAATGGCTACTGGAAGGTAAGATTCGTGTTTTTTATGGCTTCCAATTTGCATGAGTTGAAGCTTAGTGGATGCCGAATGAAATCTTTCGGCTCAAAATTTACATCATGACCACACTCGATCCCACTGTGTGGCGAGAGTTCGATGAGGGGAAAGTATTGCGCCTCGAGTATGGACGATGAGCCAAATATGGCTAATGTTCAACTACCATCCATGAGTCTGGTAAATTGATAACTGAATTCTCCACGTCATTACCTATCTATATATAGTGTATATTTTTATTTGTACTGCAATTGTATCAAAAAAAAAAAAATTGAGACACCAATGTCCACATTCAATTGTATCATATTCCTGATGTTTCTTATAATTATAACTAACGCTACCAACACGGAAATATGTCATGAGTTCGAATGGTGGTGGAAGATTGGCGAAACTACCAAAGTACACAACTTTCCATCCAGTCTTCTTGGAGGTGACTCAGTGGGTTCCAAGACCCACATTTTCATCCAAATCTTCAATTACTGCTTTACATTTGAGAAGTCCGCTCGCTGGTGATGTACCACGCATGTAAACTCCACGTAAACATGGAATCTTCAGGATTTTTGCATATTTGAGGATGTCGATGTCGGTGAGAGGTCGGTGATGTATTTTAACTTCTCGTTTTTTGGCTTAATATGAAGACCCAATCCCTGCTTATATGGTTCCAGATGTGAGCCCTTAGCCAATGCAATCAATTCAATTGTCCTTACTTCCATCCCATTCGCGTTTTGCTGCTCGAGCAGCATTTACAGCTTTAGCTATAGTAGCCGCGCCACCTGACAAAGCACCAGCAGCTCTAAGACCCACAAAATGGGCATGAGGAACGGTAATAAACTACCAATTTTATGGGGTACAGGTAGAACCCGAGGTGCGCGAACTTTGCCACCTTGCATCTTTACAGCTGCACCAGCACCCTTCAGATCTGATTTAATGATCTTATGCGGATCATTACTTTGAGTCATTGTCTTCTTTGCAGAGCCAATGTTTTTTAAACAAATGCCACCCTTATCCGATGCAGCGTTCATTCCCATACCAAATGTTCTCTTTATCGTCATAATATTTGCCACACCCCAAGCACTGGCTTTTTCACCGATACTATCGTCATAAGCAGTAACGTGTTGCCAAGCCTGCTCAGCTAACACTTTATCCGCCAAAGGTCTCGCCTCAAGATTGACGAGATTTCTCGAATACGCAATATCGTGTTGTTTGCAAGCCGAATCCAGGGGATTGATGCCCCGATCCCCACGAGCAAAGCGCTTGGTCAACTTTGGGCCTTGTCCGCAATACTGATACCCAGGCTTGTGCCCAGTATCTTGCCATGGACAATCCTGTCTAAAGACAATACGCGACTGACGTATAATCTCTATATGAATCCTATTTATATGATTCCGCCACCCGTGAAAGAAATTAGGAGGGCAGCCATAAAAAAAATCGGGCCCCGTGAGGGTTTGAATATGGAGTCCCTACTAGGGCTTTCCCCAATACAATCGGACTAGGCCCCGACAGAAAAATAACAGGGTTGGGTAATTTATTTAAAAAAGGCCGTGGCGAGTAAAATGATAAAGGGCCCAGACGGGATTCATCAGGGGAGTGGTTGTTGCAAGGCATACAATATAAACTGTAAAACTGAAGTTATTTTTTATTTTGTAATTTCGAGGTGAATAATAAATAATCCTTTATTTGAAGAAAATAGTTTTCATTATTGCTAAACACCTCGCTTGCTATGTATCCATTAATAAAGTTGATCATTGTAGGGCACCCGTGAAAGAAATTAGAAGGGCAGCCATAAAAAAAATCAGGCTCCGTGAGAGTTTGAATATGGATTCCCTATTAGGGCTTTCTACAACACGATCGGACTAGGCCCCGACAGAAAAATAACAGGGTTGGGTAATTTATTTAAAAAAGGTCGTAGCGAGTAAAATGATAAAGGGCCCAGACGGGATTCATCAGGGGAGTGGTTGTTACAGGGCATACAATATAAACTCTAAAACTGAACTGGTTTTTTATTTTCTAGTTTCGAAGTGAATAATAAATAATCCTTTATTTGAAGAAAATAGTTTTCATTATTGCTAAACACCTCGCTTGCTATGTATCCACTAATAAGGTTGATCATTATGGGGCAGTAATAGGGTTGCTTCATGGCTTCGATTGGGTTCTATTGAGGCAACCAGTTGGGCACTGATTTATAAGCCTCTTTAGGCCCTCGTCGACAAAGTGTGACCAGCCTCGAAGGGACTTGGTCGGGCGCCATTTTAGGACCCTTTCAGAGTAAGGGAAAAATAATCGGGGCCTAGTCGAAGCCCTGGCTGAATTACCAGTCGGGCCCTGATTCAAACCCCTCTTAAGGCCTTCATCGACAAAGTGTGACCGGCCTCAAAGGGGCCCGGTTGGGTGCCATGTTAAGGCCCTTAAAGAGTAAGGGAAAAATAATCGGGGCCTAGTCAAAACCCTGGCTGAATTCTTTCACGGGCATTAGTCGCGTGTAACATGACGTCCAAGAAGCCAACTATCGGGGATGAACTTTTACATACGTGCGTGCACTGTTGTGCCGTCCATCCAATTGTGAACAAACCAATGCCCTGCCCATTCTCATCACCCATCCCAATGGTTTGAGATTTGAGAATATTTACTCGTATTCCAAATCGCTAAAGCATCCAACGAGTAAGTTGCTTGAACGGTTACTCGAACCTGTGAGTGCAGTTGCGTATCATCCATTCAATGCGCATGCACAAGTCATAGCGCCAAGTGAGCCACATTTTAACCAGGCATTGTTCATATCATTATGCATGTTTGAGTGAAATTTCAGAACAGTCGACTATTTGGATTAGGAAATAATTGGTGTTAAAATTGCAACTTTTAACACTGCAGGGTCTCCATTGAGATTGAGACAGAATTATTTTCCGTAAAAACTCGTTGTCCCCTACAATAGAAAGACATATGGCAACACGTCTTTCGGTAAGTTTGCGCGATTTATTTAAAATAATATTGCAACACAAATTTTTATTTAGAAGTAATTTTTAATCGTACGAACCTTTCAATTACTTATGAATCAACCAACACATTTATTCGTTAATGAAGATGACATAAACAATATAAAATACTAATATTAATAACGCAAATATTTTTCTCATGATAAACGTTTTCAACTTTAACGTTTACAGTATAACGTTTAACGTTTTCCGGTTCTGCGGTGTTGCCATATGTCTTCTTATTATAGGGGACGAATAATTTTTACAGAAATTTATTCTGTCTTTACAAAACGTTTTTACCAAAACTAAATAGTCAAGGCAATCCAAAGTTCTTTTTACTCTTTTCCTAACTAGTTTGCTATCTGAATGTAGTTTTTTTTGTCAAATATTTTAAAAACAATAGACAGGTACGACGCCTTATGTGATCTGACTTTCGGTCAATGCAGTGTTAAAAGTTGCAATTTTAAAGCCCATCATCTCCCAATCTAAATAGTCGACTGTTCTGAAATTTCACTCAAACATGCATAATGATATGAACAATATCTGCTTAAAATTTGAAAAAAATCTATAGAAATCAAGAGCACGCGCTCGTTCTCCTTTAACGAGGGGTACGATGCAATTTTAAAAAGCATGGAACCAATGGGGCGTTCGATTGAGCCGGCATCCGCGAAGTTCACTGCAAAATAGAAGGCAGAGCGCATCGCAACTGCTAACCCCCTGAGCTCTCTCGACTGTAAAGAAGCCAGGACAGCTCGTTGAAATGAAATTGCTGTTGATAACTAGCAATTTGAGGAAGCGGAAGGGATTTTGTGCGGACATGGCATCGCCAATTAATCGTACGCAGACAATTTAATCGTACGTAGAAAAATTAATTTAAAAAAACAGCATATCATGAGATTAATCACAATCATTTATTGAATATTAATCAACAATGAGTACCTACCTAAGGAGGTAGTACCAACACCTATCTAAATCACAACACGAAAATATTTATATTATAACTTACCTGATGCTCTTGTCTTATTCTTATTAGTTTCTCCAATATAGTTTTATTAAGTCTTTTTCTTGTTTAAATATCAATCAACATTAAGTAGAAAAAAAAATCAATCGTATAAAGCTTCAAAATTACTGAATAATAAGCAGTGAAATAAACATCAATATTAACAACACTTGAATAAACATTATGTCTTCTTCTAATCTAGATACTTTTGTCATTTTAACAGATATAGAAACAATACAAATTTCTTCTTCTGGCATCGCCCCGACTTTTTTCCACCCGCTGCTGTTCTTTTTCTAGGCGTCCTGCAATGTCAAATTAAATTTAAGGTTTTTTAGAATTCACAAATGACTTGAGGTACACAGTGAATCACGGTCCACTGTGTACGTCGAAAAACTGAGCCACTGGGTACCGACCATCTCTTTTCTAAAGCGTATGCTGACAAGTTTCTACGTTTGTTAGGTTAACATACACAATGCTCAAATACCGCAATATAGCTGTATATTGGAGGAGAACAATGACTTCGAACATAACTGCGATAGGTGAAGAAGCAAAAAACGTACAATCTCAGCTGGTTTTTTATCTTTTGACACCAAAAATAATATAAAATCACCTGTCACAACCGAGTTACGCGAGAACGACTTGCAAACAGGTTCAAACCTGTTGGCATCCAAAGGTGATTCCAATGTGGAAGAGATGCATATATATACGTGTCCACTTTTGAGAAACAGAAAAGATTCAGTGTACCCGCCGTTGTCACTGTTCCCACTTTGACCCTACATTAAACTTATTTCGTGTACATTTTTAGTTTAAAAAATAAAAAATTAACAACGTTATTGCGGTATAACAGAAAATGTGTACAAAAAATGTGGTGCAACGGCCGGATCGATGGTTGGTCTGAAAAATGGCCCGACAATGGTTGGTCTGAAAAATACAAAAGTTTTATGATCTATATAAACTCAGTTTTCGTTGTACGTAGACTTTTCCGAAAAAAACACATTGGCAGGTGTTAAAAAATATTTTATTCAATATTTTAGCTGGAATGATTAATAAAAAACAAAAAGTAATAAAGAAATCCTAACACACTTGTTTACGGTTAACAAAATATTTACGAAAATAGTACTAATTATGCAAGACTAACAATAAACGAAACATTGCTAAGCACGGCTTTATTAACTACTTTAATCGTTTCCACGCCCGTTATCTCAGATACGAATCAAATTATAAGTATCCAAAATGCATCAAAATGCTGTCGGAAAAGAGAGGGCTGTCTTATACCCTACCTTGTACATTACTCCCGCCGAGTGTTGCTTCGCCACAAGTTTCCAACACGCTTTGCGACAGGCACATTCAAATCTTGCCAATTTTCAAAACCACACAATCTCGTTCGTTTGCAAAATGTATTGGCTTTGCAAAAGCAGTTGGAACTACTAAAAACCAACAAGCTCGTATTCTCGAGATTCCCCAATGGCGCGTCGTGTTTTTCTTTATCGTTCTCGACTCTCTCTACTCTTCTGGCAGTTACATCACAGGCGCAACTAAGTTGTGAACCGATCGTCCCTTCCATACTCTCATGGCAGTGTTCCCGTTGCGACAATGCGAACATTTTATTTTACGTAATGTCAGTAATGTATAAATAGGGAGGAACGTTCACCGACTCTGCTCAACTTGCATAGAATTACATTTCCCCATGCACTTTTTTCCCCCCTATATCGTTTCGACGAAAATTATACGCCGCTTGGGGATAAAACTTTTTACACTGTAATTATACTACATCAACCTCTCGTTAGAATAAAACTTTCGCAAGTTATCGTACAGAACTTATCGGATGTCTGAAATGGTCAGACAAATGCAACGCCCCTGTTCACCTGTTCGGATCACATAAAACATGTAAATTGAAAAAAATCTAAATATATATTTGCAATGTGAGTAGAAGAGAGAAAAAACGATAGAAAACCGAGCCCAAGACACCTGGATCGATGCAAAAACGACGGGAGACGCGCAAACGTGTAATTAAGTCACACAAGTATTATTAACTGTACGGAGGGTCAGTTTTTATTTCCTCCTTAAAACAAATGCGATTCGATTTTGCGCAATGAGCTTCAAAACGGACTCGCTCCCGTCAGTCTCCCGTCAAACGCCGCAGTGACAACTGGAAGCCTCTCTCCAATGGCAGTGAGTATCCCATTGTTAATCAAGAAATACTTGCGAGGTTGTCCCAGACTCCCTGTACGAGTATATCGTGCTTCAGGATAATTTCGATCGGGCCAAAGACTTGTTCAAATTGAACGAGCGTACCTTCGCTATCATGGGCGTGTGGCCTCTCCAATCGGCTTATGTCAAATTCACCGTGTGGTTCGTCTATCAAATGATTCATACATGTGCGATAACCGCTGATTTCATTGATGTCTTTGGCAATTTTGAACTCATGATTCTCAACATTGGCGAGAATGCATGGAACGTGATGGTCATATTGAAGATGCTGGTAATGAGGTTTTCTCGGACCCTGGTAAATCTCACGAAGCAGGTGATAGACGGTGTCGATGAAACGTCCTTCGAGAGTCCCGAAGAGATTGAAATGTATCTAACCTACAATCGCGTCGCCATGATGTTCTTCAAGCTTTGGGTACTGATGGGATTCACTGCGTCGGTTTCCATTCAGATCAAACCGTTGGAAAACCTTTTCAAAGCCGGTAAAGGCATACGATTATTGTTGTATGTCGCGCAGAACAAAAAAAATTGATACACGAGAGAATCGACGTGATAACCAAAGCTTCAGGCAGTGAACGCAGTTGTGGCCAAAATGGTCTGTTTTTCGGCTATGACTCCAATGAGCCATTTCTCTTCCTGTCTCCATTGGTCCCACATACCACAAACATTGCACTCATTCGTTTCTTGACTGTTATACGATGCTATATTGGTGGCTTATATTGATGTGATAAATTGATATATCGATGACTGATATATTGATATTGTGACTGTTATATTGATGGATCGGCATCAATTGCATCCAAATAAAGTAGGGGGCACATACTTGTAGAGTTTGACATCGGAAAGATCTCAAGGTACTCCTTGCCCGAATCCAAATAATTAAGGGATAACACCACTGTAAACATATGAAATTAAGCGATTTTTCGGATTTTTTTTGTGGAAGGACAAGTCAGAAGATAATGATCTTCATGGAGTTTATTAGTCATATCTTTAGGTGAATAAACAAAAATTTCCATAAAAAAAATTAACAAAATAGTGACGGTAAAATGGAGCCATTCTTGCGAGGCATGTTTAATTCCAGACGCTCTGTACTCTCTCTGGCACGCAGTATAACTGACGCAAATTTTAATGTGGATTTTTTTCAATTCTATTAATTTACATGAGTATAGCTAGAAAAATACGTAGGGGATTTTGAATATGTTCATGTCTGTGTAATTGGCAATAATTTAAAGTAAAAACTCGATTTTCGACAAAAAAAGGACAATCGTTTGCTGATCAATAATGTTATAATTAATTCATGGAAAATCCAGTACGTATTTCTCTTCGGAATGTTATGCTTAAGATGTGCTCAAAATTGGGAGTGAATAGAATGAAAATTGGTGGGATTGTGCTGCGTGTCGTTTAGAATAATTTCGTTCCGAGACAAACGGTCGACGTCCCACACGGGCCTACGGGTCTTTTTCTCACAGGTACCAACCTTTTTCCCCCTCATTCTATATGGTTCAAAGCATCTCTTAAGCCAATAAAAAAAAACAACTTTTTGAAAATTCTATACTGGTGTCACCCCTTAACGATCAACTGATTTTCATCTATGATCAAGTAAAAATATATCCCGGTATACCGGTAAAATTCCAAGCTGAGTTACCGAACTATAAATTTAAAAATTACGACCCCAAAATCGTCTCATTTATACGGCACTTCGAGGAGATGACATGCTGGCTACATTTCTAACTAATAATTTATCCACTAAATAACTCTAGATGCCTGATATAACCTGCTCACGTGTGTAAAAAGTTTTAACGATTCCGTGACAACCCTAAAGACAGAGGATTGCCGAATGTTTAAAGAAAATATTAATGATTAAACTTAGAAAAATGTCACTATCAAAAGAAATTTTGTAGCCGCGATTTTTCGGAGAAAGTGTAACATTGACTAAGTCTACTAAATATGCCCAACATTTTATACTCCGGTTGATTGTTGGGTGAAATAATTGATTGTGTATTATTTTTATTAAGGGCTACTGTAATTTACCAATGATTCAGAAGGGCCCTCCTTATGCCCCCACAAAATACGGCCCTCCGCGAAAGGAATAGCTTAAGCTTACCCACGGAACCTTTGAGGTGCGACGTCGTCTTCTTGGAACTAAAAAACGACTCAAGTTGGGAACTTGAAATCCGACATGTAGTTAGATTTATATTTCCTGCAGCCAATTATGGCACTGACAAAAAATTATTTTTCAACCACCGAATGAGCCGTAAAGTATGATTTTGCTTATCCAGGCAAATTACGCGCCGCAGTAAAACTCTAGATGTGCTGATATCCAATACATGCATATATTATAACTATTCTTTTCTGTGTAAAGATCAAAGATGTTCGATTTTTTCTACCCCACCACCGCCTTCCATCCCTTCTTCCCAATTTGTTCAATTATCAGTTCGGCTACTGAAAGCAAAATCGTAATATCAAAAACCGCATAAAGACTCAAGGTACATCACGCCGATTTTTCAGTGACTCGTGATTTAGAATCCTCGATCCTCGTAAATAAAAATGCCGATCTTTCGATGGATCGGAATGTGCTTTAATTGGTGAAATTGCCTAGGGTCGCAAAACGAAAGCATGGTTTTCACTCTACCTTATCGTACACGCCTTTTTTTCGAGCTGAAGGACCTATCTATTTTCTGGCTTATCTGGATATATCAACTTCCGGTTATAGTACTGAATACGTTTCATACAGCAACGATCGGCTATCTGTTCTCCCTCATACTACACGTATGCGGACAGATATCCGTTCTCGCATTCAAAATCAAGAACGTCAATATGGCCAATCGCGAATCTTCCAGAAAGGTATTTCACGGCATAGTCGAGAGACATGGAAATATTCTTGGGTAAGTTTTCACCGATTCCTCACAGTCCGACAAGTTTTTGCCACCTGAAACACTGGAACTTTCCATCTTACGAATAGAATGATAGGAGACATCAATCAAGTATTCAGTCTACTACTGTTGGAAGAGCTCATTATATGCACCGTGCTCATCGGCCTGGCAGCGTATAATGTCATTGTGGTAAGTTATCAACTGTTCCGTTAAGCTATTCCATTCACGAACCCGAATATTCAACAATCAACTGATTTTCGTCTATGAACAAATAAAAATACATCCCAGTTACTCGTTAAATTTCAAGCCAAGTTATCAAACTTGTACCGCAAAAATAACGCCTCAAAAAGTCGTCTCATGCGGTAGGGAAAAGGCACCATATATCGGATACTTTTGTTTGGGTTTGGGAAAACGAAAGTAAACTGCTAAGACCTTCAAATGTTACGCTTTCATGATCTACATGTCATATACAACAGGATGCTAATAATTATTTCACACATTACATTTGAATATTCTGAGTTATATTGTTTAACAAAAAATGACTGCGATCATGGTCTTCAAAAAGGATGCCTATAATTGGATATCGAATACACGCGGATCTAAACTCCATTTTTCTTATATTTGATATTAGACGACTATTTTTATGTAAAATAAAACAAAACGTTTATTGTTTTAACTTCGTAATTAGTATGAAACAATCAGTCTTTATGAGTTAATCTTTGGTTGGGTAGGAATATTTTGGCACAAATGGATATCCAATTTTAAGCTTGAGTATCCGATATTAAAATTTGACATGATCGAATATGACCAGTCATGATTTTGTACATATTGCTCTTTCTGTGAACGCGATATATTTATTAAGTGAAATGAATAACAAAAACACAAATCATTTGGACTTACCTCAATGAGAACAATACTTTTTAATACAAAAAATATTTTTTCACGCCGGCAACAAGTAACATCGGTTCACTGTTGTGCCATTTTTGTTGCTAGGCAACCAAAAGTTTTCCAGTGGTGACAGCTTACGACCAGTAATTAGTTTATAAAATCAAAAATGGATCTCGCTATAGGCAAACTCGAGATGGTCCACTATTCGATATTAAGCAACTGTACGATAGATGGTGCTTCTCCCCTACTTTATTGAGATTTCACGCTGGCCATATTTCTATGTAATAATTTATTCACTAAATGTCTCTAGATGTCTGATGCAAACAGCTCCAGCGCGCAAAAATTATTAAGCTTCCGGCATGACAGTAAAAACAATGTTTAAAGCAGAAGCTGTTCCGTATCATCAGAATAATTTTCGTATTCGCAACTTTTCAAAGAAAATGTCAAAATGGCTAAGTCGATTAAATTTACGAGAAATTTTTTTACCCCGTTTTATCGTTGGGCATAATGATTAATTGTGACTTTTTTTAATTAATAGACATTGTAATTTACCAATGATTCAGAAGGGTCCGCCTTATGCCCCCACAAAAGGCGGCCCTCCGTAAAAGGGATACCATAAAGATGTTGAGTCCCAAATCGCAAATGATGATAAAATTCGGAAAATTTGGTATGTTTTTGTATGAAGTATTTCAGAGGTCGTGTAAAAATTTCACGATAATTAGGAAGCTCGTTATTGAACAATTAACATTCACAAATTAAATGTTGTTTTATGGAAACTGATGTAACTTTGCAATAAGTTTTTTTTTGACCTCTCAATTTTATAATATCTACAATATACTGAAAGCAACGGAAACAAAACGAAGTTTATTGATAAATTTTTTTTTATTTCTTTTAAAAATTGTTCTTAACAAAATGTTAATTTTTTAATAACGAGCTTCCTAATTGTCGTGAAATTTTGACACGACCTCTTAAATACTTCATACAAAAACATACCAAATTTTCAGAATTTTCTCATCATTTTTTATTTCAACCCTTAAGGAGGTTGAAGTAATGATGATAGAATTCTGAAAATTTGGTACGTTTTTACATGAAGTATTCAGGAGGTCGTGTAAAAATTTCATGATGATTAAGAAGCTATTTATTGAACAATTAACATTAGCATGTTTCATAGGGACTCAACATCCTTAATTAAGCGTATAAAATAATTACACAGCGACGATTGATCGAATTTTTGTAGAATCTTGAAAGTCCGGACAAAACAGTCATACTGGCATCGGTACTCGAGAGCGCGACGATCCTTTTGTTGATTTATGGTTACTGTGTTGCCGGTGAATATCTGATCACTGAGGTACCCGTCATACCAATATGTTCTTTGCACTTTCCCCTGTAAATATTACACTTCGAAAAATGAACGAAAATTCGGTTTTTTAATGCACAGAGCGAGCGTCTATCCGCATCGTACTATCAGTGCCAGTGGTACGAGATGTCAAACGCATGGAAGAAACAACTAATAATATGTATGATCGGAGCCTGTAAACCTATTCAATTAACGGGCGGCGGTTTTTATATCTTCTCTCTGGCCAGCTTTACAAGTGTGAGCATCCTTTCCGTGCATTAAGCGATACGCGGGTAATTTTATTGTGCAATCTCAGTGACAGTTTATCAGCTGTTTTTTTTTGTCGAACAGGTTCTAAAAACGTCCGCTGGTTACATCTCGATGTTGCGAACAGTGATTTAAGCGAAATATTTAAATTTCAAGATTTCTTTGACAGCTGCGCAAACTTGGGGAGTGTTGGTTTGGAAAACTTGAAATTTTTACACCGGTTTATTGTTTTTTCTGTCCGGAGGGGAAAATAAAAAAAGCGATCAACATGTTTGGTTCAACCTAACTTTTACGATTTTTCGGTTTTAAACTTTTCCCCATACAGTCAGAGAATTTCTCTCAAAGTCATGGAACTTTGACAAATGCTTTGGGCATCCGATATTTATCGTGTTTGCCATTTGGAGACGATATAGTTTTTCAACTAACTTTACGATCTTGGAAACTTTTCTTCACAAGTCAGTCTTACCAAATTTTGATACAAACTCTATACATTTTTTATCTCATTGTATTTCATAGGTATTTTGTGAATTTGTCTAACCTCATTTACCGCCCCTTTCATTACATACTATTTTACATCATTTTTTTAATGCCGATGCATATCGTTCCCATATCACTCACCATATCAATGTACGTATACGTATAACCTCTGAAGGAATATCCAATGTATGCCAAATTTACGATGTAACGATCGTACTCCACAACTCCAGACATATCTACTTCAGCTTTACAATGTCTAGAATAAAGTACTGAATGTCCAGAATTCACTGCTTCGACGATTGTGATTAAAGTACAATTGTAATTTGGCCATTGAATGAATAAACTCGAGCACTCACCCTGTAATTTTCAATAAAACCTGAAAAGCCATATATTGACATAAGAATATCAATCAAGGGTATAGGACATGTATGGAAATATATACTACCATTGCCATAAGTCGCACCGGTGAAAATGCAGCATTCGAAAGTTCTGAATAATTGTTTGCACTTTTCTTTACAAGTCAATTGATTAAGCGGTCTCACAATTTTATGGTGTAAAAATTTTCTTCGTTGGAGCACAAGTATTTTTATTCTTATATTTTCATTTCTTCTTTTCTATTATCATTCAAAGCCTTTGTACGTAGATATTTGATGAGGATCCTAGGAAACGTTAAAGCGATTTTCGTAGCTTGAATCTGCCAAAAACAATATGGGCAATTAAAAAAATATCCGTTGCGTTCCAAAAATATTCAAACTTCAGCTCCATACATACATTATTTTATACGCTTTTAATGTACTTTGATTTGTTTAAATAAGTGTGTGTGCGCGTTTGTGTTTGTGTGTGCGCGCGCGCGCGCGCGCGCGTGTGCGTGCGTGTGTGTGTGTGTGTGCGTGTGTGTGTGCGTGTGTGTGTGTGTGTGTGTGTGTGTGTGTGTGTGTGTGTGTGTGTGTGTGTGTGTGTGTGTGTGTGTGTGTGTGTGTGTGTGTGTGTGTGTGTGTGTGTGTGTGTGTGTGTGTGTGTGTGTGTGTGTGTGTGTGTGTGTGTGTGTGCGTGTGTGTGTGTGTGTGCGTGCGCGCGCGCGTGTGCGTGCGCATATATATATGAATATATATATATATATCAAGAAAAATACAGCAGGGCTTGAAGCAACCGTTTTGAGTTGAACCATTTTCTTCTGACCTCTTTTGCTTACGAAACGACTGACGAGGTATTCATTGAATAAGAAACGCCTTCAGGAGGTCCGCCGATTGCTCTTCAAATATACATTCAAGTTTTTTTTACAGACTTCTTCAGCCTTTCATGCTGTATGAAGGAAACGTTGGTGGGGGGGGGGCAACGTTTTGTCGCCATTTATATTGAGAAAAAAGCCAGGATCAATTTTGAGAACAGCGGTTTTGTTCGACCACTATTCATCGACAGCGAGCGAGTGAGAGAACGTGACTACGTGATCGAGTGCAACCCTTGAAATAAGGGCACTCCAGGCAGCATAGCCTTTCATTCCTCGTCATACTATCGCGATAGCTTTTCGTTCGTCGCTGCACGTCCGTTGTAGCCTCTTGAATAATCTTTGCAATCCGATCGATTTAAATGTTCCTCAAGGCCAATGCATTTTTATTTGCCCTCATATTGATCATCGGATCTGCTGTTGATCATGCCTGAGAGAAAAAAACTCGTTCACGAAGAAAACAGAAATTGCTTTCGTTGTGATTCATTGGAAAAACGTATTACTTTTATTATGACCGTACTTTTTTCATGAAATTCATTTACAAACGGACAAATGAAGTAAAAAGAGAGGATAAATTTTATCTTGCGCGAAATAAATAATTGAAAATGTTCATACAGGGAGACAAATAACGTAAGGATCTACCTAAAGGTGCGAATCTTTTTTTCTTCTGAGAAACGGTCGTTGGAAAAGAAACGCATTGTTTTTTTAACATAAAGGAACATATATTGAGAGCCTTCAAAAAATCACTAAAAAGTACAGAAAAAGAGCAAAAACATGAACGCGGGCAGATGACACTGTTTTCAAAGTCGGTGGACAAGATATCTCTGGGACCACTTGATGGATTATTTCCAGATTTACAGGAGATACGATGAGAAACATTTGGAGGTCGTTGACGATCCCACTTTTTTTTAAAATCGATCTTCAATTTTTCAAAGTTGCGTAAAAGTGGCGACTTTTTTTCATGGATTTTTTATGCTCGAATTCAAATTCGTCGTCAATTCGTAAAAATAACTATTTTGAAAATCGACCTTCGTCAACGACTCCTGTTTATTGTTAACTTAAATAACCCGTTTGGTTTTTAAATTTCAGATGGAGCGTTTGAACTGGAGAGTGTCAACTGCCAAACGTCGCAAAAAAGATGTAATCATCCGTCGGCGGCCTTGTTTTTGTTGTTTACGTTTTTTTTGGTGATTTCTCTTTTGAAGACTCCTAATAAATGTCTCTTTGTGTGTTAAAAAAATGCGCTTCTTTTTGACTAACCGTTTCCCAGAAAAAATCGGAATGTAGCCAATTTCTCAGGCCCCTAGGTAGATTTCGCACCTTAAAAACGAACTATTTCATCTATTTCTTCTCCAACTCGATTTCGATGACTTTATAACTTTCTCAATAGCTCGAAAAAAATCGTAATTTCCACGTAATGCAGAAGGGATGATTATTCAGCGAAAAAATAAAAAACATCAACTCGTGCACAAACAATATTGTTGAATTAATTAAAAATATGAAAATACCAAATTATCAAAGTATCATAAGTCGTCGAGGGGGGGCGACGTCTCAATCTATCTCCTAAAAATATATGTCGTAAGAAAAGTATATACGCTGAGAATACCAAAACAACTGGATAAAACCAGAGAAAACTGAAATCTAGATTTTCCGATGACAATAACATTATTAACGATTCTCAGCTGTCGGGGAGCATAAGGAACCGTATAGGTAACGTACTATCGGAAACTTGACACTGGTCTGTATCTTTTGGATTTATGGACGTCTATTGAACGACCACGGACAATTGGGGGCGTTGATTCTTTCGATCTACGGGCGTGTAGTAACATAATACATCTATACCCGTGAGGCCGGGCAAAGTCATTGAAATTCTGAAAGGGCAAGGAATTGAACGGAACTTCGAAAAAAGGAATTCGCGATCTTCGGATCTCTGTCCTGTGAATAAAAATCCCAGACCCAAAACCCATTGTCAATGTGGTCTGTTATTCTCCAACGATGACTCCACGTTTCCAGATATCATTCAATTTCCTCCATAATCGTGAGCCTCGTATTCCATACAATTTCCATCTGAATCAGGCGGTTTTCATTAAAAACAGTCGAAAGAATTTGTGCCGAGAAAAAAGAACGTTTATATCCTTTTAACGACATTTTATTTGCCTGCAGAGTCATAGGAATTAAATATGCAGAAGATTACTTTTATCCAGTTTTCACGATAAGAAACTAAACACTGGTCAACCCGAAAAGTCTCAAAGAATCTCCAAATTGTTCAAAAAGCGTGAATCGTGTTGCTATAAAACAAAATAATATAATAAGTCGACTTGAAAAAGGCCGTTTCGTTCATTAAATTCAAAAAGTGCCATTGAGTCCGCCAGATTTATTGGTCCAGGATCTGGTCGGACGGTCTCCAATTTATTTTATAGCTGTCTCCATTTACGTAGATTCGCCTTCGACCGTTCATTTACGAGGCGCACTCCTCGCTAAAGTTTATTGCCCATTATTCCTCCGATAATATTGATTCGAGTTCAACGAACTTCGTCCTGTCGTTGGCAAACGACGAGAAGTCTTGCGACAATTTAAGGAAGTCGAACACTTCCACGAGGTCAAAAAAGAGTCTAAATTTATTTTACCCACAGCTGCTCTGATTGATGTTTACTTTTATTGATTATCCGTATTATCGATTATTGTGTGCTAAATGCTGTGATAAATGATGAATTTATCGCACGTGAACAAATAAAAACTGAACAATTAGATTGTCAACGACTCGGTAGTAATCTTCGCGATAATAATATTAACATATCCACAATAAAAGCGGACTGAAAAGACAAAAGAAGAATTAGCCGGAAACCTATTCAAATAGGCTTGAATTACCTCAGCGGAATTAACACGATAGGCAGAATAAAATTATACGTATTACTGATACGTGATAAATAATAAAACTCCATAAATTGTTGTTTGCATATTTTGTGGCGGCTTCTATTCAAATTAATTTCAAAACATAGCTGGGTTATATTCGCCAAATGCATCAGCTGTTACTCGCGACGTTGCTAAGTCTGTGGGTGCTATTTCGTCGTTCTGACCATTTTCAACCAGAAATTGAAACTTTCTTGTAATGTAGTGCTTTAACTACGCGGTAAAGATTGATTTTCTTATTTTTTACAATATCTAAACTATCGAATCTCAGTTTTCCAACCGGTTTAGTTGGATAAGTGACCAGAAAAACCACGATCACCGCATTTCCGGTTGACCGTCTCCATAAGACGACGTGCTTCGGTAGCTCAAAGTGCTCGACTTTACAGTTTTATTGCGAAAAAACTAAACGGTCAAAATAGCTCAAATTTTGGTAATAGGCGCATAAAGTATTCGTCAAAATCATATAAAAATTTCAAATCTGAAAGTTGGATTCGTAGTAACGATCGTACCTCCTTAACTATTTAACAGCGGGGCAAGATTATTTTGACTTTGGATTCGTGATTAGCTTACCTTTTCCATTATAGAGCATACAAGCAATGCGAGGCGGATGTACGGTTGGCGGCAAATATACAGGCAAGCCAGACCTCAATCTGCATTCCTTCTACTAACGTTACATTCATTGTTTCAGACGTCTCATTGCCTCACTGATTGGCTCCCGTTACTTCACTGTGGAGCTTGCAGGACCATTTGCGGCTCGCGGTTGCGGAACAATTCTTCGGCCTTTTTGTCATCCTATTTGTTGCTTTCTCCCGTAATCAGGTGGCGCACCTCGAGGCATATTGAGACACCAGCCGCTTGCAGTTGTGAGTGCAATGTTGTTTCTTTCGCCACGGAATTGCAACAAATCCACAACCAATATGGGTGAGGTGAAAGAAAGGTTGGTTCGACGAATTTCCAATTCCAAGTCATATGCCTTTCGGGCAAGCAGCTTATCGCTGCTAGTTCAACTATACTTGATACAAAATGATGCTTGAACTCTGATACTGTCCGCGAGAATATAGCTGTGCGCCAAATTGACGCCGTTCTTAATTCAGCATTGCTGGTAAAAGTTGAATCTTCTTTGTGTGTATGGTCTGGGCTGAGCTTGATTGGATTTCCGAACGATGTGAAATCGAAGTGGAGAATAAAATGCCAGTTGTTGGAATGTGGGAGTTCTAGACGCTCGTAGAGCTATATCACTACGTATCTCGTTGATTTACGGGGTCGCAATGACGATGACCTTTTTCGGTATGACGTAAGGGGCGCCTGTTGGTTACTTCTGCTACGTGAATCCGTTGAACCGACTGGGTTCGAGTGAGATCTGGACTCTGAAAGAGGGCGGGCCAACCGAAATGTCATGCCCGGATATTTTGGTCCTCACGTACGACAACCTACACATATAGCTTTTTCCTCCTCACGCCCTCCTGTCGCTTTCTCTCTAGCTCTCTTTCTATCCGTCCTGAGGTATCATCCTCCTGCTTTCAACTTCACTTATTTTCCATGTGACCCAGTGACAATGTTCACGTTTGCGTGATTTTCTAAAATCGTTCACCTTCACACTTCGGTAGGTGAGGAACTATTCCGTCACTTTTTTGATAATATACCTCATTTAATTTGCTAATTTTAGAATATATTCTTCAACTTTTCGAGCCCCCAAAGGGCTGTGACGATCCCATTCCTTTCATCTTTACCCCAAACTTATGACGGCGCTGCTTACCGTTCCTGAGAGACTCCCCAAAGGGTTGCCTACAGTGAGAGGTCCGCAATTCATTGCTGTATACGCTGATACAGACAACTATATTTTGCTGAGTTTTGGTTGTGTTGTCGGAAACTCAGTAAGACGGCATCCTGCTCAGTCGTCGGTAAGCCCATGCACAGCTAACAATAAGGATTGCTCCAGGCTACTGTTGCTTGAAATAGAAGATTCATTTTGGAATTTCACCGTCTGTACCGCTTCCTATTATGAGATATTGACGTGGCTTTTAGTTTTGAGGTTTACGTATGTATCTCTTGATTCAACCACATGCCCGAATCAAATGCAGTGAGAAGCGCAATGATTTCGTTTCCTGATTTTTTTAGGGTACTTGAGAGCTAAATATTCCGGGCATGGTCGTGCTCGTAGTAATGAAGCACGTATCTACTGGGCTGTGGTTATCGAAAATCGATATTTCGTTGTTGGCTGACTGCAGTTGGAGTCCTAGTCGCGCATCTGCCGGCGTGTCGATCAACTTCGGTGAATGTACCAGACGATAGAAACGCTCGCTACCTCTCACTCTCGTATGCACGCTCTCCCTCATAGATCCGTCGACTCCTCTTACGCGTCCATTTCCGGTTGCCGCGCCATGCCGCACAAAACAATCGACTGTTAGCGTCTCGAACGGAAATATACATAGGCCCGTGTTTGTGGATATGGATATTCGGAGGTTTCATTCTCACTCTTCTGCCTTCATTGGGATCGCAGCTCCGTTCAAGTGTAGATTCAAGCATGACAAAAATAATCCAAGAAGGTGGGATGACGGTACAATACCCTACGAGGTTCTCATTCAGTTGACGATCCTATTTCACGACATTTGTTTTGTGGCTGATCATGTGACCATACGCTGAATTCTCACCACAATAGCAATCACTTTCCATGCATTTCTTTTTCACCGCGAATAATCTATTTCCCTAAAAACATCATAGCAATTTATACTCGTTGCGTAGGAGGAAAGTCATAATTACACTGCAGCGCCTTAGAGAAAAGTGAAAGACGAATAAAATTGAATACGTTGAGAAAATTAATTCCCAAGAGAAGCACGAGCGAAATTTGATTTCTTTTCCTTTCGAGGGTTAATGTTCGCACCTCAAATGTGTCTGCGAGTCTCTGCGATGCTCACCGGCGTGAGTTTCCAACGTAACACGTTTTCGCACTCGAGCCACCTTTCGATGTGTTGGATGTTCCCTCACCTCTTTGCATACTGGGGCAAGGGACGAGAGACGAGATCATAAATTTCGAACTATACGAGCACCGTATACGCTATACACAGTCCCTTTAGGGTTGCAATTCGAGTACGAAGCAGCAGAAAAATTACAATCCCTAATCCCTGCCGCTGGAGCGGGTTGAGATAACTGAAGTGAGTTGTGCCTCATGGTGTAACGTTACCGCAACGTCCCGAACCGTTCATCGTACCCGCTGAGAACCGGCTGGCTTCCAACAGTCACAATGACCCTGCAGAGTTTGTTTTTACAGACTTTCCCTCCTTCTCGTCTGGCTTTTATATCTGTAATATCCACCATTGTGTATATCGTCGTTCCATTTTCCACTTCTCTTTTTCCCTTGATACGAAAATATCTTGCTCGTTCCAACACATTGACAGCCGGCCTATCCATGTGGATGCGTCGCTTGTTGGAGCCGTCTGATGCGATTGGGAAAGCAAACGTTGCTAGAGTCACAAATCGCGAGCATAAACGAATTAGTAGTTTTTCTCAATATCCCAGAATGTTGAGGAAAACGTACGAGAACTCGGAGGATGAAACAATGAAAGTTAATGAGACTCCGTCCCATCTCGTCTCGTCGTTCCCCCTTTTCTTCGTTGCTACCTCCATCCCTCCGCGCCCTCGTCTTCTTCAACCCTCCTCAGGAATTTAAACCCCTTTCATTCATTTTTCTCCATGCGCTTAAAAATATTTCTTGTACTTGAGCATTCAAGCTCGCTCGATCCGGTACTGGCCGCCTTTTGTGACCCTTGTTGAGATCTCATTTTCGCACCTCCTGGACTCATCGATCCTGTTCAAGAACTCCCTTTTATTGCAGTTTCACGCATACACGCATGCAGGGGATTGTCTTTCTCGTCGCCGGCTACGATTGTTACGGTTCAGAGAATAATTACTCCGCCTCTCGTCTTTAGCTTCAAATCTTTATTTCTTACATAACGGCTACAGTAGCGAGAGCATTGACGTATTGTGTGAGACTCTGCTTGAGAACTACCCTGTGATAAACCAGTATTATTTTTGGTACTTTTCGACCCGGGCAGGCGATTATTGCACGTATTACGAGTTGCTGAAAGGGCGTCTGAGAATGCATCGAGTTCCTGTATGATGCAGTACTGGACTCTTCCTAAATCAAAGCACCCATTCGAATGTTGTAGCTGTAGAATCTGAACTTTCAGCATTCCAACAACGAAAAAACCATCAGAAGCTGGCTAGGAAGATTATGGTTGCAAAAAGCGTATGAACGGAACGATGATATTGAAGTTTGCACCGTTGGAATGCAACGAAAGTATAGAAACGCAAACATTTTGCCTAATTTTGACCACGAGAATCATCGAAGCGGTTTTTAGGATGGTCATCAGACATTTGCACCACGCATTCGCAGGATATGACTTTGGATGATAAAGAAACTAGAGAAATAGAAATAAACAAAAAGAGTCTTCGCTGTATACCAACAATGCACGGTATGTATGATGCAGTACTGGGTTCTTCCTAAATCAAAGCATCCATTCGAATGTTGCAGCTGTATAATCTGAACTTTCAGCATTCCAACACTGAAAAAATCATCAGAAGCTGACTAGGAAGATTATTGATGCAAAAAGCGTATGAACGGAACGATGATATTGAAGTTTACATCGTTGGAATGCAACGAAAGTTTAAAAACGCAAAGTTTTTTTGGCAAATTTCGACCGCGAAAATCATCGGACCGGTTTTTATCATAATCATCAGACATTTGCAGAACACATTTGGAGGATAATACTTTTGATGTTAAAGAAACTCGAGAAATAGAAATAAATTAAAAAAAACCGCCTTCCTTGTATTCCAACGATGCAAATTTCAAAACCATACGGAACGACCAAATTGGAATGACAACGAAATCAAACCACTGTACCGGAAGTGAACGAAAAAGGCCACTTCGACGATCGCGACGGGGTGAAAAATGTCCACGGGAAAAAAAGTAGTAAGAAACTCGACTGCAGTTTCACGTTCCCGTAGACAATAAATGTCAAAAAGGGGAAGAAGCGTAGTTTGAAATAACCTTTAAGTTTCGAATGTTCCCAAAAAGAAGCATCCAGTCTCGAAGACCAGGACCAGCTAACTATACACACATGAGGTTCTAAGGTGATCCCTTCGCCCCGCCCATTGCTCAATGACCACCCTTATTCGATCCTTCGCAGGAGTTACACCGGGACCTATGTAAACATTGATCGAACGACAATAGAGTATTTCACCGTTGCCAAGATCTGTTGGCTAAAAATCCAACAGGCACGACACCTGCCTTGACGGACTATTCTCGATGGAATTAAAATTAGCCGATTTTTCCCGTCGTCCCTCTTTGAAATGAGTTCGGAAAACAAACAATCCTGCTGGAATGACAAGATGAAATCAAGCTGCAGGCATGTGATACAATGAGGTGGTGATCTATCTGAAAGATCGGTGATCATTGTCCAGCCGTCTTGTTCCGGATAACCGGTACCCGAGCGTTTTCCATTCCTGAATGCTTGGAAAAATCTAGGCTATTCAATGAACTTCAACCCGGCCGGAACTCTTCTCGCAGGATACGCAAGTACGCAGGTTGGATGCGTCGTTCAAACCAGTTGCGCTGATTTTTTCAAAAAATCGAGTTTCCCAACAAAGAGCCTTTCATATTAGGGTTGAGCCTAAGAATACGGACCGATTTTTCGCCTTCTATACAAGCCTTTGGGATAAACCGTGGACACGTTGCATCAAGCCATTACTGCTTCGTCTTAAATCTTCTGCTCACCGATGCGGGAGCATGCATGACTGTTTCACTCACACTGTTCGGAGCTGTAGAATGGGGCGAGCGTGGATTGGTCGGAGCATCTCAATCTTCGCGATCGGCAACTTTTTGTACTACCAATCCGGGGGGGGGGGGATCAAGGAGGGCCGCAAAAGATCAACATGATAACATCAGCCAAAGTCTTTTTGTCGAGGGGCTATTAAGTAACAGCTGGCATGACTTATCTGCCTTTTAGTCGATTCCTTCCCCATTCGAAAAAAAACCTCTACAAACTTTAAAGCCCCCGAACCCCTCTTGGTGAGAGGTACTCACGATTGTTGGCAAGCCCAGCGTATCAGGACACGATCTTCGTGAGAATGTCCTTATAGATAATTCCTTGGTCGAGAACTTTCGTATCGTCTTTCGATACGTTGCTTCGACAAATTTGTAGAAGCTTAATTTTGATAAGCTACCCAAGTAAGCATACGCTGAGACGAGGATAGTCAATCAAACTTTCCAACGTATATCTCTTATACACATAGGCAAAATCACATACTAACGAAATATTAAAATACAATATTGCAGTATTTGTTTATTGCAAATACTCTTTAATGTCAATGAAATGGATAATTGTTAAGGCCACCACTGTGTCCATGAAAAAAATCGATTTTTCGTGCATTTTCTCAAAGCATACATATTCAAGAATTATGTGAAAAAAATTAAAAATACAATATTGAAAATTAACCAAGTTACATACGATTTAGTGAGAGCAGGTAGCGCATTTTATTTACGTATACTAAATTTTTAAATCGCGTTTGTCTCGAAACGACTTTTTTTCACCTGGCCGGAATCATAACTCTGGCTATTACTGTCCGATTTTCAATTTAAAAAAACCAAAATTTCCCTAATTGCAGTAGGTATCCTTTACACGTAGACGTTTTTTTTGTATTTTTTAAGTCACCGAATAAAAGTAAAAATATTCGCCAAAATTACACTTTTTTGAACACCCGCCATTTTGTGGACTTTACTTGCGAAAAACGGCTACTTACAACGAGAACTACATTTATATAGATTATAAAACGTTTTTATTTTTATTGTATGAATTATAACATACATTTTTTCCAAAACTCAAATGAATAATCTAGTAAACGAAGAATATTGGGAAAAACGGCCTTTTTCTGTCCGTCACAGTGGTGTCCTCCCTTAAAGTAACCAAATATTCCCTTTTCTCAATAAACAATTCGTTGGCATCCCCCAATTACGAAATTAGTCAACCCAAGTTATTTTTTTTCTCCAGTATACACCACGTTTTTTAAATTCATACACACAGCTCGTCATTATTTGTCCACGTAAAAAAGTTGAAGCAAAGCAAAAATAAGCTCCAAATTTATAATTATTAACGCGTTACCCCCACTTGTAGCGCAAAAAAAAGTCCTTTTTCATGAATTTTTTTAAAGAAAACTACAAAACTTTTTTAATCGATCAATATACCATCTTAAAGAACACATCTGGAAGAACTTTCAGTAATTTTTTTTATTGAAAAATATTACATTGTTTAGTGGCAAATGGCCGTCAATGAAATAATGTTTTTATATACACGGTTTGCGGTGACCAACATTGCGGCGAAGTGGATCATCTGAAAAAAAAATGCGGATGGATTTAGTCAAATATAAGTATAAACTAGTCTTTAATCGAAGGATTTTAAAAAATATTCATTTTTCACAAAATGGCGGACAGTCAAAGTTAATGGTTCGATTTTAACGAAAAAAACGGCCGTTTTTTGGCTATAAAACGGCCATTTTTTTCGAAAAAAAAATCGAACAATTAAAGACTACATTTTTATGTATTAAATAAGTCTGGAAAATTTCAAGAAGATCGGTTCATTAGTGTTCGAGTAATCTTGGTCATCGACTTCAGAAATGCCATTTTGAGAAAAACGCGTTTAAAGTTTCAATTTCAGTTCTTCAATTCACGGATTCTTCTCTTTCAACGCTCATATCTCAGTCAATTTTGTTCAGATCGACTTGAAATTTTCAGGACATATTCTCAGATATTTATACTTCAAAAAAATGCAATAAAAAAAATCGATTTTTTCAAAATCGCAAGTAGGGGTAACCCCTTAAATAAAATGAATCAATGAAAGCTCGAGATTCACCATGTACTTCCAACAGGTAAAAAATTACCTAAGCGACCCAACAACCAATATTTCTTTTTGATATATCCATATATCTTGCAAAATTACTTCTTACCATTGGATTCAATGTCCAATCTGTTCAATTGTCAATCCCCTCCCTTATTCGCTTCTCCAGCATGCCCCGCCGGTGGGACGAGCATCAAAAGTTTTCACCGAGCCGCTGCTTGTTCGTTATCCCCAGTGGTTCTTTGTCAAGACGGCTGAAACTACTTTACGCCTTTGGGCGTCCATTCGTGGCTTCATTGCCGCTCCAACGATAGGGGTGATTCCAACTATGCCTGTGGATTATTCAAACGGAGTTTCGCCTTCAAAAATAAGATCTCCGCCACTAAGGCCTCTAATTGACCCTGTGAAAGTTTCCTCGCTCGAGTCACTGCGTCCACATCGTACGCAGTATCGCTCAACTCGTCTGCCGACTGCGTTCATCATTTGGACTGGAAACTCTACAGTGGTAAAGTAACACGGCGAAAAAACGATTACGCGCAATCATAAGCAGAGTGCCAAGAGATAGTGACATTGCCAAGATACGAGTAACTCTCGAAGATAAAAGCCTACTCCAGCCAGTAAGAAGAGGAACGAGGATAGCAAATTCCGATGAGATGAAACGGCCTGGAAGTCGTTTGAAGCTTCGGTTGTGCAGAATCGAGTCATGAGGTCCAATGCGCTAAGTGGGATTTTCATGGTCGCGGAAGACGGACGTGAAATACAACGAACTTTTACGACGTAACTTGGAAATGAACCAATGTGGGCTGGCCTTTTTCTCATAATCCTCTTAACCCGTATTTGAATCAATCTCATTAGCTACGATAGTGTATGGATATATATGTGTGTGCACAGTTGCCACCGTGTGTGGGTTGCACAGCCCTCGTTTGTAGTTCTTTCTCCCTCGGACTTTCACTTCGTAACGTCTACATCCGGCTGTGTGCTTAGATACAACAGACAGGTGATGAGTTGCGGGAAAAAGGCTCCGTTGCATCGTGACCTTAGAAGGGGGAGTTTTACGGCCTCTGGGACGAGCGGACGAAACGAAAGGCCCACCCCGTGATGGATTGGATTATTCACGATCCCATTGTCATAAGCTCTCTTAAAAAAAAAAAAAATTGGCATTCTTTTTACGACAATCCACGAGAAATAAATATTAATCCACTCGCGCAAATTCTCTCGTATTCGTGCTGTTGGATGAAAAAATTAAGGAGTTTTAGAAATTAAGGACACTCGACGAAATGCTACCGTTTGATTCAAATTTATACAGTAACTTCTTTGTTATATACTGAATGCACCCTCTAAATTCGAAATCGATCGCCTGCCGCGTTTGTATAAAAGTTGACAATAAAAAAGCACTTTTTAACGGGCTACATCTACCTAGGTGGGCCAAAAATGAATTTTCCGAAAATATTTTTGTTCGATAGTATCACCTTTTAGCTATATTCCCTAAAAATTTCATTGAAATATTCCTAAAATTGAATAAGCTACAGCGTCCAACAGTCGGCCGGAAGTAGTAGTAGCGCTATACGTCGAATTTTAAACGCGTTTGAATCGATACACTGTTCTCAAAATTGCTGGACATCATACCTCGAGGACCACTTGATAGATTGTTTCCAAATTTACAGGAGATACGATGAGAAACATTTAAAGATCATTGCGATCTCACTTTTTGAAAATCGATCTTAATTTTTTAATGGCTACGTAAAAATGATGACGTTTTTTTTCGAAATTTTGTATGCTCGAGTTTCAATTAGTCGCCAAGTTGTTTAAAAAAATGATTTTGAAAATCGACGATCTTCAACGACTTGTATTTATTGTTAACTTGGATCGTTCATTTGGTTTCTAGATTTCAGATGGACTATTTAAGCTGGAGAGAGTGCACCGCCAAACATCGCGGAAAAGATTTCATCATCTGCTGGTCGCCATGTTTTTGTTGTTTTTCAGTATTTTTCCGTGATTTTTTTAATGCCCTCAATATATGTATCATCGTGTTTAAAAAAAATGCGTTTTTTTCCATTGGTGAAAGCTGGCCGTTTCCCAGAAAAAAATCGGAATTTGGCAATTTTTTCGGGCCTTTAGGTAGATGTAGTCCCTTAACATAGGGAGATGCCCAGGTTCATTGTAGAATGGCAGTGTTATAAATGAAATACAATGTGTAAAATATGTAAAACGTTATGAAAAACTGTCAAATCACTGGACTGTCAAATGATACAGTCAAATGTGATATAACATTGTGATAATTTCGTAATCAGTTTTACAACATACTTCCAATGTTGTCTCATCACAGGCCTATGTCAAGGAGTGTTTTTTCAATTGCAATTTTCATTGATACGGTTCAGACGATCAATTTGACATTTGGAGAGCGCATTCAGCACATGACAGAGAATTTGCGGTATTAATTTGAATCAAATGGTAACATTTCGTCAATTGTCCAGAAGCTCTTTAAGGGTAACATTCTCTTTCGCAGGTACCGAGTGGAATTTATTCGTATTGCACGCGTTTTATTTATATATTTTTTTTCACTTTCTCTCACGGTATTTCTGATTCGACGATTTACCGTGTAATCATGTAAGCCGAAGGGGAGAAAGGGGAGTGTGGTAAATGGTCCGGGCATTTCGTGCTACCTCTCCACAGCCAGTGATCACGTAGCTGCTCGTCCAATGTGGCGAGCAGCTCAAGAACTCCTCGGCAGTCCCTTCAAGCGTGTCTTTCTAATCGAACAACTCAGCTGGCCCAATCAGCATAACGAATGATCATAAAATGTACTGATCCACCCATCTCGTATACAGATACTCGGGTATTCATCCCTTTTTGTTTTCATTCGATTACTGTTCTGAAGGACTGTGCTCATCCACGAACCAGTACATGGCGCTCAAACGTGTTCAAGGCAGCATTGTTGTCTAGAAATTCGAAAAAATTTCTTTTTTTTTTCGCGTTTTCTTGAAGTATAGATTCTTGAGAATATTTCCTGAAAAGGATATTTCGAAATTCACAATATTTGCACCAACAAACGAGAGCAGAATAGGATCGACCGGCCGGAGCTAGAAACGTCAAAAGTTTCTAAGGAAGCTAGAACTGCTCTCAGGGAAGAACAAGCTTCGAAGAATCATAATTTCGAAGTCGGGGAAAGCACACTTTACGAAACAGGAATGGCTGATTAATATAATGTAAGTATAACATGCCATTATACCACTTAGGTAGTTGCGGTTGTCTGAAACTGTGCTCAAAACATTGAACGCGTTTTTCTCGAAACAACTTTTTTCAATCTCGTTCAGTCCATATCGCCCTATCGTCCCTACCTCGAGCATTGCAAAATTATTATTATTACTATTTTAAACAAATGAAAAACGTTGAAAAAATAAGGCGAAAGATTAACTTGTTTTTCAGACAGTCGCCATTGAAAAAAATCCTCTCTGGTACCTGCCATAATGACATTCTGGGTGATAAAAAGATTCGTTTTATTTCTGTTTCCGATGAAAGGGAGCTTTGGAATCACGTCAACAGACTCGACCCTTTTTTCACGGCCATATTTAGAGGCCCATAACCTTTAAAAAATAAATTTGCACAAACATTTTTCCGCAAGTTCGTGAAACATCAATCAGAAGACTGTAGAAGAATGGATGGTAAAAATATTTTCATTCGTGTGAAATTTAGAGAAATAGCCGACTCAACAAAACTGCGTTCGAAGGATATAACAACAAATAAGTATAGAGGTAAGATTGGTATATGACTTTCGTAGCTTGCCACGTCGACGATCAATAATCGCAGTCGAGCAACTGAATCTCGCAGTACTCCCTGGTGCAATACTTTGCAAATCAGATTGTTAAATTTGTCAGAATCATATATTTTTTTTACTCAAATTACCAGTGGCGAACGTCGAGGAAGCATTGAGTGGCGGGTGAAAGACGAATTGAGCGTGGAAAAAAATCGATAAGAATCATTTGACTCGACCCTGAACTCGCGGTGGGGCAAATATTCGGAATAAAACATGGAAAAAATATATAGAAAAGAACGTATATATATATATATATATATATATATATATATGTTACACATAAATACATACTATAGATATAGAAAAATATATAGAAAAGAAGAATATATATATATATATATGTTACACATAAATACACACTATATATATAGTGTGTATTTATGCGTTTGTGTATATGTATGTATGTATAAGACTGACACATAACAAGCACACCATGCCGAGGAGCTTGGAGAGTACGGCGCGATAGAGGCATGAGCGCGTCCACCAACGTGACAACCAACACACTTGCGACGTTCCACTTATCTCGAGACGTAGCGGAATGCCAGTACTGGCTAGTTAACCCAGAAACTCCGAAATGTTGAAAAACGAAATAAGAAAGACACAAAAAGCGCAAAGAAAAAGAAAATACACAATAAAAGAGCTGGCTGCGAAGATGAAGAAGAATATATACGGAACGGAATTACCAATCATAAATCTGAAATTTACTCTTCCCATGCAACGCACCGGTCTTTTTTCATCTCATCAGTTCTTGCCGCTGGACCTCTCGCGTTCTTCTCATCACATCTAGACCAATGTTTTAACAACCACGCGTTAGGCTCTGAATTTTACCGATTAGCTTGGAAACGGCTCGAAATTGATTGTGGACGATACTTGCTGTATTATTTCAGCCTCAAAGCTGGGTCACACTTTGGCCTGGATTTTCGCTACACTTTATCACGATGTATGACGTACGACGCAACAAAATGTGGTCGTGTCATTTTTTTATCGTTTTTATAAATTACGATTCATCGTGATTAAGAATTTTACCAATGATTGCGTTATCGACGATGTCTCGGTGCGTTAAGAAAGCACGCTTAAGAAATGCAGTTGGCAGCTCGTCAGTGTCGTCCGATACGGATGAACAACCTTGCACGAACGTACATCCGTTGGCTCATACGGTTAATCGAGACCGTTGAATTGATGAGTGTATCGTTGGATCCGCTGGTGCAATCGGATCATCGGTACATCAAGATGGAAATCAAGGAAATCACGAATTCAGGATGAATCCGATTGGTCTGACGATTCGGCCAAATTTGAATTTCTACGATTGCACGAATGATTCAATCAACTCTCATGTTACCAGGGGAACATTCAATATCGCGTGCGTGTGTGCATGTGCAATAAAGCGTCTGCAGGAAATCAAGAGTGAAAAGTAATTGGATCTCAAAGGAACGCGTGATGCAGTTGCAGTATCGAACGAGTGAAAGAGCAAGAGAAAATGAAAGAAGCTTAGCTCGAGGCGATTTCCCCGGCATTGAGCAACGAAAGATGTTACGAGGCATGTTGAACGGAATATCTTTCGAAGCGACCGTAGCAGCAACGTTGCTACAGTCAGGCCTGAGGCCACGAGGTAGTCTGGGTCACAGCAAACGGTGTAACGATGTGACCTCCGTTTCCTCCTTTTCCATTATTCCTCGCCGGGGCCAAGTGTCCCATTGACCGAACCGAGTCAGTGGTCCAAGTCGAGTGTGGCGTTGGTAACCTGGAAAACGCCTTCGGCGATAGGCGAGGCCCCAGCGGAGAACGAAACTCCTCACCTTTTCCAATCAAGCATCAAGCCTTGGGCGTTTGTTTTTTTTATCGAAGATTCTCTTGTGAAGTCTCTATCGTCGTGAAAAATAATGACGTTTATCCCAATATTGTCGTAGGAGTCGAGAAAGCATGGCGAAGAAATGCGACGTCACACCAACCATTCTGCCCGACCTAACAAATTGATAATTAAAAGTGGCTGACGCGTAGTGCGGACTTGATCTCGATTAATGGCATTGTGGAGCCTCTTGCAAGACTCAAGTGGGTGTAATTAAACGCCTTCCACTCCGGGCTCATCGTCGGGAAGAAAAAAGCCAGTTGCGGAGTGTTTATTCCTTGTGACGTCACGACGAATAGTTGGATGCATAGTCAGGGAATGATGGCCAAAATGGAGAGCATGGGGGAGTGAACGAATGATTTCTTGGATAGGATGGAATCATAGAGTGAAGATGGATCTGAGTGAATTGCGGTGCAGTCTGGGACACTTCGTCATTGGTAGATGTTTGGGGTAGTGATGAGTGCCCACGGAATTGGCAGATGTTTGTAAGAAGGAGAGAGAGAGAGAGAGAGAGAGAGAGAGAGAGAGAGAGAAAGATAGATAAAAGAAAGAAGAAATTACGGACAGAGCCCCAATGGCCGATGGATGAACGAATAACAAAGACTACAACCAAGGCATCAATTTAATAGGAATGTCGGTCGTTTCAGCGATCGTTCGATTAAACGCCTTGTTAACTTCAGAGTCTTTATTCTCTGCGGAGTTCAGCGTTAATTTGATTATTGAATTCACGCTTCCGTTCGTTGTTGATTTTGTGCTTCCAATGAAAATTCAATTGAACTGTGAATTTGGCTCGTTAGTTACGTCGCTGAAACACATCTTCCTGGGAAAATGTTACTCTCCGCATTAACTATGCCTAGTTGTGCCAGTCGAAAACAGCACATCTTTGGGATTTTTTTGTTTTCGAAAATCGTGATGATAAATTTCTTCAGAAATTATGTATTCGAAAGAGAACATTGTAATTCTTCTGAAGAACATTGTAATTCTTTTTGTGTAAAAATATTTAATTGTATTCGATTTATAGCCGGTGTGCGAGGAGCACCTCTCGAAAATGTATTTTGCGGTGAGCAATGCCCTTCGAAACCAGGTTGTCTATATCGAAAAACCAAACAAATTTCGTTTGCATATTAATTTATCCAATGATTAATCGAAGGAATATCCGAAATATGAAATTAATACCAAACAACGCGTGTTTAAAGTGAGTCTTGATTTTTGGGCAAAAGATTGGAATTTTTCATTCATCTTATTGAAAGTATACGTCGGGAAAAATCTTTCGATCAAATACAATATTTTTAGATCTCGAAAAAGTCGTAAAAATTTCAGAAAGATCGAGGCAGACGTTTTTGCGATATTTTGCTCACCGATCTTGAAAACGTAAAGTTTCGAACTACGCTCCGTGCGTTCCGACGGGCGTCGACGCAACAGCCTATAAACCTGTAGATGTTGACCCGATCATCTTGACATTTTCGGGAAACATTTATATAAGAATAGCTTCCCGCTCGCGGCTTCCCTCGCGCAGACGTGTGTCGAATGGTCTTTAAATGTGCTCCTGAAATGTTTCATTACGGAACACGTAGAATTGTGTTGGACAGCATTGATGCTAAGTTCCAAGTAAATCTGACCATACATCTTTTACCATACAAACTTTGCTACCCCTTTTTCCCCTTGTGGATTGATCTTCCAAAAACGCTGAAATTTCATTAATTGTGTCCCGGAGCAGTTATACAATGTTTCAAGTAAACTTGCCCCGTTTTTTTTTTAATTTCGTACAAACGCCAATTTTGCCACCCGCGTTTAAAGATGAATTTCGAAAAAAGCTAAACTACATCTTTTATTAATTGTATTGAAGAGCATTATTACTAAGTTTCAAGTAAATCTTGTGACTAGATTATTTAAATTTTCCATACAAATTTGACCCTTTCTCCCCTTAGGGTTTGAATTTCTAAAAACGCTGAAACAAGTATTTCATTAATTGTGTCAAGAAGCACGAATACCAAATTTCGAGTAAATCCGACCAGATTTTTTTAAATTTCCATATAAACTTTTCCACCCTTTTCTCCCCTTACGGGTCGAATTTTGAAAAGCGCCGAAATACGTGTTTTATTAATTGTGTCACAGAGCATTAATACGAACTTTCAAGTAAATTTGACCATAAAAACATTATTTCCCATACAACATTTACAATCCCCTTTCACCCCCTCAGGGGTTGAATTTTGAGAAATCCCTTCTTAAACGATGCCTCCGATATAAAATCAACAGCCTCTTCAAATTTTACGTTCCTGCCTTCAGCGGCTTAGGTTGGGCAATGATGAGTCAGTCAGTCCGGACTTTGCCCTTTATATATACAGATAACTTACTGTCAAAATATATTAATTTCCAAAAAAAAGTTCTCCTCAGACGTTTACTACTAGGCATAATCCTTCAACACGAAATGATAATCTCCGAAGATGCAATCCATCAAAGGCTCGCGAGGATCGAATGATCACGCAGAGGAGCGTGAAATTCTAACCTCAAATTCCTTCAATCTTCGCAACCCAGCTGTAGGAAGAAATGAATTTCACCATTGAAACGACGCACCGCGTTCAAATAAACGTTTGGCCAAAATTAGGTCCCTCCCTGCTCAGAGAACTAAAAAAAACCGCCGGGCCAACTCGAACCGTAATTTTCCGCTCATTTTTCACTTCGCGTCATTGTCCTGGCGTCACGGTAAGGAAATATCGACCTTCATGCGAAAGTTTCACCGGGCACCCTAATTCCTCCGTCGAGACGATGATACGGGATTAAAAAAGAGAAGGTTGAAAATTCACGCGCGCGCGCCCGTACGAACTCGAGAAAAACGTGACGGAAAAAGGGGCAACACGTAGGGAGAAGACGAGAACAAGAGAGGGGATTAGGTGTTTTGATACTGCACCGTTAATTCGATTCGGGCCTCTTTCACGGGTATCTCTTTGAACAGCGGTAAGATCCAGGCCTCATCCGGATCTCTCGATGTTGACTGAATTCACACTGGGGTAGTTGAAACGAAGGAGAAGGGGATTTGCACTCCGTTGCGCGATCCAATTGTATAAGGGACCTAGGCCCTATACACCGAGGAGAAGTTTGCCCATCGAGGCATGCAACGAACGCAGGCCGATTGATTTGAGGAAAACCAAGCTTAGAGGAAAACTGTCATATCAGCTTTGAGCACGAAAAATCGTGTGACCGGAAATTCTGCAACACCGGACGGAAAAAGCAGCACCCCTTTTGCGCTTGACCGTCATTTCGGAAGGTGCACGCACATAGTCTAGAAACCGAATCAGAGTTTCTAGATCTTCGACAGACGTCGAGAGGACTTGTGGTAGCATTGCGGTAAAGAAGGAGAGAGAAGGGAAAAAAAGGGGGGCACCGAAGTCGTTTCTCCGGCATCGTAGGCATTTTCACAACCACTTTTCACTGGGAAGCCACGCACACACGGGACAACTGGTTTACCGGTATAACCAGAACCCGGCGAATAACCCACGAGCCACGTTACCATTGCCGTATATACGAGCGAGTTGTACTACAGAGCATTATCCTGCAGTCCTGTTGCTTCGCCGTGCCCGCACTCGGTCTTAGTATGCACACATGCACGTGATCTAGTATGTTGCCGACGACAAATGTGACGGAGCGAGGAACGGGGTAGGGAGAGGAGCCTAAACGAATCTATAGAAATGCCGGCTTAAGGGGTCGAGAGTGTACGACGTGCGCATTCGTAATTGCGGACTTCTAAGCGCCTCACAAAGATGTTGCGGCACTCGACCATGGGCGAGAGCCTACTGGAAGCAAACATGATACTCTAGTTTTCAATCCAAATGGAGCCCCTAAATCGTGTCAGTTTGTTTTGAACCGCAGAAAATCTCTATTTCCGCCTGTCCCTGCTACACCAACTTTAAGGCCACAGCAACAGGTATAAAATCATGTGCGAATTTAACATTTTTCTTTTCGTATGAAAAAGTGTTAGAAAATATATATATATATTTTTTTTCGATGTACAAAATGGCGGACTGCTAATGTTTTCGTTTGTCTCTCAAAAATTCTCATCAATCTACATTAGAATACCTAGAGAAGTACGTACGGGATTAAAAAAATATTGTTTTATTCAAAAGTTGTAGGTATTTGAACTCAAGAAATGAATTTTCAATGAAAAATTTCGTTGTAAGTGCTCATAAACTGCTCATAGAATGAAAAGTTTTCGATTAACCAGAAATTCCGTACGTACTTCTCTGCGAAATGCAATTAGGAACATAACTTTTAAATTTGAAGTAAATCGAGTGAAAATTGTTGAAGTTATTTGTCACGCCGATTGAAAAAAAGCTGTTTCGAGAAGCTCCGAGTAATCGGTGATTTTGTACATCGAAAAAAAAATTCTAACAGCTTGATATTCATACTGAATACGTGTGTAATTAATTTTATGAGTGAATCACTTTTTCATATGGAAAGAAATTGTTAAATTCGCACATGATTTTATTCCTGTTACTGTGGCCTAAGGCCTCAAATATATTCGGTGTATTTAAAAAAAATGTAGTTAGCGCCATTTCGTGATAAATGTAATCGGATATGCATTTTTTAATAATTGATTACATGTAATTAGGAAATTGAAATGCAGGTAATCGAAAAAGAATATTTGACTGTGCTCCTCTGATAAATGGTCAGTTGTGTCATTGTAGATAGAGAGAGAAATGTTTTGTTTAAATCAAACAAAGTTTTGTTAAATTACATTTTGTTGGAATCAAACTATATTTTGTTTTAATCAAAGTACATTTTGTTTGAATCCAACTACATTTTGTTTGAATCCAACGACATTTTGTTTGAATCTAACGACATTTTGTTTGAATCCAACGACATTTTGTTTGAATCCAACGAAACTAAATTCTCTTTGGATCAATCTACATTTTGTTCGAATCAAACAAAATTTTGTTTGAATCAAATTACATTTTGTTTGGATCAATCTACGTTTTATTCGAATCAAACAAAATTTTTATTGAATCAAATTACATTTTGTTTGCATCAATCTACATTTTGTTTGCATCAAACAAGCTTTTTTTAAATCCAATGACATTTCGTCCGGATCCAACTAGATTTGTTCGAATAAAACTACATTTCATTTTAATCAAACTACATTTTCTTAGCACGAAACAAAATTTCGTTTAAATCAAATGAAATTTTCTTTAATTCATATGAAATTTTGTTTCAACCTCGAGCCACTAAACTTCTGTTGAAATTCAATAAAATAATTTCCTTGATTCAACAAAATCGTTCAATCGATTGCCACTAACGGATCCGGAATAATGGCTTAACCTTCAAATCATAGTGATTGCATATTTATGGAAAATTACGAAGGTTAGACTTTGAGGTTATTCATAATACGATCACAACGAAACACGATATTCCCGCTAAGAACGTGATGCTCCGCGAGCTCTTGCTCCACCTACTCAGACATTTATGTAAATTTGATAAAACAGTTGTTCGATGGATAAATTCATCAAATATTCATTTAATTCAAATAAATCATTTCTTTAAATGTAGCTTAGTGAAAGGTTTATTTCAAATAATACGAACCCTTCAAAGTTAACTATTTTTCTGTGTTGGATAAGCATTTGAATAGAGATAAATAAGAATATAGTTTCATGAAGTAAATGTACGGCATTTATTTGCTTCGAACAAATAATTTTTCTTCGTATATTCGATATGAGTATTGGAAAATATTCAAGGAGTCTTAATTCTGATGGACTTCGTTTACAGGATATTGAAAGTTCGAATGTCGTCATCGTGTTACACGCGACTTTTTCTCGTGCAACTTATTGCGAGAAAAACTTGGTTAATAACGTCGATCACTGTTGATAAGCGATCGTCCTTTTCGGCCTGTTGGAAATTGAATATTACATAGCCCTACCTTCCTACACGATTTCACAATGTGATGCGCCTCGTTATCTCTCCCACACTTCGTATCCTCGGGCATGACGTTCCGTAATAAAATTACGCAACTCTATTTTTGCAGAATCATTTCCAATCAATAATAATTTATATTGAGGACGCGGTAAATTAATGCCGATCAACAGAATTGATTCAAACGACTGCCTGGTTCTTCCTTGTCGCTATAACGACGTGAGCTAACCTCAAATTAATAACGATTTTATCACATCAATATCTGCCACGGCTTGATCGATGGAATATTCTTGTCGCTGATACTGTGACATAGTGATTGAATTTTCTGTCGTGAAAAAAAAATCCACATGTGTCGTCTTGAAATTAGCGTAATTAATTTTTTGATATCCGCACCTCCTTGGAAAGTTGCTGGTTCACTGGCAATTTAATGAGACTGTTTGAGAATGTCATATGGCCAAATGACACTATTATTTATTGGAGCACACTCAGCAAGATCCTCCGAAGATATTTCTTCAGTGTCTTTATTAGTGTCAGTTCTCATCTTGTTTTTAGAAGATTATTGATTATTATTATTTTATTATTATATTATTGATTGCATTAATCCACGGGCAATTTTTCGAAATCGGTTAGAATTGAATCCAAGATTGTCAACCGGAGTTGAGCAAAGAGTTATATTGGGTTTTATTTGAGAATTAAGAGCTTTTTTGAGATCCCTAAAATATATGATAAATCAGAGTTTTTATATAAACACATGTGTGTGGAGGGTGAATAATCTTTTAAACCCGCAACATTTCTATAATAATAATTATACGTGAAACTGTCACTAGCTGCTTAGAGAATCTTTCATTTTTCATTGAACTCATCGCTGATCATAAAGACAGGATGATCCTAGAGACGATCTTCATACAAATATGCGTACATTTTTCCAAAGGTAATTATGAAGTCATGGTACTCACGAGTACAGTGTACGGACATTTAAGTCGACCTATCGTAATTAACAATTGCATCAATGGTGACATTATTGGCGATGTTCTAACGCGTTGAGACAACATGCTTCAGATCTACAGTTAGCAGTTCATCAGTGGCATTCGATATGGGTTTTAAAAAAACCTTATACGGATGTACATCTGTTTATTCATACGATCCACCGATTACATTGGATTGATTAATTCATGGTTGGATCGGCTGGTTCAGCCAGATAATGGGAAAAAATTAAGATTGAGATTAGTAAAATCGAAGATTCAAGATCAATCAGATTGGCCAGGAATATGGGTGATTGTGGATTTCGACTATTGCACAAATCATTCAATTAACTCTACTACTATCAGGGAAGCATTTAATATCGCGTGTAAACATATATGTATGTGTGTTAGTGCTATACAACCATGAGGACGTTTCTCAAAGTTGAACATTTGAAAAATCGGCATTCCCCTTACATTTGAGCAAATATATATCCCTATACTTATGTCCCCATGTATAATTTGTTTATGTGCAATTTATACGACAATCACAATATATAAAAATATATTAAAAATAAATATTCATGTAAATGTAAATAATTATTAATAAATCATAAAATAGATCAATAAAAATATATGTAAAAACCCATATATAATATTGCAGCTTATAAAAAAAAATGTCGTTGTGTACTTGACCATTATCCACCCTAATAAAGTTTTTACCCACTAATTTGACGCGAGCTTCTATAGTTCAGCCAAGCCCCATGGGCATACGCATTTGTAACGTTTCTTCGGTCCCGCAGAAGCTCACACATGTGGCCCTTTTCAAACATCCGTCTTTTTCATGGTGTCGCACGCCCGTGGCGAAAGACAAAGAAGAACTGGGCCTGGACCAACGCTCTGAAGCATCCGTCGTTCTCGTTCTTACAACTCTGCATGGTACACGGTGCTATGAAGCGGAACTAACGTTTCATTAAGACCTTAAGCCACTCTAGAGGCCGAAAAAATAGGCTTTTTGGGGATTTTTTTTCCAGAAAAACTGCAAAATAAATCGAGATTACAAAAAAGGGTGTTTATCATACGTATCAGTGACTGTATATAATAATTTTTTTGAGGCGATTAATTTTAAAATCCGTCTCCGTTTTCCAGGGTCCACGGCGGGCCAAACAGCTCCTGTAATTTTTGAATTATAATGAGCCAATTAATTTTTTTTCGATTATATATAATAACTGCTATACAAGTACGTAGGATTTTTTCGATATATTGATTTCTGGCCAAATGACGCACTTCTAAAGTGGAACGTGAAAAATTTGACTAAAAAATCGTCAGATAATTGTTAATAACAAATGAACTATGCAATATAGAAAAAAAATCCTACGTACTTCCATAGACAATGTATTTTTCAAGATATATTCAACATTTCAAGTGAATCGGTTGAAAATTGTCTGAGTTATGTTTCCGGCCAGCGTCAAACGGAGACGTCATCTCAAAAACGCTGCACAGCCGCCATTTTGAAATTAATGGCTTCGAAAAATTATTGTATCCACTCACTGATATGCATGATAAACACCCTTTTTTGTAATCTCGATTTATATTGTAGTTTTTCTAAAAAAAAAAATCCCCAACAAGCCTATTTTTTCGGCCTCTAGAGTGGCCTAAGGCCTTAATATTTGCCATGTGAAATACAGAATGAAAAAAAGCTAAAAAAATCGGAAGAACAAAAATAGACGGAGCTTGTGTAGAAGAACGAAGCAATGCTGTATTTTGGTTTAGTTGGAGAGAATCATTTAACCATAATTTCGTGTAAATTTTGTGGATCAATTGACACAAATGAAAATAGTGATCGTTGGGCGTGTGCAACGTCCTTGAAAAATAATAATAACGCTAGTCACTTTGGAATATAATGAATCACATACTGTCATTTTTTTCATACTAATCATTTGAACTGTACTAAAAAAATGCCCAGTGACGGATTTGCTAAACTACGACAATTATTTCATTTGCTTTCATTACTTTTTTACTTCTTTTGGCAGCTATTTGATCGAAAAGTACAGCTGCATCTCTTCGAGGGATCAAGCGGTAAGAAAAAAAATAAACTCTAAAGAGGGCATTCAGTGAATGAAACAGTAGTGGGGCACAGGGAAATACGGTACTACGCAAGCTATGACGTGAGGTTGAGTCTCCCTCTGGGAACTTTGTGAAGCCGGAAGTCGATCGTAAAATTGGATCAGAACGTACGAAGAATAATGCACGTGTACGTTATACGAGGTATTACTTCAATTTGAACAAAAAAGATTTGTCTCCTTGATACATAACTCGAACCGTCGATACAATGGTAAAAATTATAGAACAGTTTTTTTGCCATAATATAAATCATTTTATTTACCCTAGACAATATTGAATATAAGATATGAATAAATACAATATATATAAAATACAGTACTAGTTTATTGTACTTCGTATAGGCCTTTTGGAAAATTACTTCGGAAGGAATAGTCGACAAAAATAATTTTTCCTTTCTTTTTTACTCTCATGCTCCAGAAGGTTTATCTTGAGTAACATTCGTTGCAATAAATTCTGCCCTCTCTGTTCAAACGGCATCGCACGTAAATAAACCATATCAGTCGAATTTCTCGAATATCCAACCCAGTACGGAGAACGTAACCTGACACAGAAATGTAATTTTATATTTCACCGTACGTTTATGTATGACGTATGTTGGAAAGTACGGCAGATAATGCTACGCGGTTAAGAACGTACGAGCATTTCACCCATAAATGTTGAAGGATACGAATTTTTTTCAGGCATAGTTACAATAAAAAATCAAATTTCCAAGTTTCCATACGTTCCGGTGCATCGTTTACGAGAAAAGAAATAAACATATAAGCAATTTGAAAAATTGATATTTTTGCATTTTTTCCACAGCATACATATTCAAAAATATGTGAAAAAAATTTCAAGTTAAAACATTGACAAGTGACCAAGTTACAGACGATTTAGTGAGAGTAGGTAGCGCAACGATTCACGCACAGTAAAAGTTTCAACCGCGTTTTTTTTCGAACTCGTCGGAATCATAAGTCTGGCTATAAATGTTCGATTTTCAATTGTAAAAAACCAAAACTTCCGTCAATGCAGTAGTTATCGTAAGTAGCCGTTTTTTTTGTAATTTAGTATCTCTTAAGCCCCCGCATTTAGTAAGATTTTTTTTAATGCCTACGAAAAACAAGAACTACATTTATATAAATTATCAACCTTTTTTATTTTTATTTCTCAGACCAACAATGGTCGAGTTATCGATTCGGTTGTTGGACCACATTTTTTATACAGAGGCTTTATTATACCTCAATAACGTTGTGAATTTTTATGTTTCTCAATAAAAATTTACACAGAATAAGTTCAATGTTTACTTAATAACATACTTTCTTTCCACATCCGAAATAAGCAATGTAGTAGACAAAAAAAAATCGGCAAAACTACCCTTTCTCAGCCCATCACAGTGGTGCCCCTTGTGACAATTTCTTATGAAAAATCATAAATTGCAGACATCCTTATTGTGTTTGTCGATAATAATATTTCAGCTCAATTAGCACTTTTACATAAAAGACTATTTTTTCACTCCAAAACGATATTCCGCAATGTACAGAAACGTCGAGGTTGAACTCTTATTGGGCTTACGCATAAAATAAAAACACTATCCTCCTCAACGAAGAATCTCACGAGTTCGAATTATTCTTTTCGATATATCGAGGAATCTGGATTTCCTCAAATATTATGACGTTGAAGTTTGCATCGTTGGAACGCAACGAAAATGGACTCTTTTTATTTGTTGAAAAAATCACTAAAAAGGTTTTACGTATTCTTATCGAAGACTTAACCTCAATTTCCAAAAAGGAGGCTTTACGAGAGCGAAAAAATAAATAAATAGCAAACGAACAAAAAGTTCGTTGCACTGCAACGATGCAAACTTCAACGTCATCAAATATTACCACCGGGCGACATTTTCATTCACCTTATCGATAATTTAATTACTTCAATTAATTGAAATAATAACATTTTTTTACTCAATTCAACAAATGATAATTTTTTCACTCAAAAACGCGTGAAAAAGTATTGCGTAGTTAACAAAAACTTCGAGGCCGAACTTTTATTGGAGCACCGTATAAAAAAAAATTAGTATCCTCCACGGAAAATCTCGAGTGCAAATTTTTCTATTCGATCTAATGGCGTTGAAGTTTGCCCCGTTCGAACGCAACAAAAGTTCCGTCTTACATTTTATTGTCCATATTTTTATTCTCATAAGCGATCTTTTTTATGGATTTATCATGTAAATCGCTAAATAGATATTTAAAAAAATGCTTGAAGGACTTTCGTAGGCGAATTCTGCCGCAATAAATTAAATTCGTCGCAGTCCAACGAAGCAAATGCTTTAGCATGATTTCGATGTATCGAGGACCACAAATTTCCTGGTGTACCATCACCGCCCGATGGATCGAAAAATGGGATAAACTCGTACATAGTTTGCCGGACAATCGAGGAATCCGATAGTGGGTCGTGTTATTTCAATGCCACAGGCAGCATCGAAATAAAAGTATACGCTATATATATCGGCTAAAGGTGTGACGACGAAGCGTCATTGCGCCTGAGAGAACACCGGGCTCTCTCGTGAAACAGCAGGTGAACGTCGTACTTTCGTCTCTCCCGTTTTTCTCCTACGGCCACCGCTCTTTACCTGGTCGGTTCGTTTATCCCCTCCTACCCGCCCCCCCCCCCTCCTCGTGCTCCTACCTTTTTCCTCGCCGCGTCTCGTTTTCGTTGCCACGACAAGAGCAATAATAAAACCACGTATAAGACTATACCGTTACCAGATTACTCGGGACTGTAGCCCAGATACCGGATTACGAGCGTGAATTTTTAATCGACGGTGTCGATATATATATACGTGTGTATATATACGTCAAGATAGCGCAGAAACACTTCTGTCGCACGTGTTTACCTCAACGAAGACACGGTTTGAATAACGCCTGCTTTCGGGAGAGTTGCATTGGGTATACCATTCGGAAGAATATGTGGGCGAGCAAAACTCTCAAATTTACCGGTGATTAAGGCAATATTGGTGTCGAAAATTTGAAAAAAGATATTTATATTTTTTTTTTCAATTTTATTCTTCCGCAGACATTTATAAATACACCTGTGAAAACCGTTCAATGATGGACATAAAATCAGCTGAATTATCGACATTATAAATACGCTGGGGGAGCGCGGTCGAGGTGATAACCAATTGGCAAATGAAGCTTAGATTCGCCTTACACCTTCAGTAGACTGTTTTTCAACGTTAGTAGCAGAATTCAGTAGAAATAAGTTTTTTTTATATATAACTCGTAAAATGGTAAAAAAAATTGGAAAAATTGATAATCAAAGTTTAGCATGTCGCTAATTTGTATTTTTTTTTGCTTAATCTGGTAATAAACATCACAACACTCATACAAATTAATACGTTTGATTTTTTCGGATTCCTACAACGTCCCCTACACTGGCGACGTTTTCATATTATTTTTTTTAATTTTTTAAGTTGTGCATATGCTTAAAGGATCAACAAACACGTGTATTTATTTATTTATTTATTTTACTGTATGTTAAAAAACACCTCCAAATCAGCGTTCTAGCCAACAACACTGCCTTAACACTATCGATGAACACGATATTGAAGTTTGCATCGTTGGAAAGCAACGACTTATTTTTTTCTTCCTAGTTACACATTTTTTTGGCCAAATCGAAGCTACGATAAAGTTTTTTTGAGAAATCCTCATCATAGACCTAGAACCTAACTCTATCGAAAAATATTTTGGATAACAATAAAAGTGGAGAAAAAGGAAGTAAAAAAGAATGTTGTTGCATTCAAATGATGCAAACTTCAACAGCATCGGTGATCGGTATGGATACTTTTTTTCGAATTTCCAATCAGGAGCGAAGGATCTTGGAGAAAGTCCCGCCCTTGGAGAAAATTCCAATATTCATAAGCTCGCGTGTCATTTTTGGGAAATGGCAATACCCAGTTCTTTTAGAGCGGCTCTAGAGGGCAAAAATTTTGTTTCAATTTGCCTGTAAATCGCGATTCATCATATTTTCTTCCAGAAGGTTATTCAGCTTTTTATAAAGTACTTTTTATTGGATAAATATAGGGCGAGAAATAAAATATCTAAATCGAAAGAAATACGATTTAATAATATTAAACAGATTGAATTTCGCGAAGAGAAGATTTTAGAAATTGTGTTATTTTGACTGCTTTCGACAATGGAAAGCGCGAAGAGTGCTTCCCAATTTTTCGTCGGTACGTCTTTGACGACTTTCCGAAATTATTCACAAAATACGCTATTCAAAAATTGACCAGTGTACATAAACTTTCATATCTGGAAATTCGACTTCAGAATTATATCATTTTCACTCGTTTACCTGACCACTACTTTTTTGTCTTCCTTTTTGGTCTTTTGAAACAAGTGTAAGAGGTCTCTAATTGCGCAATTCAAGCTCTATAATAATTTCTACAAATAAAAAGTACGTACACCTTTAGGGGAAAAAATGAAACAGTTTAATCCCTGGTTATTTAATCTTTCATTTTCGAAAGTTCGTACATATGGAACTTTGTTATTTCTCGTAAAAGAAAGTATTTCAATAATTAAAATTGTTGCCAGCAGCTGAGTACGACATTAACGACTCGTAATAAAAGCTTTGAGGATAGCAAGTAACGGTCGGTAAAATTTTTAACTTGGCCGCTTTTTATTATTGAACAATGGTACGTCTGTCGAGTAACAGTGAACACATTGAGATACAATTATGATCAATATAAAGTACAGCAGTAATTAGAGTGCCCCCAAAATGTTTTCTTTTTCATCTCTTGTATTTCGCTCTTTATCTCATCACGTTAAGGGGTTATGCCTCGTTGTCAACGTCGAAAAATCACTTTTTTCGAAACCTATATATTTTGACAGCATATCATCCTATAAATGTTCCCTGAACATTATTAAGGTGATCGGATCAAAATTAACAAATTTATAGGCTGTTATGTTGACGGCCGTCAGAACGCTCGGAGCGTCGTTCAAAACTAAGCACTTTTTTTCTCAAGAGTGCGTTTTTAAAGTCGGTGAGCAAAATATCTCAAAAACGACTGCATCGATCTATGTGAAACCTTTAGGCCTTTTTCTAGTTGTTAAAATATAGTATTTGTTTTCCAATGTATACTTTCGATTTGATGAACAAAAATTTTCATTTTTCTCGCAAAAATCAAAACTCTCGCTTTGAACACATGATATTTTTTTTCAATTTGATATTTCGGAAATTCCATCGATTAAATCGATTATAGTTAAATATTTTTGCACAAAAAAATAAGAGTGTTCTTTAGCTGATACTTTTTTAAATCAAATTTTTGTAGAAATACATCATCATGTTTTTCTATTCAAAAACCCAAAAATTCCTATTTTTTTTCGCAAAAATTAAAACGCTCACTTTGAACACGTGCCATTTTTTTAAATAGGATATTCCGGAAATTCTATCGATTAAATCGATTATAATTAAATATATTTACACAAAAAAATAACAGTGTTCTTTAGATAGCACTTTTTTTTAATCAAATTTTTTTTAGAAATACAACACGTTTTTCTATTTAAAAATCCCAAAAGTGAGCTGTTTACGACTGTCACGGCGAGGTGTAATCCGTTGATTCACTTTTAAGTGTAGTATTATTTTGGATTTTCATTGTAGTGTCTTATAATCTAGCCGTTGATGGTTGTACTCATATTTCGTAATTACGTCACCGTGACAGATACCCCGACGAGCCATTGGCGGCGTGAAAAACTCAATACCTTTCGTGATTCATTTATCTATCACCGGCTGTCAGTCGGGAGTGAAGAAGATAGGCGAGTGTCGCAGAAAAGCTGTGTACGATCTCGATTGTGGCCCCCCTTAACCGTTGATTGCGATGAGGATGTTGCAACAACTGCGCTCATTCAATGATAACAAAAATGATGACGCTTTCAGTTTGCAGCAGCATGTGTTCGAGTGTATATGGACGATGCAAAGTCGACCTGACTCGAAATCTTGAAATTGAGTATTGAAGGGGGGGGGCTAAAGATACCTTTAGGCGAGGAAAAATTGGCTGATTCTCATGATTTTTTTTAAAGCAAAGCTTTTTTTTCATCGTTCTTGAGACTTCGGGTATGTTTTGTGACTACTTTTGGCTGTCACCGAATTAAGGGGTTAGGCGACTGTGAAAATGACGAACACTCGTTCGGCGCTGGAGGCAATTCAAATTCAAGAGAAAGGTCCAACATATGGTGCAGGAATCGTAGATTGAAGGTAAACTTATGTTCACAACGATAGAACTGCTAGTAAAACTTTGAGGCGGTATCCCTCTCTGGAAACTACATATCTTGACACAGTGAGATTGATATCTTGAGTAACTTTTACACACGGAGAAAACAGGGGCCACGAAGTTTAGAATTAATACTATGCTTCTAAAAAAAATATCATTAAATGTCAAAAAGTATTGATTGGAAGATAAAAATTGTAATTATGGTGTAGGAATAATGAAGAAATTTAAATTTTAACCTACGATATGGCACGTAAAGTGATACAAATAATACATTTTATTCGGCATATTGTGATTTTTTGTAGTATTCAAAAGATATTTCGCCCACGTGATTGGAACAATTAGTTTCCAGCATTGTACAAAAAGTACGGTATAAAGAGTCACATTGTACTAATAACTTCGTAATATTTTTCGCTATACGCCAAAGATTTATGCTATCCGTATAGTGAAATCTATACATACACGAAGATTCATGCTATACGTATAGTAGAATCTATATGAAAATATAGCGTGTAATAAAGGTTGGTATTTACATTCAAAGGCCCATCATGGTTTTGAAGTTTTCATCGTTGGAACGCAACGAAAATGTATACTTTTTTATTCGTAATATTTCTTTTGAGCCGATTTAGACCACGAAAATCATTCAAACGTTTTTGAATATTATTATTACAGATTTGCGACTTCGATTGGAAAAAATAAATGTTCCGAATAATAATAAAAAGCGAGGCAATAAGAAAAAATCGTTGCAGTCAACTGATGCAAACTTCAACGTCATGGCCCATCACGAGATTGTTTAAAACTCCTTCGATTATTAACATTTGTCATGAAATTTGGTGGACAACCTCATCGATGTACAGACAAATTTTTGGGTCGTCACAGTAGCCTAACCTCTTGACAAATCGTGAGTATCCACAATTTACCCGTTCGGCCATTTTCGTTTTTCCCCTTTTTCTCAACTTACTAAGTGTTTGTTTTCGCATTAGAATAAGTTTAAATACCACGAATCAATTGTACCTCGACTTTCGTTATTATCTTTCGTTCGACATAATGAAAACATTCTGTTCCGTGTATTCTTGGTTTTTTCACCTGTCAAACTGGTCGAACATTAACATCGGATTCACGATACGTAGAGTTCACATTTGAACGTAAACAATACGGTACCGGAGTACTCTGTTCTACGTACACATATAGATTAAAGCTTTGTTTCAGATTTCTGTTGTAATATCGTCACAGAAACTTTAATGACATTTACGAGTATGGCCGATGTATGGGGTACCTATATAATGCTACCCGGAACGTGAGAGACAGCTAGGTACACACACAGAATAACAAGCGCTTCGGTATCTAATACAAGAGCAAGAAACGTTTACATAAAAGTATATTATTCCTGGAAATGCACGTTTCTGAATTAAATTATAAAATTCAAATCAAAATTGAATACTGAAAAATCGGTATAGCTGTAATTTTGTCTGTCAATTGAGGATGTATCCTACAAAAATACAACCATCGAGATATACATTTGATACACTATTACTTCGTTTGTTTTAAACTTGTACGCAAAATTCGGAATCGATCCAGTAACCATGAATTTGTAGTTTTCCATGCCTCCTCATGGGATCTATGACGTTGAACTTTGCATCATTAGGATGGAACGATATTTTTTTTATTTCTTGATTTTTCTCATTACCCAACGGGGAAATATTCGGAAGTGGGACTCCTCATAGAATCAGCCTAATTTTTGTTTGGTTTTGTTTGAGGTTGTTTGGCATTGTTCGAGGTTGTTTAGGGATGTTTGGCTTTGTTTGAACCCTTGAAAAAAATTTGCCTGATTCTAGCTGGAGACCCACTTCCGAATATTTACCACCCAAAGCTTTTTTTTCAAATCGAGGTCGTTCATTTCTCATAAAAATACGTAGAAACGTTCGAACTATTTTTACGGCCTAAATCGGCCAAAAAGATTTAATTCATTTAAAAGAATTAACAATGGTGGTTTTCCAACGATGCAAACTTCAGCGTGATTGTGATCTTGGGTTGTCGTCATTGTTGGATATGGCAAAGGCATACTGAAAAATCGTCCAGAATGTTTTAGATTTTCTATGTGAATAATTTATATATGAAATGAAGTTTTTGGAAAATTCTAGTCAATCATTACGTAGTTGTAATGTGAATAATTGTAAACTGAATTGTAAAGGCAATAATTGTAATAATTGTAAATAATTGTAAATTTCTGCTTCGCTTTGGGTATCTCGTACATCCTTACGAAGCTGTACGAAAACGCTGCCAACAGTTTGTCGGCTTCAAAATTGTGACAGTGCGAGGCATATTCAGTCTCAAGCGTGTTGCTCTAATTGAGATAAATATTAGCTTAAATGGGGCAACACTTAAAAAATACAGACGAAGCTATCATTAAATCCATTATTAAATAATATTAAAAATAAAATGTAAAAAAACCTCCTCTAACTGGAAGTTTGAGATTTGCTCTTTATATTACGCTGCTTACGATTGATTTCATTTACTTGCAGAAAATATCCAGGGCTACTGGTTATTGGTCACGTTCCCATAAAAGGGTTGCGGTATAAGTTTTCCGCTATCGAATAATCCAGTAATGCTTTATGCAAAAGCCAACCATTTTTGCGATATTACCATTTTTATTATCTTTTTTTTTGTAAAGGGCAGACAACTTCAAAATTAATTTTAAAGCAAAATCTTTTATGGAGTCAAACTTATTTATTATGCTTGTAGTTTGAAAACACAGTAACGAAGAATTACCAACACTAGAATAAGAATAATCTGCAAGCATTTTCGAATGAAATATTCAGAATTCATGCTGTTGGAGTTTGCATCGTTGAAACGCAATGAAAGCTCTTGTTGACATTTTATTATTTATAAATATAAATAATAAAATGTTTTTTATGTTGACATTTTATTATTTTGAGTTGAAATTTTATTATTTATAAATAGAAATAATAAAATGTTATTATAGAATAATTATAGAAATTATTATAGAATTATGTTTATTATACAATTATTATAGAAAATCTTTTTTCTTAAATTTAGAAATTAATCTATAGAAAATCTTATCATTATTATAGAAAATCTTTTTTTTTTAAATTTAGATCGTAGATCGCTAAATAAATATATTGAAAAATGGTGGGAAGATTTTTGTAAGCAAAGTTTGCCAAAATAATTTAAAGGAATTCACAAATATTAATTTTCATTGCGTGCAAACGATGCAAATTTCAACCCAATCAAATTCTAATAATTACTCTCGTTTAATTGTTGATAACTATTTGTGACTGTATCCCCAGACTATAAAAAAAAAACGAAAAGTTTGATTCCATACAACAGTTTAAAAAAATCATTCTTGAAGTTGCCCACTCTTCACTTTAAAAAAATCAATATCTCGAGAATGGTTCACCTTTTCAAAAAGCATTACTGGATTATTTGATAGCGAAAAACACGTCATACAACCCTTTCACGAAACTTACAAACTTCGGCTACTTTTTCCCATTTTTTGTGCCAAACTCACCGCGTATCTTGGTATCTTGAGGATCCAGCGGAGGTACGTGTGGGTTACTGTGCTGTCCGGGTTTTTTCAACAGAACACCCACGACCTGCGGCGGTGCCATCATCATCCTGACTAAATTTTCGTTCAGACTTTTTTTTTAATCCAACGTAAAAAAAGGCTACGAAAATACGACAAGCGGAGTGCGACAATTTATCTCAATCGCAAACATGAATTACAATTTCTTTCCATGCTCGCGATTTCTCTCGTAGCAATCGAGAAGAAAGAACCTCCCAACGGAATCACTCAACTCATAACAAAAACACATTTTTCACACTGGAAACACAATGGCCGAATACAAATCACATTTTTCGTTGCAATATCGCAAGAACACGAAAAAATTTCTCATACAACACGATGTCTTCCGTATTTGTTGCTTTTTTTCAATCTATCATTATCATTTAATTATATAACGGAATATTTTATCACGTTTGTGTATATTTATATATAATTTTTTCACGATCTTGAGAATATTATCTCCATTATTTCCGCTTTGGTTTTTTTTTTATTCTTTCTTTCGTGAATTATACTTGACGAGCGTCCGATTACTTCCAGCCACGAAAGAAACTCCGGCACTGTTTGATACGAGGCATTTTTTAAACATCACAATGCCCCAGCACTTCCGGCTTCTTTTGTTTTTCCTAACCTTGCCGTCGTTGGCCACTCAAAGTCTTATTACGTATTTACAAATATACACGAATAAATTGGCTCGCAGGCAGAAGTCTTTTGCCTCGCGGTGCGCGAGTGAAGAACTTCTCGAGTTTCAATCGGCCTTCTCGTCGGTGCACGTTATCACTGTATTGTGCCCGCGAACTCGGAGTCAGACGAAAAACTCATTATCATTCTGCGCCATCGATTTTGCGACAATTTCTTTACACCCACGGATAAATATAAATATACATATACACATATACACATGTATATGTATAATATATACATACATATACACATACAAATGTCAGCAGCCACGCAGCTCCAAAAGTTATTCGCATTCACAGCCAACTATCGACATTTTGACACGTGAAAAGCGGCGGGAGTTTTAAACGTCAAAATGACGAAACTCATCGTTTTCTCTTTTTTTTTGGGGCTTTTCTTAAGTTACGCTCAATCGGCAGATTTTTTTGTCTTGAAAGATCTTTCTTTTCAATGACACGTCAAAAAGGTTGTTCAAAGTTACTTTTTTGTTTACAAGGTTCGTAAGGTGCGCCGCGAGGCATACGTCGTTCTGGATGCGCACCCGGCGTACGACTGAGTAGATGCACGAGTAGAATTTCGTTCGAACGCGCGCGCCAGCTCGGATGTCGAGACCAGGAGTGGGGGTATTCGTTGTTCCTGCTCTATTCCCTTTTGCACTGCGCCGCGGACTTTTTATTCTTGGTCGCCGCTTGGCGCCCCGTTGCTTTCGTCTTCCTTCACTTCTGTAAGGTCTCTCGCTCATCCTCATTTGTTTCGCGGAGCTATCTTTCTCACTCTTCCCTCTGGCATTCGTGATACTGCCGCACTCTCAGCTGCACGTCGCACCGTCCGTATGTGCATAGACGTACGTACCGCGTGAGGCAGCAACTGATGGCGGTACAAATATTTTCCAACCTATCAGACCTGGGAGAAAACTTTTCCTACGAAAGCTGCATAGTTCGATGGAGGTCGTCGAGTGGTGGCTACGAGGATTATCCAGGTGGAAGCGCTTTGGACGTTTCAAGGTCACCTCCATTTTTTCAAATGGGACCAGTGATTTTTTTTTTTTAGAATTTTATCGAGGAGCTCAAAACAAGTTCGGACGACAAATTTTAAGACGATCGGTCAAGATTTAGCATGAAAAATCGATAAAAAGGAATTTCCAATGTTTTTTTGCCTGAAAGCGATTCTAGGCGAAAAACATCGAAATTTCTTTTTCATGGATTTTTTATGGAAAATTTTGATCCGCTATCTAGAAATTTGGGGTGTCAACTTATTTTGAGTTCCTTGATAAAATTCGTGAAAAAATAGTGGTCCCGTTTTGGACAATGGAAGTGACCTTGAAATCTCCGAACTACCTCGAGCTGGATGAACCTCGTAGCCAGCACACGATCACCCACTTCGTACTTCGCAACTATTGTAGGTAAAGTTTTCTCCCAAGCTTGATAGAGTAGAAAATAATTCACGGGCCTGAAATTTGCGTCGTTTGCGACACAACGAAACTTTTTTTCTTCCGATTTTAGAATTTCACGTAAGGTAGTGGGCCCAGTAGTCGTTAAGGATGTTGAGTCCCAAATCGCAAATGATGATAAAATTCTGAAAATTTGGTATGTTTTTGTATGAAGTATTTCAGAGGTCGTGTAAAAATTTCACGACAATTAGGAAGCTCGTTATTGAACAATTAACATTCACAAATTAAATGTTGTCTTATGGAAACTGATGTAACTTTGCGATAAGTTTTTTTTGACCTCTCAATTTTGTAATATCTACAATATACTGAAAGCAACGGAAACAAAACGAAGTTTATTGATAAATTTTTTTTTATTTCTTTTAAAAATTGTTCTTAACAAAATGTTAATTTTTTAATAACGAGCTTCCTAATCGTCGTGAAATTTTAACACGACCTCTTAAATACTTCATACAAAAACATACCAAATTTTCAGAATTTTCTGATCATTTTTTATTTCGACCCTTAAGGAGGTTGAAGTAATGATGATAGAATTCGGAAAGTTTGGTATTTTTTTACATGAAGTATTCAGGAGGTCGTGTAAAAATTTCATGACGATTAAGAAGCTATTCATTGAACAATTAACATTAACATGTTTCATAGGGACTCAACATCCTTAAGGCCTTAGTGGTCGTAATGTATACACATTAACCAAGTATTTTAATCTGTGATGTACTAGCTGCCAGGAGGTATGTATTACATTGGATGGCCAGGAGGAAGTTGTATTACATTGTCACACTCGCAAGTATACGTATTCAGGAATAATCGAATTGAATAAAGGGCGTCTCAAAATGACCTGACATTATAATTTAACGACTTAAAATAACTTCTACTTAATTTCCAAATTGAGCTTTATAAATTTGCAAAGTCGAATGATCTGCTTAATGACGACTACTGGGCCAACTACCTAAATATTTTCCGCATTCCGCTTCTTCGTGGCTATAAATGTTCGTAATAAACATTTCCAGGGATTTCGACGAGCAGAACGTGCCTCCAGCCATAATGGAGGATGAACGTTGAAAAAAATCGTATTTCCCATGGGATTGAGATTGCCAACTTTTTTATTGGCTTTATGGATATACCAACCCAAAATGAGGCGTCGAAAAAAATTTGAACGATTTTCGTTTCCCGGAACCCGCCCTTATCGAGGGGTGGAAGTTGAAAAAAAATCGTTTCTTCCACATGAAGATTGCCAACCTTTTTATTGGCGTTATGGGTAAACTAACCCTAAATCGCCCAAGCCTTACTTACTTCGGGAGATCGCTATTTGTCTATAAGCAAGGTCCGGATCAACAGTTTTGGTCCGATCGAATTCTGCCTGGAAAATTCGTAATCAGTGGATAATTTTGGATCGACAGAGGTCTCTGCAATTCGATTTGATCACTTGATTCAGATTGGTCCTAGTCGGTGTAACACAAGACCTGAAAACTTGACATTTTTTATTTCTCGTTAAATCGGTTGAGCAGGCTCTTGTTCCATACAAAATCGTTTTGGTGGTCACGAGTTTCCTAGTCCCAAATTCTCTAGTGCTAAAAATTGTTGTCTCGCCTGGCGTGTGTGTGTGTGTGTGTGTGTGCGTGTGTGTAATACGTACATATGCAATTTTGTAAACGTATATGAATGCACAGAAGTACAAATATATATGTATAGATATATATATATGGGTCATTCCATGTCAAATCGACAAATTTTTTACCTGACCCCCTTTGATTTCGCTGAAAATTTTCTATCTTTTTCTACCCCCCGGAAAGTTATTTTTCAGAATTTTTTCAAATTTTTTTTCCCGACTCAAAAAAAGTTATGAATTTTTTAATAAAACCGCTCTTTTATTTTTAAATTGCCAGAACTTTTTTAAAAATTGACCGTTTGGGAACTTTTTTTTTTCAAAATTTTTGTTTTTAAATGTAGTTTTCGAACAAAAATATGAAAAAATTTTCAGAATCCCAGATATATGAAATATTTTAGTTTTTTTGAAAAAACCGTAATTTTCTCAAAGTCCGACCGTTTTTTTTTGCTCTAAAAATACTTCAACTAATTCTGCAATGATCCCCGTTAATCAAAAGATGTGACGACAATCGCTTCTAATTTTTTTTCTTGATTATAAAAAAAATTTTGTTGAATTTTTGCTGATTTTATATAACTTTGTTATGAAATTTTTTTTATTTCCTCGTGAAACCTCAAAAGTTGAAAAATAAAATTTTATTGGAGAATTTCAAGTGATTATCGTCCAAGAAATTGTTATTTTTTTCAAAAAAGTAAAAAAAAAAGGACTTTTCATACTCTTAAATAAATTCACCGTCTCTTAACATCTTTAAATAAATTAAAAACATTTTTTTGTATGTGTTCAAATTATATTATCTTTTATTTAACATAATACTTGATTCTAAAATTCAACATTACACCTATTTTTATTATCTCTTTTTACTGGATGATTCCCTTCTTTTCGTCATCGTACTGTGATTTAAATATTTTTCTGAAGAAGAAAACATCTTAACTTGCACCATACAATCTTCCAATGGTGAAATTTTATGGATTTTTTGTGTCGGTGGTATTGTTTTTGCATTTGTGAACCGATCTTCTAATTTTTCTTAATTAAATGGATTGCAACATCGATCAAAAAACTTCGGCATTGTAATCACTCGTTAACAAAATATAAATTAACAGCACTTTATGATAAATAATAGGTACTTTATTTAGCAATAGTAAGTCTACGTGACACGATGAACACAACGACAAAGTAACTATTCTGAAAACATAACCTCCATATTATTTAAATGAAATGTAGATGATATCTTTTTTACCGACAATCGATAGCTCTTAAATTATCACATTGTATCAACTGGAGGTAACTTTTAAACCCATTGTATTTTTGAAGTTGTCATATTTCAGTACCAAAAAAAAAACGTCCATAAGAGTAAAAAAATAACGTCAATGAGAGAAAAAAATTATTTTTTTTTTTTAAATAACAATTTCTTGGACGATAATCACTTGAAATTCTCCAATAAAATTTTATTTTTCAACTTTTGAGGTTTCACGAGGAAATAAAAAAAATTTCATAACAAAGTTATATAAAATCAGCAAAAATTCAACAAAAATTTTTTTATAATCAAGAAAAAAAATTAGAAGCGATTGTCGTCACATCTTTTGATTAACGGGGATCATTGCAGAATTAGTTGAAGTATTTTTAGAGCAAAAAAAAAAAAAACGGTCGGACTTTGAGAAAATTACGGTTTTTTCAAAAAAACTAAAATATTTCATATATCTGGGATTCTGAAGATTTTTTCATATTTTTTTTCGAAAACTAAATTTAAAAACAAAAATTTTGAAAAAAAAGGTTCCCAAACGGTCAATTTTTGAAAAAGTTCTGGCAATTTAAAAATAAAAGAGCGGTTTTTTTCAAAAATTCATAACTTTTTTTGAGTCGGGAAAAAAAATTTGAAAAAATTCTGAAAAATAACTTTCGGGGGGTGGAAAAAGATAGAAAATTTTCAGCGAAATCAAAGGGGGTCAGGTAAAAAATTTGTCGATTTGACATGAAATGACCCATATATATAAATATATATATTTTTAAGTTCCTTATATCTATATGATGTTCACTATCATAAAACGTGGCTATTTTAAGGGGCCAGTCCACTTTGGAGCCACGAAAAAAAGGTTATTTTCGCGATTTTTTTTGAGAATTTTATAAAAGATATGAATATAAAAGTTGTTGGGCTTGATAAATAAAGTCTTGAAATACATTTTAAAAAAATCAATTCATTTTTATTCATTTCTAAGTATAATAACTATGTAGTTTACCGTAACGCCCCAAAAATAGGTGGGCTAGGTAGCTGCATCACAACTCGGCAACGGCTTGTCTGAAACGAAAAAATCAAAGTCCATTAGATTCAGTATGACACCAGTTACAAAATGACTCTCGGATATAAAGTTTTAGCTCGAAATAAAAAAATGGCAGATGAAAAACGAAAAAAGTAATTTAAAAAACCCGTTTTTCGCAGTTTTTCGCAAAAAAAGAGTAAAAATCAGAATTGTAAACCCATCGAGGGTCATCTTGTGGCGAATCATGTTTACAATATGTGGTTCAAATTTCAAGAGAATCGGTTCATTAGTTTTAGAGGTACGATGGAGCTAGATTTTGAAAACGTTGTTTCGAGAAAAACGCGCTTGGAGTTTATACTATGAAAAACTCTTACCTAAACTCAATCGGCAATTCCTGCACCGTACAAAATCCAATATTTCTGAATGTATGTACTTTCGAAAACAGTTTTAAAAAAATCGATTTTTTGAAATTTTCAAAGTGGACTGGCTCCTTACGGACTGTTGTTATATTTTGTCGATGAAACATTGCCTCTAGATATAAAAACGTGCCTACATTTAGCTAAAGGTAACTTTGAAGGTATTGGGATTGAAGATGATACTCGAAGTCTTTCAAATTCTCTTTCATATATATATACAGGGTGAGGCACTAACTGTTGCCACCTTGAATATCTCTGTAAATATCGACGTCACAAAAAAATGTTTGAAACAAAAGTTGTACCGAACGAAAGGGGTCATCAAATGCGACCATTTTTTTTTATCTCAGTGGAGGCGCTGTCGCACAGTAAAGGTCACCTCCACTTTTTTAAATAGGACGGTACATTTTTTTTTCAACTACCTTGTAGAGCATCGAAAACTGCATAAAAACATGTAGGGATCATAGTCGTTCAAGGTCAGTTGAAATAAAAAAGTGACATGAACTTTATTTTTATGTGAAATTACCTTTATTCACAGTACTGTGAATAAAGGTTATTTCAAAGTCGTTCAAGATCATTTAAGATCAAAAAGTGACATGAACTTTATTTTTATGTGAAATTACCTTTATTCACAGTACTGGGAATAAAGGTAATTTCACATTTTTTATTTTAAATGACCTTGAACGACTTTGACCCCTAAATGTTTTTTATGCAGTTTTCGATGCTCTACAAGATAGTTGAAAAAAAATGTACCGTCCCATTTAAAAAAGTGGAGGTGACCTTTACTGGGCGACAGCGCTTCCACTGAGATAAAAAAAAAATGGTCGCATTTGATGACCCCTTTCGTACGGTACAACTTTTGTTTCAAAAATTTTTTTGTGACGTCTATAATTACAGAGATATTCAAGGTGGCAACAGTTAGTGCCTCACCCTGTATATGAAAGCGGATTTTGAAGACTTATATTATATTAAATTATATATATTTAATTATATATATATATATATATATATATATATATATATATATATATGGCATTTTCCACCCACGCGGTCTAATGTGTAAGCACGTGGAACAATTTACAGGAATGCAATGCAACAGAGCAGACGGTGAGATAGCAACTACAAATAAACAAAAATCCTAAATTCCCACAAAGCTCCAAGTATTTTTTGCCTCATTTAGCCCGGGTTCCACGGTAAAACCGCATTTTTTATCCGCGTAAAAAAAAAGAAACTTTGGCTTCGAAATGAAGAAAAAAGATAACTGCGGTCTCTTTTTCAACGCAGTGGTGTGAAGGTGCAGAATTCATTATACGAACACTCGCGGATATTCGCACAGTATAGGCGGATATATCTAGCGGTAGCCACGCGTAATGGAATTTTGCACTCGAGCGGAGCAGCCAACCCCCATAATTTGTTAGAAACTTTGCTGTATTAACTGGTTATTTTCTCGTCCCGTGCATTGGATTTTTGTCTTTCTTCTTCTCAGGACTGTGTACTCGTAGAAAGTGAATCTCGATTTTTCTAATAAGGGCTTTTCGAGACCCGCTCTCCGGGCTTCCGGGACTTTCTTCCGTTTAAAGTCCCCGATGCGCCGCACATTTTTCTGTGCCACCATTCGTCGCCAAATCGTCCAGCGATGACCGAGTAATCGACGTTGCGACAATATTTGAGCCTGAGAACGGAAAACGATTGCTGTAAGGCGATAGAAAATTAAGAACGGCGAGGAAAGACGGCGCTTTTATGGAGAAGCCCGGGGAGTCAATCGGAAGGAGCGTGAAAACCCCCCCCCCCCTTCCGAGTTGAGTTACAATGGAAAAAAAGCCCCCGTATTTCCTCAAGTTGAACAAACACCCTATTTGCCATTTCCATCTGTCGTTTCTTTCACGTTATATATATATAGACACACACATACACATATATTTGAAAAAATGTGTGTGTGTGTTCGTACGTATATACGTTTCGTTCATGGAGTCATGTAATTTTCCCATGAAAAGAAAAAGGCAGGAAAAAGGAGCTTCGTGGAAAAAGCGACAATTTTTTTTTTTTATCTAGGTCGACGAAGGGACTCCAATGGTTTTTTCCAGACGTAAATCTGGAAAAAATTACTTTCGGGAATCGAAGATATTGTGGAAAATAGTGGAAAAAAACTAAAACGACCATTGCCGTGAGTAAATAACGCGCAAGGGGTGAGTTTCCCAGGCCGGAGGAGAACGAAGATGGTATCCTATTATGGGGGTCGATTCAAAGCACCTGGATATGCAGTTTTGAAAAAGTCCGAGATGCAATCGACAGGGGGCAACAGCGATCCAGGAATAGCGTCACACACGTACATGTTGTACGTACCAATAAAAGTGCTGGAACAAAACTTGCCCCTTTTCGTTTGAGTGCTTATCATAAGATCTACCAGAGCTATGATAGGAAATTTTATTGTATTGACGTATTGGGGACGGGCACTATGCAGAGAGGTAATTAACCGATTTGGACGTGGAATTTTTCGTACCGTCTTCTACATATTGGGGCTGGAAATATCGCGTGGAAAAATAGAATCTTTCTCTTCGCAGATGATGACTGTGTTGCAGCGGAATATTTTTTTATTGAGTTTCTCGAGGGGTTCGGCTACTGTGAAAATGGAGAACACTCAGTTGTCGCTCGTGGCAACTCAAATTGAAGACGAAGGCCGGAGGTATGGTGCAGGCATCGCAGAGTAAAGGTAAACGCATGAATACAACGATAGAACTCCAAGTAAATCTTTAAGGATGCTGAATCCCTATGAAACATGTTAATGTTAATTGTTCAATAAACAGCTTCTCAATCGTCGTGACATTTTTACACGACCTTCTAAATACTTCATGTAAAACATACCAAATTTTCAGAATTCTATCATCATTACTTCAACCTCCTTAGGGGTTGAATAAAAAAATGAGAAGAAAATTCTGAAAATTTGGTATGTTTTTGTATGAAGTATTTAAGAGGTCGTGTTAAAGTTTCACGACGATTAGGAAGCTCGTTTTTAAAAAATTAACATTTTGTTAAAAACAATTTTTAAAAGAAATAAAAAAAAATTATCAATAAACTTCGTTTTGTTCCCGTTGCTTTCAGTATATTGTAGATATTACAAAATTGAGAGGTCAAAAAAAACTTATTGCAAAGTTACATCAGTTTCCGTAAGACAACATTTAATTTGTGAATGTTAATTATTCAATAACGAGCTTCCTAATTGTCGTGAAATTTTTACATGACCTCTGAAATTCTTCATACAAAAACGTACCAAATTTTCAGAATTTTATTATCACTTGCGATTTGGGACTCAACATCCTTACGCGTTTTTCTCGAGACTATGTTTTTCAAATCGGTGTACACGTTTTCTCGACCTGTAATGAACGAATTGACTTGGAATTCCGCTTACTTATTCCATGTAACAGTAGTTTAGTTTTGAACGACGATTTTATTCTTAACATTTTTTCGTTAGTTATTAACAACAATGATGTTTCTACTCGAAAAATAGAAAAAAAATTAAAACATTTTTTTGATGATTCAAACACGATAACAAAGAAAAGCTCGGTCAAGGCATAGCCAATATTGTCTATTTAAACAAAGAAACGCGTTTTCTTGCTTCAGATCAACCAGGTGGCCAAATTCAAGTACACCGTTAAGCCCCTCATGTTCAAAGGTCCTTTACGAAATTGCTAATAACTTCTTCAATTATTACTATTTTAGAATGAAATTTGGTACACAACTTTTTTTATGTACATACACATAAATGTCCAAACGATTTTTTAATCACCTTATTTGTGTCTTCAAGATTACTTTCTTTTTCAATAACCCAGATTTTCGAGTCGTCGCAGTAGCCTAAGCCCTTCAATAACTAACGAGATCTTTGAATAAACACCTCGAACAGCGCACATTAATTTCAATCAACTATACATACTTTTCATTACGATTTTATGAATATTTTACTTTTGAAAAATTCCATCAATATTTGTTATTTGACGGAAATATAATTTGTTTGAATATCTGTAGATAGGAATATAAATTTCTTTTTTTTTCACAATGCATGGGATATGTAGACATTTTCTTTGACTGGTAGGAGAAGGGGAGGGATTATTCTTGTGCGCCCTGAATGGTATACAGATTCGCCGGCTGCATTAGTCACGAGCTGGTTTCGAAGAGGGAATTGCGCAAAATGGCAAAAAAAAAGGTGCTTGAACCGTGGAAAAGTCGAACTACGTCAGATTGCCAACGTTAGATTTGCAGTCGGAGTCGATTTGTACTGAAATCTGCATTGAAAAAAAGATGTATAGTGAATGGAAATTCAATTTCATTAAATACTTTTATGTGCGAACAAAATAAATTTTGTACTGATCAATTAAATGGCTACGTAATAATAAATTGTTCTTTCTAATGTTGACGGCCAGTCCGCAAAAATAGATGTGTGATTTTATCTCAGAAATGTTCCGTTCGGTAACTTTCGATCGATATCCGATAGATCGTGTCGAAAGAATTTTTTCTAACATTCCCATTACGACTTTTGAAGGCGTGGTTACGTGCGATGTTCTTTTTTTTTTTAATAACGGAGCACAAGGAAATTATACTCGAAATACATTATTCATGATTGGACGTAATTTCAGTGAAATTTTCTGCATCAATTTACCGAAAGACTGTGAAATATAACACCGTATACGGACAGCTGTGAATTGCGCAATAAAGAATGTACACGTGAAATACGTCCAAGATTTTAATGATTTTGCCTGTTATTTACTTTCTGCACGAATGAAGTCGTAACTTCAGTACACAGTACGCGATTTCCAAAACTAATAAGGAAAAGAAGAAAAAATGTTTCCCTCGTCGATACCGTTACATCGATGTAACAATGTCCTTTATCGTAATACCGCTTTCGCCTTTTTTGTATTCATGTTTAAGGCCCGTTGAATCTTCATAAAATCTTATAGTTTTTACTGCAAATTGAAGTTATCCATTCGTCTTCCCCGGTCAATGAGGAATTGGAGCATGTTTAGACAATGGAAAAAAGTACTTTGTCTAGGTATGTGAGGATTTGCGCAGAGAGAAATCGTTTCGTATAATTATAAAAAAATTCTTTTTTTCGATTCTACGAATTTGAGAAGATTATTGATTCACTTCAATGAATCAATGAATCGGAAGTCGCTATAAGAAAATCTTGTGTGACTCGAATAAGGTTTTTATTTGAGGCAGTGACACTTTTTTCACTGCGATGGGATCGTAAGTTCAGCTTTTGAACAAATATTTGACCTCGTCGTACGAGAATTGTGCCTCTAGTAGAAACATGTATATTCGACTGTAATCGTATTTTATTCAAGTATGATAGCCCTATACCTTGCCTCAAGAAATATTTTTCGTTTCTGTACCTAAAATTTCGGACTTTGACACCATCCATGGCGGATTCAAAAAGAAAGGCGGGGCACCACTGCGACGGGTAAAGAAATGCATTTTTCACATTTTCTCAAAGTACACATATTCGAGAATGTACGAACAAAAAATGAAGATAAAATGTTGAAAATTGACCGATTACAGATGATTCAGTGAGAGCAGGTGGCGCAACGATTTATGTATACTAAAACTTTCAACCGCGTTTTTTTCGAAACGACTTTTCTCGACCGGGCTGGAAGCATAACTCTAGCTATAATTGCCCGATTTTTAATTTTTGATCACCAACATTTCCGTAATTCCAGTACCTATCATTTAACGTAGGCGTTTATGAACTTCTTTTAGAATTTTTTTACGGCCCGAATATAAGTAAAAATTTCGCGAAAATTAGACTTTTTCAACTCCCACAGTTATGTGAAGTCCTTTTTGTTAACGGCTACGTGCAACGAAAACTGCATTTATATAGATTGTAAAACTTTCAATATCAATAACGCTGTCCATTTTTAATCATAAAAAAAAATTACACGAAATAAATACAATGTATACCGTTTTTCCAATCCCAAATAAATAATCTAATGGACATGAAAATTCGAAAAAAACGACCTTTTTCGACGCGTCACAGTAGTGTCCTCGTATCAAATTAAAGTCAATCGCTAGAATTTTTTTTATTGCACATTTTTCGTTTTGAGGTTCTTCAAAATAAGTTCACTACACAACGCGAAACATTCATTCGAACCTAATGAATAATTTAGTCGACAGTTTAATATCCTACTAAAACGTTGATTGCATCTTGAATAACTAACGTCGCATAGGTTAAAAGTCAACGAAAAGTTCATTTAAAATGACAAGTATGCTACGAACGTAATCATTTTGAGGGCCGACAATGATTTTAGTCGAAAATGAAAATATAACTGCTGAAAACGAAAACGCGTCAAATGCACCACGTTTTGTTGGCGCAAACAATTAATACCTCTCCGTATTCCAAAACTCGTAATAAACGTTTTCCCAAATTTTCGTCAGGCCCAAACATTCGCCAGGCCCAAATATTCGCCAGGCCCAAATATTCGTCAGGCCCAAACATTCGCCAGTCCCAAATTTTCGTCAGGCCCAAATATTCGTCAGTCCCAAATAGTCGTCAGACCCAAACATTCGCCAGGCCCAAATATTCGTCAGTCCCAAATATCTGTCAGGCCCAAATATTCGTCAGTCTCAAACATTCGTAAGGCCCAAAAGTCGCAGGAAATAATGGACCAATGCAAAAATCAAAGGACCCACCTAAAGAATTTTTTAACCAATATGAATGAATTCCACCTAATTGTTGAATTTGATGGGTGTTTGCCATTTCGCCGCGACTCCTTCAAAGTGTACGGAATCCATAACTGGGTGGAGATTCGAGAAACCGGAGACTTTTGCCACCGCAGGTCGCCTTTTTTGCGGCTTACAAAATATGGTGAGAGACCTAGAGGGCGGGGGGGGGGGGGGGTCGTTGTGTACAGTGGTACTAATACGTCACGAAGTACTAAGCACGAGTGAATAAACGAACGAACCTTAGAGCTGTCTCTATAAACACCGAACAGCCAACTTTTACTTTCACTGTTAAGGAACCGCACGCGCTACGTTCCCGTTACGCCAGGCTAACTTTATGGATCAATCATAATGCGGATAATTAGCGATTTCGAAATACTAGTGGAAAATAAGAAATTTTGAAAATTTTTTGCACTTTGTTTTCTTTCTCTCTTTCACTGTGGTTACTGATAAATGGAATTCGATTGAAGAATTATGATATATCGGGATGAAGTTTCAAAAATTAGTCGTAACTATCCTATTAGAAAAAAAACTTTGTCTTCTGTTATTGACGTCTATTTAGGAAAATAAAATTCGATTGACGAATGAAGTTTTGTCATTGTGAAGAGTTTTTTTGGTGCTCTAAATTGTCCAATAGAAAAAGAAGTATTTTTGTTAGATGATTTGGTTAGGGATTCTTTAGGGAATCTTCTTACCACTGTGACGGGCCGAAAAAGGGTAGTTTTTTCCGATGTTTTGTCTACTAGATGATTTATTCGGAATTTGGGAAAAAGGTATGTTATTAAGTATACATTGAACTTATTCCGTGCATACTTTTTTTTTTTTTTTATAAAAATTAAAACCGTCATTGATGCATAATAGAGCCTCTGTACAAAAAATGTAGTCCAACGGCCAGATCGATAACTAGAAAATTATTGGTCTGAAGAATATATATAAAAAAGTTTTATAATCTACATAAATGTAGTTCGTGTTGTACGTAGCCATTTTTGGAAATGAATCCCAAAATGGCGAGTGTTAAGGCAAAACCCTAATTTCCGCGAAATATTTACGAAATTGAAGTTTGCATCGTTGGAATGTAACGAAAACTCGTTTTAACTATTTTATTTCCTCATTCTTCATTATCATCCAAAAATGTTTTTGACATATTTAGGCTGAAGATCTCTAACAAGGATCCCAAAAAAAAATTTAAGTGATTTTGGAAGCCTAAAGTTGCAAAGAAAATGAGTGGTGGAACTTTTGTTGCGTTCCGACGATGTAAACTTCAGTACCATACATTCTTACTTATTTTCGGGGCCTTAAAAAATACTGAATTACAAAAGAACTGCAATTACGGAAATTCGGGGTTTTTAATTGAAAATTGGACAATTATAGCTTCAGTTATGATTCCGACCAGGTCAAGAAAAGTCGTTTCGAAAAAAATGCGATTGACAGCTTTAGTACACGTAAAGTGGTGTCCTGCCTTAAGATATTCAAAATTGTTTTTGAGAAGGACCCAAACGGTCTTCCATTTTCTTACACGATTACCGATTTACATACACACCCACAGACGGGCACACATTATAGACTGTGATAAAAATAATTACAGCATTTATATCATGTAAAGTGCGAATAAACATATTTCTTCAACGAATTCATCCAAATCCGAGGATCTTTTTCATCCCCAACAGGGCACCATTTAAAAAAAACGTGAAATTGTGATCGATTAAATTAGAAATGAAAAAGTAACTGAAGTAACTACGAGTAAAGATAAATCGATTGTTCACTACCGAACAATGAAAAATGACGTTTCGATGCAAAAATTCGGGTAAGTAAAATGATTGGGTCACGAAAGCGATTTAACGATCAAGGGGAACCTGAAACTTGTGCCACGTAAGCTCGAGGCTCAACCGCGGCGCATGATTCTAAATTTGGAATCGTTGCTCACAGAGAGACGGGATGCACATTAAGTTTCAGACCAAAAAAGAAATACAAAATGGCGAATACGAGCGAGGGAGCTTAAAGGACACGGCGCTATATGAATTTCACTTCTTTAGGTCTTCCAGACACATAAAAATTCCTACCGAATTTTTCGTTGCAAATTTGAAAACGCTTCAAGCAGCAGCGAAGTAAACGTCTTTGTCTGCTAAAAATACGCATGAGTTTCATTAAGGCGTTCCACCTAAATAAATCTCGACTTTTTTTATTTGAATAAATCAACTTTTGCTCCATCTACATTTATGTGACCCTTTTTTTCGCGATAAGTCCACTGCGACAGGCCGAAAAAAAGGTCGTTTATTTCCAATTTTTTTTTTGACTACTCCATTATTCATTTGGCATTTGGAAAAAAGGTATTTTATTAACCATACATTGAACTTATTTGGTGTAAATATTTATTTCAAGAAATTTAAAATTAACAACGTTATTGCGGTATAATAGCGCCTCTGCGTATAAAAAATGTGGCTCAACGGCCGGATCGATAACTTGACAATGGGTGGTCTGAAAAATAAAAATAAAAAAGTTTTATGATCTGTATCAATGTAGTTTTCAACAAAAAAATTACGAAATGGCGGCCGTTCAAAAAAAAAAATATAATGTTGGCGGAATTTTTACTTGTATTCGCGCGCTCGAAAAATATTTGTTTTGTTGGAGATTGGATTAGAAAATTTTGGTTTTTTTTAAATTGAAAATCGGATAATTATAGCTACAGTAGGTTGTTAAGTAGGTTGGTTATTAAGCATACCTTGAACTTATTTCGTGTAAATTTTTATTCGAGAAATTAAACAATAACAACGTTATTGAGATATATTAAAGCCCCTGAAAAAAAAATTTGGTCCAACGACCGGATCAATAACTTGACTTTGTCTAAAAATTATAAATAAGAAAGTATTATAATCTATATAAATCTAGTTTTCGCTGTACGCAGCCTGTTTTCGAAAAAAATCCCAAAACGGCGAGGGTATAAAGAAAGTGTAATTTAGGCGAAATTTTACTTCCATTCGAAGGCAAGAAAATTTTAAATAAAAAAACGGCCATGTACAATGATAGCTAATGGAATTACAGAAATCTTCGTTTAAAAAAAATTTAATATCGGTATGACGATTCCCGCCAGGTTGAGAAAAATCGTTTTGAGAAAAACTCCCTTGAAAAATTCAGTAAATCGTCTGTAATTTGGTCAATTTGCAATATTTTAACCTGAACATTTTTTCACATATTTTTCAACATGTATACTTTGATAAAATGGAAAAAAATGTTTTCACCCGTCACAGTAGTCTCCGGGCTTGAGCCGACGTTTTCATGAAAAAAGAACGCTACTATCAGACTTTATTACCTAACAATCCCTAGGATGATTTTCGAAAATGATTTTTTTTCAACGCTATAAGCATATTCAATGCTTTTGTACACACACATGTTTGAGTGAAAAATGCCGTATTCACACATTTATCTGGAAGATAAGTATTTTCTCCCAAAAGGGCGAGTCGACAGGAAACGAGTTTGAAACGATGGGAGATAACGGATGCGTTTGCGAGAGTCTCACTTGATGCGACAAAAAGACACTTCCGGGGAAGTAGTGAAATGACGAGGCCAACCCTGAGTCATCGTAAAAACTCGCCGGACGACTCGACCGAAAGTCACCATAATTGTAGCGAGAAAATACGTTTCCACGGATAATATCTATTTTCCATTGGAATTTTGGGGATGAGGAGGTTATCGGTTATCGCTCGCGAATGCATATTTCCATTCCAGCTCACCGAGTCGTCACGTTGGCAAATAGGCCAAAAGTTTTGTCTCGTGACTTTACGGATTAGGAGACAATTTGTGTAAATCAGCTACACTCGGATCGGTGACGAAGAGATATTTTATCAGATATGATTGCAGGGCTCCTGCTCGGAAAGAGAGAGAGAGAGAGAGAGAGAGGGAGAGAGAGAGAGAGAGAGAGAGAGAGAGAGAGAAGAGGATCAAAGCCATCCAAAACTATTAGAAAGCCTTTGAGAAAAAAATCACGTTGTTGCAAAAGAAACTTGCCATGGCATGGAATAAAAATATTTTTATTTACATTGAAAACGACGCAGAGAATTTGCGATAGAACGACACGTTTACTGTCAACACGTTCAGTGTACGACAATTAAAAAAAAAATTTCATCACAGCTTATTCATCACTAATTTCAAGCATTATATATATTTATTATTCTAGTTAATGGAAAAAGATGATTCTTTCTAAGTTCAATTTTCTTATGTTTTGCACCCAGTTGAAACTGTGAGAAATACCGATTTTTGGTTAACGACGGATCCTCAAAGTATATGATTACAAAAATATTCTCTGATACTTTCAAGTCGATCCGTTCAAAATTGAGGGAGTTGCAGGTATTGATAGGTAGGTTCCGCGATCCAGCAAACTTTAAACGCGTTTTTCTCAAAATTACTTTTTCAAAACTGATGACACCACGATATCTCAAAAATCACTATACCGATCAACTTTAAATTTTACAAGCTTCTTTTACATATCAAAAGGCAGTGCTTGGAGGAAGGTTTTTTTCGAGTCATAGTTTTTTTTTATGAATCAAAATAGAGCGTTTTTTTTACCAAAAATCGATACCCTCTCTTTGGACTGCGGCCATTTGATAAAAAATCAACACTTTATTAAAGCCTCCGATTTAAAATTTGTTTCCGAGCAAAAGTAGTCACCGGGAAGGACGTTTTTCAAACAGCGCTCTGCACAAATCATTGTATCTACCACATTGATAAATATTGTTCAATACGAAAATTGTAAAAGATACCTAAAAACATACTATAGAATTTCATAACATAAATTTAAAAACCTGCACACGTTTTGCGAGAAAAAATCACCCAAAAACTTATTTTTCGGCCACGAGTTAGGTGTAACCCGTTAAGGGGAGATATACCTTTATGTAGGCGAGAAAAAAATGGGCCGATTTTCATTTTTTAGAAAAGGAAAGATTTCTTCGCCATTTGGGTGGTATTTTTTGGTATTTTCGGTATTTTCATATTGCACGGTTTTTCTGGTATTTTTATAATACATGGTATTTTTGGTGATTTTATATAACATTGTATTTTTTGGTATTTTTTGTATTTTTATATTACATGGTATTTTTTTTTATTAATCTCGAAAAATGTCAGAGGCAAGGTACGGCCTTTCAAACGGGTCGCGGCTGAAGTTTCCAGACGGCGTGACACGTAGCGTCGGCGGGATTAATCTGAAAAAAAACCCACGGAGATTTTTCTTTTATTAATACTCATACGCAGAATATGAACCAAGAAAAAGTGAGGAATGTTAAAAATCGACAAAATCGTCTGCATTGAAACAAAAAAATTGAATTTTCCAATTTAAAAAATACTACATTTCGCAATCAAAAAATACATTTCTTAAATTTTTCAAAAACATTGATGATCATGTATTAGATTTATACCAACTTTCATTCTAACCGGTCGATTCGTTTTTCAGCTATACGTCATGTCAGTTTTGCAAATGCAGTTTACAAGACCGTGCCACTCGTTCGCCAATTAAAAATATTAATATGAAAAAAAAATACCATGTAACAGCCAAAAGTAGTAATAAAACATTCCCTTAATTTCAAAAATGGTGAAAAAATGTGCCCTTTTAAAAAAAAATCCCGAAAATCAGGAAATTTATTCCTTGCCTAAAGGTGTCTCCCGACTTAAAACAGAATAAGCTTTTCTCTCGATTGATTAAAACCAGATAATTTTTTCTAAAAATGTCCATTCATATTCAATTCTTGCGAAGATAGCTCATCGTCGGATCTTTGAGGTTCGTTGATTTCCAATCCCCGAATTTTCATTTGTCTTTGTTTTTACGTAAAATTTAAAGTATCATCGATATTCGAAACAATTTATCAATATACATAATATCAGCTCACGAATATAATTTCTCGAATTTTGGAAATAAATTTTAAATGAAATCATTGGGACGTAATGCTCACTCCGAGGAGGACTAGATGACTAGCGAACCCTTGAAGGGTCAGCGACGTGTCGCCGAGATAGCCCATGGACTCCCGAGACTGATTAATCTGCTGTTGCCTCTTTTTTTACGAGATGCGAGGATAATGAACTCGAGAAGCAGAATTCCCTCGTGGCGGCAGTTGCCGGATTATTCGCGGCACGACGCCGTGCTGACGCCGTTAAAAACATTTAAATGAATCGCTTATTAAGTCCGCCCGTTCGCTGTTTCGATGAGCTAAGCAGAGTTCGCGAAATAGTAGGACCAAACGTTTCGAACGCAACATGGATAGTTTTTAAAAAATCTGAAATTTCGTTCATTCAGAGGGTTCGTTTCATCATCCCTTCATAAATAAATAAATAAATAAATAAATAAATAAGTAAATAAATGAATAAATAAGTAAATAAATAAATAAATAAATAAAATCGTGAAGCTCATTGCAATTGCGAGGAATTGCTCAAATGAACACGCGCAACGTTGACCGAAAATGTAATGCAACTTTTCTGTTTGGTAAATCTGTTTTATTGACACTGGATATCCTGGTCAACTTCTGCGTTATCGATCGACAATAAGTTGGAGATGTTGAAAATTGAATGAATAAATAAATAAATAAATAAATAAGTAAATAAATAAATAAATAAATAAAATCGTGAAGATCATTGCAATTGCGAGGAATTGCTTAAATGAACGCGCGTAACGTTGACGGAAAATGTAATGCAACTTTTCTGTTTGGTAAATCTGTTTTATTGACACTGGATATCCTGGTCAACTTCTGCGTTATCGGTAAATATAAATCGTTATAATAGAAATTTCATCGCGGCTGCAACCGACGGCCGGCTGAGTAAAGTCTACAAAGAGAGCCTTCTACACTTTACCGCAAGATGGCACGACCGACGTTTCTCATATCCGGGCATTCCCGGATGTGAGGGAACGGAAGTGCCCGAATAAAATTGAAATATCGTATCGTAGCGCTCTGCTGCCGAATCGTAACTTCACATCCAAACATAATTACATATAACTCATGCTTCTTGAACTGTGTGCAACTGACCCGATTATTCCGTCCTTCTGTACTATTTTCTGACCGGAATTTTCGAGATTCGTCATCTTTGTCGCCAGCAGCATTTAATTTTTGATGCATCAAGCTTAAGGGGTTATGCCTAGTTGCAAAAGTCGAAAAATCACTTTTTTCAATGCCAATATGTTTTGACAGTATACTCATGTTATAAATGTTCTCTGAACCTTTTAAAGTGATCGGACCGAAATTGACAGATTTATAGTATGTTATGTTGACGCCCGTCGGAACGCTCGGTGCGTTGATCGAAACATAAAACGCTTTTCTTTAAACTCGAAAGTACGTTTTTAAAGTCGAGACGCAAAATATCTGAAAAACTACTGCATCGATATTTCTGAAATTTTGAGCGCTTTTTCCGGATGCAAAAAATAGTATTTGACGAAGGATTTTTTTAACCTGTATCTATATTTTCGATTTGGTGAACGGAAAATGCGCATTTTTTTTCGCAAAAATCAAGATTCTTTGAAAACGTGCAAGTTTTTTAAATTTGATATTTTGGAAATTCCTTTTATTAATCATTGGATAAACTAATATACTAACGATATGTGTATGATTTTTAAATATTTTTTTATATTTTTGTAACCAGATAACCTGTGCAGAAAAGCATTGCCCACTGCAAAAGAAGTTTTCGAGAGGTGCCTTTTCGACGTCGGCTGTAAAACGATTATAACTGAAAGATTTGCACACAAAAATTACACAAATTCACAAAAATAAAATAGTCGACTTTTTCAAATACCTACTCCAAATACATACTTTTTCAAATACGTCATTTTTGTAGAAATTTATCATCACAATTTTATAATAAAAAAACAATCCCAAACATAAGTTCTTTTCTGCTGCTACAATTGTTGCTACAATTAGTTTTTATTGAAAACATAGTCACAATACACTATTTGCCAAAGAAATTTGCATAAAAGTATTAAACATAACGACATTTAACAAAGTTACTTTTTTTTGCATAATTTGAGTTTTGCCTATACCTGCTGTTGCATAAACGTGCATGTTAATTTTGTTTAAATTATTTTGCTACACGGCGTTGTCCAGAGTAATTCCACACGTGCATGTAGAAATTGGGGTCAAATGGTTTTGAAAATGTCGCCCGAAGCAGGATTATAAAAAAAAGATTTTCAAAGAATAACACGAACAAACCCAAAGAAATCAATACACTTGGACTAAACATGTAAAGGAACAGGTAAATCTTGCAGGCAGAATTGTACCGGTCAAAGTTTAGTATTATTTTTTCAGCGTAAAGATGTTTTTATATTGATGATAAATTATATTTAGTATACAAACTTTTTATAAGTACGAATCTTTTTTCAAAGTAGGTATAAAGCTTTTTTATATTAATATTGATATTAAATTTTATTATAATATTATAAAAATTCAATCGGATTGAAGCTTTTTTATAAGTCAAAACTTTATACTTTGTAAATAAATACAAAGTATGAAGACTTTATATTTAATATAAATACTGTTGAAGGGCAGTTGAACCGGACGTTCATACACTAATAAAACATGTACCCCATGTACTTATCGCTGGAGCTATTTAGAACCGTCACTGTGTGTATGCACGGTTAAAAAAAATTCCAAAATTTGGTCAACTTTAACCGACAATCACTTCGCGAAAAATGATCGTACAAGAATGATTCTTTATTTCAAAATAAGGTTCGAATCTCTGCCTAAAAACGATACCACTATTTTTTTCATCTGCAAAAAATGAAAATTGCGAACTTTGAAGGAATACACAGACGGGACATTTATTCCAGCTATGGCGTTCGCTCCATTATAAAGTTTGATCTTTCCACTCTGATTCGAAAAGAAAGCGAAGGCGCCGCGATGTCCGCAAAGTTAAAATCCTCCAGAGTTACTTTTTCCATTGCTCCAATATGGCTTCCAGTCAACCCGCTGGCTGGTACTTAGCCCAGAAATAAAAAGACCAACGATAACTTTTAATGACTGTCATCGTGCAAAAAAAAGCAACAACTTACTCGTCTTTTTTTATTTAGAATTAAAATGGAAGCTTCAAACTTTTTGGAGGTGTGAACTAAATTACTCAGAACGACGCCCTTAAGGCGTTAAGCCACACTAACGGGTATAAAATCGGGTGCGAATTTAACAATTTTTTTCGTATGTAAAAGTGATTCACTCATAAAATTAATTACACATCTATTTAGTATGAATATAAAGCTGTTATTACTTACTAAATTACTTTACTAAATTATTAGTAAATAATGAGGAATCAGCTTTGTGCATAATTGGGACTTGAAGCGTTGTCTGCTTGTTTGCGTATTTATTGGTTCGCCATGTTTACACTCTCAAGCGGTTGGACAGGTTACAACGAAGTTTTGCATTTGCACAAAACATAACCTGGATTGAACATCAAAGCATTTTTCAAACGAATAACTGGACGAACAGCTTTAAACGAGGCTTTTGGCTTAAGCAAGCTGTTCAATTTTTTTTGTTATAACCTACAGTATTATCGAAAGTCAATGGCTCCCAGTACTTCGGTGGCCTCTCGGACTCGGAGGCTGGGATGACACTCGATAGAAGTGGGCAATCCTCTGACGCACTGCGGATGCTCTCAGCTCTTCTGTATACTCTTCGAATGAAACCTGCGGCTTAAGAAAACGTGAAATATGTGTCGCGTGAAATATGAGTGCGAGTGGGACATCACTGAAAATACCTCTCCCTTTTCACTCCCAGTTGATTTTCATCTTGGGGGAAAAAAACGTTGCATCAAAAGGTTTTTTTGAAATAAAAAATGTAGCGAGGTCTCAAGCAGAGTCCTTGCCTTTCCCTTAAGTATTTTACAATAAGAGGTGCTCTATGAAGTTTCTATATTAATTTTTATATTTTCAAGTTTTATTTGCTTTCAGTCACGCAGATCTTATTAGCGATAAAACCTTTTTTTTTAGGATTTATCCGTAATTCAATGCACTCAATACTCGTAATTATCAGACGACATATTGCAATGAAAAATATAATAATTCTAAACTGTGTATGTAAAACATGGGACGTAGCTGTTGGAGTGCTCAAGTGTAGTTGTAGTGGAATTCATTTTGGACAATTTAAATAAAAATTATTATATTAATTCAGTTTATGCTGCAATTATTATATTAATTCAATTTAATTCACATTCATTTAATTTAATTGATATTCTTTCAATATTTACGCAGGAAATGTATATTCTGCTAGGCCGAAATGACCGATACTGTAATCCTTTTATTTTAATCTATGTTTTTATTTAATATTTGCCTTAATAAACCTACTTTTATAAGAATATTAAAAAAAATTGTTTACAGCGTAAAAATGATCAATAAATGTAAAATAAAAAAACAATCACCAGAATTAATTCTACCAGAAATCCAGAATTAATTCTACTGGTGTATAAACACATTTTTAACACATAGATAATTTTTTATTTAATCTGCATCAATAGTATCAACGTTTTTATCCCCAATCAAAATTGCCACTCTTTATTTGAATTACTCAAACAAACGAATATGAATGAATTTTTTTTTTTTAAGTATGTACTTAACGCCTTTATTTCTCGCCATGCAGCTGTGTACTTTCAATGTCCCTTGAAATGTGTTATAATATCTATATCAAACGTAAAAAATTTGTAAACCTTAATCTCGTTTTCAAAAGCCAGAAGACACCGTCGATTTATTAAATACAAAAACTAACTCATTCGCTTGTTTCTTCGTGCAAGAGAAAAAAAATTAATGAGCCATAATTTCTCACTTGATCGAGAATGTTACCGCGATAATTGCCCGAGAAATAGATATTTAATTTCTTCGTAGCCTTGCGAAAACTGTTGACTTATGCTTTACAACATTTATATTTATTCACGCACGATTCTTATATTTATTATCTTCATATGTTAACATACATTAAACTATTCATAATTTTCTAATATTCATTCATATTTAGTATGATTTATATTGATTGATACCGGCGTGCAATGTAATATTTTCAATGTTAATATATTATTATTACCTACTACATTATTGTACTATATTATTATTGCGTTACTACTTACTGTCTTTACCAATATATTGCTGTGCTCCGTTCTTGTTACAATTATTTTATAATATTAATAATAACACTAGCACAATAACAATAACGAGGTTAGAAAAGGAAGCAAGCTAAATGTGCTTACTCTTGCAACATTATTATTTTGATATATTCACTGCATAGAATATATTATTCGTTTTATCGATACTATTATAAATGACAGTACAACTGACAATACAACAATTAAGGCAGCAGTCTGGTCTAGAGCGAGATTTTTTACGTCATTTTTGGGTTGGAATAACTTTTAAACCGTTGAAGTTGTCGTGATGAAATTTTACATACGTATTTATTGTTCCTTTGAGAATGTATCTACATAAAAGAAAATGATTTTAAACATTTTCATGTAGTTTAAAAATTTTTTTTACAACATGGTCCGCCGAAAACCTGGGTGATGTTGTATGAATCTGAAAAAAAAAATATATATATTGTCAATCTGTATGAGTATTCTGAGCACTGGTAGCAGAAATAGTACTTAAAAATTTTTTGTTACAAATCAGTGGCCTGTTAAACTTTGATTAACGATATTTCATACATTTTCGTGTATTCGACGAGTTATAAAATGTGGGCAAAATTATTGTTCGACTCAATTCTGCTACCAGTGCTCAGAATACTCATACAGATTGAGAATATATATATTTTTTTTCAGACGCATACATCACCCAGGGTGGGCGCCGTTTGAGGCGGTTTTCGGTGGACCATGTTGTAAAGACATAAAAAACTACATGAAAATATTAAAAAGAATTTTTTTTTAAATGTAGATACATTCTCAAAAGAACAATAAATACATATATAAAATTTCATCAAGACAACTTCAACGGTTTAAAAGTTATTCCAACCCAAAAATTACGTCAACTATCTCCAGACTACTGCTCTAATGACAATACAATTACATTATAATAACAGTATTCATACTTATTGCAATATTTATGATACAATGAACAATACCCATATTTGTATGAGAGAATCTGATTTTCGAAGCACAATAAAAAAAACGGCGTCACATTTGCCGGCTCTTTCGTAACTTCGCTGCCTGAAGAAAGTGTCTGAAGAAAGTGTCTGAAGATAGAACCATCGAATGCTCCGTAATTTTGTCCGTAGCCTCTTAACGTCTATTCTGGTTGCTTAAGCCTGGGGAGAAAAAGTGACAAGAAGGATGATAGGAAAATGGTTGTCCCGCAGAAAGGGTGTACACGGCCGAAGAATTCGGAAAATTCGCGCCAGAAAAGTCCGAGGGTAAACGAGGGTAGGAAAGAAAAGTGGAAAAAAGGAATCTAGTTCGTGACGTTCTCAGTGGCGCAAGCTTAGCGTCAGAAGAGGTGTGACGAGGACCAATCTCTTCACTTCTCAGCTCGGTATCCACTCGACTTTCTTCGCTCTCTTTGTGTCTTCCACTTTCGCATATACGGGCCGCATTTTCGAAAGAACCGTGTAGCTAGGAAACGAGGCGCGTATAGTACACACTCGACACACATACTTTGGAGAACGATGATGCTGTCGCAGCCCTTTCCCAACACGTTAAAACATTCACCGATACTCATCAGGGCCCCGGTACATATAAAGACGAGGATTTTGCCATCGGGAGGGGGGAGGGGGGGATTACTTGGAAGTTGCACTTTTGGGCTTTACCGCGACGTTGAATGAAAATAAAAGGTACCTCAAAACCCAAATCCGTCTTCCTTAGGACTGCGCTGAGAAGACGCTTTTCGTGGTTGACAATTACGAGGCCTGTATGAGTGATTTTATCGAGGGGTTGGTAAGACCTCGCTTCGTTGGCGACTGGGGGTCGAGTTGACCCCACCGCAGAGTTTGAGGCTGAATGACGATAGGTTCTTGATGTCAGATGGGTTCAGTCGCCCCTACACCATAAAGCGGGACACCACTGTCACGGGTCACAAGAATCGATTTTTTCAGCATTTTCTCAAAGTAGACATATTCAAGAATATGTGAAAAAATGTTCAGATTGAAACTTTGTAAATTGAGGAAGTTACAGACGATTCAGTGAGAGCAGGTAGCGCAACGATTTACATATAGTGAAACTATCAATCGCGTTTTTCTCGAAACGACTTTTATCGACCTGGCTGAAAATCGTCTAGCTATGATTTTCCGATTTTCAGTTTAAAAAAACAAAATTTCGGTAATTGCAGTAGATATCGTACATAACCGTTTTTTTTTTTGGTGAAATTTAATATTTTTCTAGGCCTCGAATATACGTAAAAATATCGCCAAAATTGCGCCTTTTTTCACCCCCGCCTTTTTTCGATTTTTTCGAAAAACCGCCAAGTACAACGTGATCTACATTTATATGGATTATGAAACGTTTTTATTTATTTTTTTCAGACCAACCATTATCGAGTTATCCATCCGACTGTTGGACCAAAGTTTTCATACTGAGGCTCTATTATACTTCAACAACCTTGTTAATTTCATTTAAAAAAAAAATAAAAACTTACACGAAATAGGTTTAATGTATCCTTGATAACATACCTTTTTCCAAATCCCAAAAAAAGAATGTAGTAGACGAAAAGATCGGGAAAGACGACCTTTTTTCGACCCATCACAGTGGTCCCTTAAAGTTCTCTCTGTATGGAGGGACTAAAAGTTTTTCATTTGCAGCCTCCCTTAAAGTTCTCTCTGTATGGAGGGTCTTACAGTTTCTCATTTGCAACGTGACAGTCTCTTTCGGAAAGATTTTTTTCGTGAGCTCGCCCTTTCCAAATCTTACAATAAATCCGGTTTTTGGAACGCTTACTTTGCGATTATTTTTATCCAAAAGTGCCATATCTCAATAATAGCACCCATAAAATGAATGAAAAAATAACTGAATATGAAATAATGATGATTTTAAGTGAAATAGTTCATTTTTTTCGGAATCTTCGCGTTCAAGATTTTTTGTAACTAATTTATTATTTGATTATTTACGTTGATATGAATTGGCCGTATTCTAGAATGTCAAATCTATGGTCCAGAATTTTTTTGCCCCGATCGGACCGATAGTGTTCGTACAGTGACCGTTTGAAAACGCCTGGGGTCATTTTGACCCCACGTGACCGATGCGGAACTTTCCGGAGGTGTGACCACGGCGGCTAAATGATGGAACATTTACTTTTATTGTGACTCCCAAGTGTCCTTACTTCCAAACATAAGGTAAACGATCCCTGAAATTACAGAGAAAAAACGATAAAAGCACGAGCGCGATGAATTTTGTGTGACCCTCTTTTCTTAATCATTGAGCCCGAGCGACAATCAGATGGCAGGACAGATACGAGAACGAATGAGAGTGAAACTCAATTCCAGAAACCTCCAATCTCCTCGGCTAATCAAATCGTAGGGTCAGACATTGACAATCGTAGGACGACCAAGACGAGCGTACCCTTAATAAACCTGAATTCCCTCGCTTCCTTATTTTCCGCAACCATTCCAAACGACGTTAATCAAGCGAATTCACCTTGCCTCATTCTCGTCGGTCCTTTTCTTTTCTTCTCCCACGTTGTGTCTCCCAAACTCTATCTGCAATTTATTGGAGCAGCACACAGAAATCGAGGGAATTGACAAATTGTCCGATTATCCAATTTTCTTAATTCCATATTTTCTCGTCACTTTGGCATGAATCGCAAATCAACGAAGACGAACAGTGAGGCAAAAGAAGAGATGCGAGAGCAAAAAAATCTTTCTCATTGCACGCAAGACATTTTCCGTGGCTAGTCATTCGTAATTTACAGCGAAGGTCTTCATTTAGCGGCAGGAAAATTCTATTGCTACAGCGCGCGGTCAATGGTGTCTCCATCATCGCTTATTTTACCCAGAAGGAAAACGGTTCACATGCCACTGTATAGTAGGAAAAATTCTTTGCACACTTCGTTTTACTGAATGAATTCCTTCAAAAAAAAAAAAAAATAGAACTTTTTTGCCATTTATTCGGTTCGATAGCTTATGTCAAACATGAAGACTGCGTGCTATCGACAAAATGAATAATGTATGTCAATGGAAATCCCCAGAAAACACCCGGAAATACGGCTAAGGGTGAAGTGCTTTTTTTACTCTCTGCATACACAAAAATAAGGCGTTTTGCTGTTTTACGAGAAGTTGGGTTATGATTTCTATTTTCCAATGGTACATGCCATTTATAGAACCCTTCACTTATATTTGGCCACGATTTAGACGCATTGGGACAATTTGACCTGGATAGGTCTTCATCCACCTGCCATTAAGATATTCCTTTCATGAACCCAAATAACAATTAACTCATTTTTTTCTATAATCAGGTAAAAATCCATCCCAGTATACTGTCAAAATTTCAAGCCAAATTATCGAACTTTCAATCAAAAATTACGACTCCAAAAATCTTCTCATTCATACGGCACCTTGTGGTAACCACTGGCCACATTTCCACCGAACAATTTATCCACTAAATAACTCTATTTTAACTCACTCGGCCCACCGAATGTTTAAAGAAAATTACAAAAATGTGACTGACAGAAGAATTTTCGCAGCCTCGACTTTTCGGAGAAAATGTAACAATGTTTAACAAGGAAAGGTCGCGAGGTCGAATTCTCCGATTTCGACAAAATTTGGCATATTTGTAGAATGGGTAAAAATAAGCGACACGGATTCTTTTATAACTGCGGAACCCGATTTTCATCGGATGAAACGCACCCTCGAAAATAGAGGTGTTTATTGTTTTTCGTTTGTAATTTTTTATTATCTGCATCGTTCTTATCTCTAATGCATAGCACATGCAAAAATAAACGTTATTGCAATTACAATGTTTTTCTTGTCTCGTACCGTTAAAACGTTCTCGACGAAAAACGAAAAAACATCCCTATTTACGAGGATGCGTTTTACCCTTTAAAAATCGGCTTCCACCGATATAAAAAAAAATCCCTATGGTCTGTTTTTACCCATTCTAAAAACATGCCACATTTCGTCGAAATTGGAAAGTTTTATCGTTGCGTATAATAATTGATAGTGCATTATTTTTATCAAGTGACACTGTGATTTACCAATGATTCAGGAGGGCCCTGATTATGCCCCCACATAATACGGCCCTTCGCGAGACACCTCAACAACCCTTCAGGCGGTTTTTATTGAAAAAACAGGCATACGCTTTAAACATTCCTTAATATGACTGCAAAATTCAATTTTGGTAGATATCAAGTTCAACCGTTTCAAAAAATTATTGAAAATGTTCAATTTTCGTATAGCGAACATTTTACTAAAAAATTAAAACGGGTAAAAATGAGCGAGTGTGTGAACGGAGGTTTAAAAATATTGTTCATCGATGAAGCAATGTCGATGAACTAGATAAAGGTAAACCTCGGGGATTGTACGGAGTCTGGATATTTCCGATAAAATTGGAATCTTCGTGGCTGGCTTGGAAGTTTCCAGATTCCCATTGTCATCCCTCTTGGGAGCTTTTTTTCAGCCACTCCACTACGGGGTGACGGAGAGAAACGGAGCAGTGCGCAACCAACGCTGTGTATCGAACGCGACCCCTCTCTACCAGCTTCCTCAGTGACGTCATAGTACCTACGCCGATGACGTCACGAGGTAATGGTGCTCATTCGTCGGTGGATACGACGCGTGGCTGCAGCGATAGGCTGAACTGGGGCTCACGAGCGAACGGCTGCAAAAATCTTTCATTGTTCCCCGTCATGACTCTTTTCACTTGTATACATCCAAATCGGAACTCGTTTCGTCCGTATTTTTTGTTTGCTTTAAGCCAGGCGTACAGAGAGTGTTCGCTCGCTGAAAAGTCGATATTCCTATTTTCATCAGAAAAACTAACGAGTATAAGCTTTTGAATTGTAGAGTTATTTTTTATAAAATGTAGATTTTTTTTTCACCCTTGGTGACCTTTTATGTCGTGCAGCGTTGGCCTGGACCAGTATTTGGATGGGTGACCGCCTAGTCACATTTTTGCCCATTCTACACGCATGCCAAATTTCGGAGAAAAAAGTTACTTTCAGAAAAACACGTTTTATAATAATTTTCAGAGAACATTTTTCAAATGTTGTATTTTTAAAATCCATCGAAAGCAGAAAAATCGATATTTTGAAAAATGCCAACCAAATATAAGCCCTTAGACCAAACTTTTTGCCAAATGTACCGAAACGAAACGAAATAAGAACACGAGACTAAAAATAAGCTCGGGAAGTATTCGCGATTTGCATTCGCAAAACTTTGCCTCCGCGGAAATCCCGGACAAATACGGCGAGAGGAGAACCGCGCCGGCAAAAATATGACGCGGCAACGACGAAGTTTTGTCCCACGCGGGTTTTTTTTTCTTCCCATTTCCGCTCGATTCATTGAAACCGATATATTCAAAGTTTTGGGGTCAAAGCCTGACAATAGCAAAGATAGGGACAAAGGAAAATGGGAAGCAGGCGATGCGGGGATGAGGACACTCTGAATGCGCCAGGTAATATACCGTGACGACAAGCGCGAGGCTTTTATCGAACCAATCACGTTCACGGAATCCCCGGCGACGTCATCGGCTGCCCGCGTTCGTTTGGGTTTGGCATACGCGTGCAAAAGATCCGTCGTACTCGAACATCGTGGGTGGAGGGCCTGGGGGTGTTGTATTTTTTCCGGGAAATTTGTATCATCGTTCATGCGCGTTTCACTTTTATGAGTAATATGTCAAACCTTTCATGGGCTTTCACGGGGTAGCTTTAAATAGAGGGATGACTGCAAAGAACTAATGTAGGCACGAAAATAGAATGGAAGGAAGTTCTGGCAAGGAACTTGGCGCTTCCGCCATTACCGCAATTTTCTATGCGATTCATACCATTTCCCGCGCGAACCAACTAACAGGACTTCATATTTTTCACAGACGCGGATCGAGTCCTACGTTCCTGCATTCGCGTCACGCCAACTACGGTAGAGCCCACTGAATTCCCTTATGGACAATGAGCACGCCGGCAAAGCTTCCAGCTTTGTAAAGGAAACGTATAAGGAACCAATTTGCAAGTTTCTATACCGAGATTATTTTTGTCAACCACATTTTCTATTTTCATATCATTCCAATTGGAATTAAAAATATGAAAGCAGAAAATGTGGTCATTGTCATTACAATGACCACATTTTCTGCTTTCATATTTTTCCATTCACAATACCCACATGTTCTGGTTTTATATTTTTCCAATTACAACCACCATATTTTCTGTTTTCATATTTTTCCAATTACAACGATCGCTCGATATTTCGAAATTTTAGAGAATCATTGTATTCGCTACACTTTGGGAAAAATCAATGTTTTGCAGAATCCGAACTCATCAAAGGATTGTGGTGAAAATTGACACCAACCTGTCACGAATGCTACTCTATTGATGTAACAAAAAATCAGTGGGTTATCTTTAAATTTGAGTGAGTTGTAACGTTTTGGCAATTTGATTCGACAATTTTTTAAAATAAATCTTCAACTTCTTTAGAAATTCATGCGATATTCAATCTCAATAGTTCTTCAGTCGTACTGCTCATGTATAAAAACAGTCCCGCCGATAAATCAAGATTTGACAATGATAGTGCACCACCTGAACTTTTCGAAAAGAATTTTTATTATAAGATCTGGGCCACTGTACCGATTTTGGCGGAATTATACGAGGACAGTGCTGAACTGGTACGTGCTACACTTTACGGAAAATCAACGTTTCACCAAATCTCAACGCGTCAAAGGTTTACAGCGAAAATCGACACTAATGCGATTTTTCCTACGAAACAAAAAATCAGCCGGAAATCTGCAAATTTGTGTGAGTTGAAACGTTTCCTGACTTGGTTTAATTCGAACTTTTAATGAAACGAATATCGAGCCTCTTTAGCGATTTATGCAATATCGAATCCCAATGAGATTTCAGTTCCGACCCAGGACCCGATAAATCAAGATTTCAGAAAGATAGAGCATCCTATGAACTTTTCGAAAATAATTTTTCTTATATTATAAAATCTTGCTCACTGTACCGATTTTGGCCAAACCTAAAAAGGACAGTGCTTGACTGTATGATAAAAATGTGCTCCATTAATCAAGATTCGTCAAAGATGAAGTTTTTTTCTCCACTTTACGGTTTGTTTTCTTCATTACCCCCAGTCGCAGTGTCGATCCCGCTGAATTTAATAAAAATATTGGTTAACAGGCACTGTTCATATGTAAATGATAATATCTTGACATCTCAAAATTCGCAGAAGTTGAGACTCTAATTAAAATCCGTACGTACATGTACACCTACTTCCGGACATTTTTGTAAAAATATAATGTTGCGTCGTTTTTAAACATTCTCAACATATTAGCGTTGAAATTTTGAGAAGAAGAAGCAGCAAAAGTGGGACCAAGTGTTCAAAAAAGTTACTTGAATATGGCAGGGGGGAGGTATTGAAGGGCAAGTCTAATGGAAGTCTGAGTAGATGCTTATTGATGATTTGATGTCAACTTTTCACTGTAAGGATATGATGCTCCAATCTACGAAGGCGGATATGAAAGAATCAACATGCAAGTCAAGCTGGCGTGATTACGCTCCACAAACTAACAAGGACTTCCGAGTGCCAGTCAAAAACAATGCCAGAGAAAAAGGAAAGGTATGAGGAATCCCATACAACTCCAAACCTTTCTTCGGCGCAACGGAATCCGTCTCCATCCTCTGCACTGTTTCCGGTTCCATTCTTCAAGGTAAGCTGTGCCAGACTCCATAAGCGGTGGCAGAAATGCATTCAGAAATCCTTAACCTCGCTCCGGTGTCTTCGAATGCCGTGTACACGAGAACGCCCGGAAAGAATTGAAAAGTCTGTGCATGTGATCTGGATAGAAGGGGTGCTGAATAGATTTGGTACTTCTCACATGATAGCCCTGAAATAATTGGATGAATTCGTCCTTTTAAACGAGTACACGACGTCACCCCCTTTTCTGGGATCACTCATTACCCCGTGTAAAAATGGTCAGGCCCTCCAGCGTGAAACTGGGTCGCCATGCAATACTCTCCTTTTTCGCCTCATTAAAAAATTTGGTTATTGATTACGTTAAAACTAATACTTATTGCAATGCCTTCATTTGAGTTAAGCATGTCTATTTTCGTAGATCATCATTGAGGAAAAAAAACTTATGATGGCGTATAGAATTACAACAAAAGTCTTAGTTTTGTCCCAATTCATTGTTAATATCTTTGACGGAGCCTCGAGCAAAGCAGCTGTTCGCAGTTCGTCAAGACAGGATCTCATTTTTCAGGGAATGTCAATGGTGTCGCGTGTATTCCCTACCAGATGATTGGCGGAAAGCAAACCCGCTGTTTACAGTTTGTCAAGTCAAGATCCACTCTTCAGGAAACGTTCTTGCAATGTATCGGTCAGATTATTGTTATTTCCAATCAAAGCGCAAGCTGTAAAAAGCGGATTTGTGGTATTCCCAGTTCGTTGCATGGAAGGGCCTGGCCAGGTGAATGATGATGGAAGGGGAGGATGATGGAAGCCTGGCCAGGTACCAACTCACAGTTAGGAATGCCCGGTCACATTTCTGCTCGGTACGGAGCACCTAATTAAATTCCGTAACATAGAGACATGTGTAAAAAAGGGTATAGTAGGGACGGTAGGCCGAACACATTCCAAGCATGCCCGCAGTATCCAACTGCGCCTGAGATGACATCGTATGCAGCATGTAGAAATGTACCGGCGCCGCCATTTCCGGCAGTCCAATGGAGATCATCGATCTGACGTTTACATGAGCAGCCCGGATTACGTCACTAGCCTAGGACATAACCATCAGAATGATTGTTGCACGCTGATTACGCGATACTATGATCGTCAGAGGAGTCAGCTGTATGGCAGCAATCTCGAATTTGTTTCCCTGGGTAATAGGTCGAACGTCGAAAAAACCCGATTGGCACATTTATCGTGGGTTTTTCGTCATGTGTGCCCGAATTCATCGCTCGCGATTCGTTCACTGCAACCGGCAATGTGGCATTTTAAATAGATTTATCATTGTGTGGTGTTGGGAGAAACTACTATTACATTTCTCGATTCTATTACAGATTAATTATATGCATCTTTCTATGGATAATGCAGTTCTCTGTTGGAAACACTTTCTTTCGACTTTATTACAGAACTGGATTGTTCTGCTTGATTTTTGATGGTTAATATTTTTGGGAGAAGACTTTTACTTAACGGGTTATGGCCAGTTGTAACAGTCAAATACAACTCATTTCAAGGGATTTAAAAAAAAATCGTGATGTTATTATACATTTTTGCAAAAATTTGCTATTTGGAAACGTATCATCAGAAGAACACTCTGTAATTTTTTTGTGTAATTATATTCACTTATAATCGATTTACGACTGATATCCGACAGCAGCTATCGAAAATGTCTTTAGCGGTGAGCCCTTCTGAACCAGGTGATATAATATCAATAAATCAAACAGATTTCGTTGATATATTAGTTTACCCTATGATTAATCGGAGGAATTTCCAAAATATCAAATAAAAACAAAATGGCGCGTGTTCGAAATGAGAGTCTTGATTTTTGCGAGAAAAGTGGGCATTTTTCGTTCATCAAACCAATAGCCCATGAAAAAATTGCCGACACGAACAATACGGCCGATGTCCGGCCCAGTACTGGCTAACCGATTGTTGGCAACCAATGTTGGCCCGACATTGAAACAACGGTTCTGCCATTTTCCAGTCGACCCTCTTTTCGGAGCCCGGCATCCGACATCGAGCCGATGTGGGGACAGTGCCGGTTAACGACCTAGGGCCGACTGTTGGCGTAGACGAAGAAGCCGACCGTGGGCCAATACTGTCTGCCGTCAATTGTCCTGCGTTCATTTCTAATCCCGGCAACCGGTACTATACCAATGTCGGGCCAGTATCGGCTGCCCTGGAGAGCCGACTGTTGGGGTGGACTACTGGAGCCGACCGTGGGCCAATACTGTTCGCCAATAACTGTCCTACGTTCATGCGTACTCTCGGCATACCGCAATATGCCAATGTCGGGACAGTATCGGCTAACGACGAAGAACCGACTGTTCGCGTGAATAGGTTGAACCAATCACGAGCCGGCATCACTCCACGTTACGTGTCTTATGAATTGCCCGCCAGTCGCCATTCAGTGTCGTATCGATGCAGACCGCGAACTAAGAGTAGCGTCCATCGTCGCTTTTTCGTGCAACAGTAATTTTTTCCCTTATGCTCCTACCGTATTCTCAATATGAATAAACAAAAGAGATATGATAAACTGAAAAAAGTGCGAAAAAAATTATGTTGGAATAAACTGTTATTGAAGCACGAAAAATGTGTCATGAATCAAGAGTCATGTTTGACAGAGAAAAAATCCTCGAAAATAATGTTAAAAAAGCGGAGTGTGAGAACACTCTTGAGTATGTGGAAGAAATTATTGAACACGGGGACGATAAAAATGATGAAAATGAACAACTAAAAAATTGTAACACGAGTGACCGATAATGCCCTGAGTTGTATCGGTCGATACTCGGGGCATTATCATACCACTGTTGGTTATGGACTGGACCAAAGTTGGTACGATATTGGCTTGAACTTGGGCCAATGTTGGCACAGGCGTCGGGCCGCTCTTAATACCAACGATGGCATAGTCTTGGGCCGACCTTGGCACGAGCGACAGCACCAACGCTGGTACGATATTGGCTGTAACTTGGGCCAACCTTGGCACTACCATCGGGCCGGTGTTGAGTCCAACGTCGGTACGATATCGGTAGCCAGCCTTGGCCCGAGGATATCATTCCGACAACGGACCATTAATGGACCGACATTCATGCCAGAGAACGGCCAACCATACAGGAGAGTTGGCGCATTACTGGGCCAATGTCGGACCAGTTGTACATTTTTTCATGGGAGTATACATAGGAAAGAATACTTCGACCAAATAATGTATTTTTACATCTAGAAAAAGTCCTTAAAAAATCAGAAAAATCGATTGCGATAGTGTTTGAGGTATTTTGCTCGCCGACTTTGAAACCGTACTTTCGAGAAAAAAGCCTATAAATCTGTCAATTTCGATCCGATCACCTTGACATTTTAAGGGAACATTTAAAAGATGATATACTGTCGAAATATAAATATTAGTTTTGAAAAAAGTGATTTTTCGATTTGTTCAACTAGGCATATCCCCTTGATCTTCATCGTGGTGAACGTTTTTAGCATCGGCTGCATGGTTACATCACATTGTATATTGCGTTCGAATGTAACTTTTATCGTCGAAATGGTTAGTCGTTCAACGACTCAACAGTACACTACATTCATCCTATACGTCTTGAACAAGTGCACATTTGTAAACTTCATTATGAAAATAAGCTTAATGGCTTTCATAAACTTACGCAAATTTAGTTTTTCGCGTAGCTCGGATTGGTTTCGTTTATATCTACATTTATATATGACGTACAGTAATAGGAATCCGATCACCGTATTCTCACAGCACGCAATAAAAAGAGTCCTGACCACTGATGATAGCCAGAGTTGACTATTCTACTATAGCTGTTGATGGTTCGTTGGAGGCACAGAACTGCAGAGGCAGTTCGAGGACTGCAGCATCCCCCAATTAAGAAGCCCAAGCTCCCACCTGCCTCGCCGCTTCACCCAACAAACTAACTTAATTTCACTCTCCGCTCTGATAAATACCGAGGAACGCAGCATCGTCACACAGCACCGACAAATTTGTCGTATCAACTTCGTTAGTATTGATATACGCAAAACCCGCTATTCGAAAACGCTTCGCTTGCATTCGAAGTTAACATTTTTTGCTACCTTTCCGAAAAACTAGCCGGTACGTGTTTTCATGCCAACGAGCAATTTGTCATGTTCGGGCTGTGAGGAAGGTTTTTTTCTACTCCTCTCCTTTTGGAAATAGTCCAACCGATTATTTTTACGAGAGTTGACCTATTCGCACAAAAATTGGTCCGACGATTCAAATTCAAAAATTCGCAAAACGCCATAGCAAACGGTAGCAAAGACGCATCAGCGATACAAGTCTGTCCGAAAATGAGCTCAATATTTTTGGCACATAGAAGAGGATATATAGGAGCAACAATAAATCATGTTACACGAAGTCTTACAAGGAACATCACTTGAGTGGCCACCTTCGATGTGGTTTATTTTGTCGCCGATTTTTCCATCGGCAGACAAATATTTTAAGGGGGGAAACAACCCCTCAAAGAAAGACTTGTCACGCCGTAATCTATTTTTTGTCCAATACTTCTACAGTGGATTTTTCATCGTTCTACATTCGAAGAATTTCGTTTTTGTTTCATTCAGATCAGTGGACTCTTTGTAGATGAGACTGCAAAATCACCCCTCGACTTTCTTTGAGAGATGATTTTCCTCCGTGAAACCGTTTTTCCGCCGATAAAAAAGAAGTGTCCAATAGTTTCCAATGCTTCATCACAAGTATAAGTTTCAACGAAATCGCAGACGGACACACAAGTGATGTTCATTGTTAGCGTCATTGGAAGCATCCTCGAAAGTATTCACTCAATTGAAAGCTTCTGAATTTTCAGAGTATCTTATGAAAAACTACGATTTCCTCTAACACAAAACTTTTTTCACGCACATCGAGATGCATGAATCGAGTGACAATCAGATTCCCTTCACCTCACCCAGCCTCCCTGAACTTCCTATTCAAACTGGCACATTCGTTCTCCGATTTTCCGTGGAAAGTATACGTCACGGTGGATGTCGACGATATTCCTGATTACGCCTAATGTGCTCTCAATGGACAATCACGAGACTAGATGCAATTTAAAATCACATTCACAGTAGAATCTCGACTACACGATCCCAGAATCTTCCCATAAGTCGTGAATAGGAAGCCAAAGATGATACGAGTGAACGAGTAGAAGAATCGAATGCAACACCCATTCGTGTATTCACTCTCTTGACAACACTTTTTCATTAGGCATTGAAGAAATTCCATTTTACTGCAATGATCGCACTAACGATTGTAGTTGCATGATTTACTTATTGTTGAATATTTTGTTATTTTATGTCCGACGTGTCGAGACGCAATTGGAAAGAAATTATTGTTATATAATGCAACTGTAACAGTCCAATAGCTGGTGGATGACAGGAAAACCCTGCTGTACATCCGAGCTGGGACAAAAGAATAAATGGAACAAAGAGTACAATCCCTACTTGTCCATTGTCCATCGAGGCTCTCGTTTCAATGGAATACAATACAGATGCACTCTACCCATCAGCGGCGTCAAAGCACACTTCCAGAATTCCAGTCGTTTAGAGCAGCTATCACGCTTCGCACTATATTAATGAGAGTTACATCTTTGACGTGTACTCTCATTCATTATTATAAATGATATTAATTAGAGATCGTCTGTGCCAGAGTAAGTTTCCTCGACACCGAGGTATAAAAATGAAAACGCAGGTGAACTGCAATTGAAAACTGCTTTTTGTCGTTTATTTTGAGACAGTAGTTGACCACTGCTGCTGAACATGCCTCACTGTTATTCAACGTGAAAAGATTCCCTGGAAATTTATGCCCAAGCCCGTTTGTCGATTTATGTTGGTATCGAATTGGTTTTGTTTTCGGTAGCAAAAACGTACGAAAATCGATAAATGCATCTTTCAATGGAGACATTTCACATAGTCCTGGTGAAAATGCACGCTTCACTCGACGAGAGAAGCAAGTCTCCCAAAATTGAAATCGTGCCAACGGTATTGATTTTCCGTTCGGAAAACACTGGAAGATAACGGATTTTCTCAGTTCTTGGCATGCGTTTATTTATTTATACACGATGTGAAAAAAAAACATTCCAGGTAGTCTACCATCTCATCCAGCATTCCTGTCCATTCGAAGTGGTGGGTACCTATGGAACTCTGATTGTTTTGGAGAATTCACAAGGCGAATATGTCACTGGGGGGGGGGGGGTCTCTGAACTGAGGATGTTGGGGTGCTAATGTGCTAGGGAAAAATTTCCAAATATCAGCAGAGAACAAACCAAATGCGAGTCTGAGGTTCCTCGTTCATTGATATTCTTCGAAAGAGTAAATGAACGAACGATTTCAAATTTCCAAACACTATTCACGAAAACGTTGCCCTACTATAGTCTAATTTTTGGGTAACAGTTATGGAGCAAGATTTTAGGAAAAGGAGGTTAGACTCTGGACATAAAAAATCCTTCGATACGGCCAATGTGAAATACCTGAATTTTAATCGACACAAGCACAAGGACTACATTTGTAGGTGATTTATAAGTCCAGTAGCTTGGTCTTAAGCAATTTTCTAAAAACAATGAAAAATAAATGTCCATATTGTCGATTAAAAACGCTGCCGTATTCAACTCGCTCCTCTTCCCTTGGAATATAGCTTTTGGTTATTAAAATTTTTTTGTTCTGTGATAGTAGGCTTGAAAATTATTTTTCAAGTCCGTAGGCTACTGTTGTCATTTCAAAACTCTCCTCCGTCGCTTGAGGCGACTCAAATTGAAGAAGAAGGCTCAACGTGTGCTCAAATAAAACTGCTCGTAAAACTTGAAACGCGTTCTTTCAAAACCACGTTTTGCAAAACGGTGTACACGATTTCTTGACATCTAACAAACGGATTAACCTGACATTTGATACAGTTATTCAGTGTGAAAGTAATTTAGTCTTGACGGACGTTTTTCTTCTTAACATTTTGTTTTCAATAGTTATTAACAATAATGGGATCATTTTTCCTCGAAAAATCTTGTGAAAAATCATTTTTTTTTCATCGTTGAAACACGATGACAAAAATAATCGGTCAAGTCATGGCGAATACTATCAATTTTAAGAAAATAAACTCATTTTCGGGTCAGATCAACCGAGTGGCCGAAATCAAGTACACCATTGAGCCCCTTACATTCAAAGCTCTTTCACGAGATTGATTATGACCTCTTCAATTATTAACACTTTATTATTAACAAATTATAAAGATCCAAATAAATGTCCAACGATTTTTCAACCATTTCACTTGTTCCTTCAAAATGACTTTTCCCAAACAGCCCTGATTTTCGGGTCGTCACAGTAGCCAAACTCCTGAATAATTCTCATACCACGTGTAGAGCAACATCTACACTAAAAGCAAAATCCACCGAACATCGGCTTCGCCTCGACCCTCGTTTTTCCGATATTTCTCCCTCGCGGATAATAATTCCTGGGATATCAGAAGGGAAAAAATCTGTAGGTCTAATCCCAGCCTGAGACAAAAGCGTGAAAAAGAACAAAGGCGCAAGAGGGAGAAAGAGGGAAGAGAGAATTTGTCGGCTGCCTTTTGCCTCATTCCTGTACCTACCGAACCCCCTTTGTTTCTTCACCATTCCGTGATCCCTTTCATTCCAACTGTGCAATATACAGAGCACTACCACCTCCACGATGAGGTAGTAGATCTACCACCACATAGTCAGACTCGCCAACATCATCAGCACCAGCACCAGCACCACCACCACCACCACCACCGCCATTGGATCGAAAGGAGAGAAGGGTAGGATTTCTGCCTAAAGCCTTACTCAACTGGCGCTGCCTACGTACGTTATCTCGTTCTTTCAACCCGCCAGCTGGGTTAGTTCCATCCTTGTCACTTTATCGATCTCGAGAGCCCACCTCCACGCAAGGAGGTTGCAGCAGCAGCAGCAGCCTGGCCTGGACTGGCGCGCTTATGCCGGTGTTGGCCTCCAGCAGTGCCTGCCCGGCCACCACGCCGGCACAACTCGTTCGATCGGTCGTCGTTGTAGTTACGTGGCCAACGTGAAAACTTACCTTTCCGGACCATTCTCACCATCGCCGATCTACCCATCACCCAATTCGATTTACCTTGCGTCACATTCCAAAACTTGATAGCCACCCGCGTCGAACGTTCTTCAAAAATGCGCGTTCACAGTGACGTTGTCGACACGAGCACTCGTCGGAAAAGTCCGTAGCCTTGTATCGAGAAAGCGCAAAAGCGGGGGATCGCGCGAATTCGGGACATCGGTATCTTCGGCGAAGCCAAAGCTTTCCACGGTATTCAGTCATTGGAAGCGAATCGCAGCGGAAGAAGCTTAACCCGCGCTTTCTACAAACGCGGTTTGCACACGCTGCGCTGCTTGGGCTTCGTCATCCAATAGTCGTGCGGAATTTGCGGCGTGCAGTCGAAACCGGCGATGTTACTGCGGTGAATACCACGATCCCAGTTGAGGCCTCGACATTTAACGACTTCGTTTTCTTCTTCACTCGTTTCGACTAGTTTTATCCCGAAGTCATTCAGGCGCGGCGTCAAAAAGTTTCGCGGAAAAATTCCACTGTTTACTTTTTATAATTTTTGTTTGTTTGCGTTCTTACGAATATGTGGAACGATTGGCCATGAGGAGGTCGAAAATGCCATGTCAAAAAATGTTTCGGGCTGGATCGAGGCGGTAGAAATTATTTTGAAAAGTCTGCGTGGGCTTTGACGACGATCTCTTCGTCTCTCGGGACCGACGAAAGGGAGCCGATACGGTGAGTGCTTTATTAGCGATTCGTATACATTCTTCGTCAAACCATTGGCATGGGTGGTTAGTTTTTTGAAAATGGGCTCATTCTTTGGATACGTTTTGCTAACCTTTTTTGCTCATCGTTTAGATCTGTGATCGGGTTTCGAATCCTTTTCATTGTGTGCACGATCATTGATTTTTGTGATGGTGTATATAGGCGCATGATTAATGCAAATGAATAGCAGTCGCTTGTAATTTACAACGCGATTGGTGTACTTGTCGTTTGGGTTGCCGAATAGAACGAGCGACGAAAAAAAAAGAAACGTCGATCAGCAAACAGGTTCTGTTGTAAAAATAGACTCAGATGTATAGAGATAAGGACGCGAGTATCGTCGAACGATATTGTACAGAGAACTTGAGCGTTGACATAACCGCGCGGAAAATTCGCCACAGAAAACTGGCTCGTGCAGCAAACACGCTAAACTAGAGGGTATCTCGTTTCATCGCATGCAACGTATAGGACGGAGAAGTATTGCAGCACAGAAACATGGAGGAAAGATTATGTGTGCAATATACATATATATATATATATATTCCTATACACAGATGAAGGAAGACCAAAAAAATGGATCGAACGAGCCAATAATCATTTTTCGTTATTACTTTATTTATCCAGCTAAATTATGCATTGTATATAAGCGAGATCTTCGTTAAAAGAGTGTTTTATTGCAATAAGTGACTGTAATACAAATGAAGTACCTCTGTCAAAAGTATGACATTTAAGGCAGTAGTCTAGAGGCCTAAATTTCGTTTTGTCGGACTTGATAAAATATATATATATATATATCGTCCCATCCATTTTTTAGTCTTTTCATTGATGTTTCAAGACCGGCAAAAAAAATTATTAAAAAGAATTGAAAAGTTTATGGGCCTTTAAATATGGCCATGGAAAGGAGGGTTCAGACGGTTGACATGATTTCAAAGCTTCCGTTCATCTAAAGCGGAAATACAACGAATTTTCTTTATCAATAAGAATGTCATTATGGTAGGTACCAAAGAGAAAAAATCACAAAATGGCGACTGTCTGAAAAAGTTTAAGTTTTGCGTTATTTTTTCAATTAAATTTTTTTTAAACATAGTAATAATAATAATTTTTCAATGACCGAGGTAGGGACGATAAAGGGATATATACTGGAGGTCCATACTAAATTTGAAATCAATGAGTTGAATAGAACTCGAGATTTCATGTCAACCAGGTTGAAAAAATAACGTTCGCGAAAAACGCTTTTAAAGTTTTGAGTACAATTCTAGTCAAACGCAAACTATGTAAGTCGTATAATGGCATGTTATACTTATGCTATATTCATAAGCCATTCCTGCCTCGTTGGGCCTTTCTCGACTTCGAAATGACGATTTTCTGAAGCTCGTTCTTCCCTGCGAGCAGTTCTAGCTTCCTCAGACGCTTCTGAAGTTCGTAGCTCCGACCAGTCGATCCTATTCTGGTCGCGTTTGTTGGCGTAAGTATTGGAAATTTCGATATTTCCTTTTGAGTACATATTCTTAACAGTCTGTTCTTCAAGAAAATGCCAAAAAATCGTTTTTTTTTCAATTTTCTAAACTTCCTTAAGAATATATGTGCAATGCTTTAAGAACTGTGCCTTAAGAATATATGTGCAATGTATGGATGTGTTTTGTAGGGTTTCTGGAGATGCTTTTTCGAATATTCAACATTTTTGTTTAGATATTATATGTTCTTTCTTTTAACATAAAAAACAGTGTACCTATTATATTTATCTGAATTGGCTCGTCGAACCACCTTTCATCAATTATCCTCCGAGTGTTTTTGCAAAAACTATTTGTATTTTTTATCCCATTCATTTTGAACATATATCAGATAGGTGCATTGAAACCGGCTGTTGGTTTTTCCTTTTTTAGCATTCATTTTGTTCAAACTTGTTTAAGGATGTTGAGTCCCAAATCGCAAATGCTGATAAAATTCTGAAAATTTGGTATGTTTTTGTATGAAGTATTTCAGAGGTCGTGTAAAAATTTCACGACAATTAGGAAGCTCATTATTGAACAATTACCATTCACAAATTAAATGTTGTATTATGGAAACTGATGTAACGTTGCAATAAGTTTTTTTTTACCCCTCAATTTTATAATATCTACAATATACTGAAAGCAACGGAAACAAAACGAAGTTTATTGATAAATTTTTTTTTTCTTTTAAAAATTGTTCTTAACACAATGTTAATTTTTTAATAACGAGCTTCCTAATCGTCGTGAAATTTTAACACGACCTCTTAAATACTTCATACAAAAACATACCAAATTTTCAGAATTTTCTTATCATTTTTTATTTCAACCCTTAAGGAGGTTGAAGTAATGATGATAGAATTCTGAAAATTTGGCATGTTTTTACATGAAGTATTCAGGAGGTCGTGTAAAAATTTCATGACGATTAAGAAGCTATTTATTGAACAATTGACATTAACATGTTTCATAGGGACTCAACATCCTTAAAACTCATACATGTGTGTGTAATAATCGAACTCATCTGTTTGTATCAATCAAAACTCATGTGTATTGATCGAAGTATTTTCTCTCGGATGTCACTCATTTTGCCCATCTTTCTGGCAAAAGCTGTATCCCACCTGAAGATGAAGCCTTTTTCTACGCTGCCAACGCATCTGCCCATTTTTGTGCTTCCTCGTAATTCTGGAAGTGTTTATCTTCTGAGGCCTTCCCCATCAACCGAATCAAACGATAATTACTTGAGGAAAGGTACTGAGAATACGCTGGGTAAGAATGGCCTTACCATTCAAGTTTCATCAGTGTTTTTTTCATCGCCTATGTAATCACCGAGCGTTGTCGTGCAGCAGTTCACCTTACAGCAATTTGATGCTGCTGACGGCTCGTTTTCAATGAAATTATCGCCCAAGCTGCTGTTGGTAACGTGGACAGTGATTGCTTCCTTGGGTTTGGAAAGCTCACAATGCACCATCGCCTCCATATCCCATCAAATACACAACATGGCTTTGGGCTGATGGATATTCCGCCTTGCGCTGATCTTGATGGTTTGCCAGGATCCTTCGATAACTTTCTGCGTTTGAGATTGTCGAAATGAATTAATTGATCATCTCTAATTACAATACGTGACGAAAAACATTTCTTCTGTGCTTCGGAAGCAAAAAAATGATGTTCAGTCAGCTCGCAATGGCGTTTTCGTTCAACCCGTGTGGCAGTTATCTTTCTTCTTTATAGATTTTGGATGTAGCATGAAGACGTTGGCACATTGTTGGCTTGTAAATATTGGGCTGTTCAACGAATTCTTTGAATGTCATAGCAGAGTTTCATCCAGCATACTTTGCAATTCGACATCTTCAACTTTTATCGACTGACCTGGTCGTTGCTTGTCAATAGAATCACAACTATCACTTCTGAATGGTCGACACCAATCTCTGATCTCTTACAAGCAGTCGGTGATTTTCAGCTGCACTTTTTTTCAAACCGAAGCACTGCAGAAATACACATCGGAAAAACAACTTGTCATGGTCCATTTTTAACTTGGCGTTTGAGGCGACCGTCTCAACTAAATATGGCGCCTTTAGGCTGGAAGATAGTGGTACAGGGCCACCCTTCAAGGTGAAATGAGTCATATCTGTCAGTACTGAAGTATCAAACACCTTGAAATACCAACGGCCAGACAACGGCTTGTAACGCAGCCAACTAATAGTTCCTAATTCCACATATTTATCTATAATCATTGTTTTGTTCTCTGAATAAGAAAAACCTATTAATCAAATTTGAGAAGTGAGTTGCTTTAAATCTAATCATCGCGACATTCTTTTATTTAAAAATCTAAATCCAATTGTTTTAGCATTTAACACAAATCAATAAAACTACGAGCTTCGGATAGACCCAGAATTGAAAAATATTCGTAAAGACTTCCATTTCAAGGATAAGGCATTGTATGTTTGGTGAGCAAATTATGTTTGAGCTGTGATGTATGTAGCGTATATATACATAGTGTGAAGAGAAAAAAAACACATTAATTCATCGATATTATATCGTCGCTATTATTTCTGTCGGGTTTCATGGCTCGAGTGTCCTTGCCTTTTAACCATCGTGGTAGGCTTCTGCCGCTGTGTCAAGGTAAATAAATGTCGGATTAACGTGGTTAATAACGTGACAACTATGACTGCTGGTATTGCCTCCAATGCTGCAGCGATGCACAGAACAGGCCTTATTAATGAATAACAGTAATTAAAGATTAGTACTCCAATTTTGGACGTATATATGTTTTAGCTACTTCGCTCTGAACCCACACGTAGGGTGATCGTCTAACTACGAAAATGAGATTCTGCACAAATATTTATTGACGTTGAGAGGCCCAGGTGTTAGAGCAGCCGTATAAATCAAGACTAAAGGGCCATTCGGGTTTTATCTGGGAGCAAATAAAATTGTTTGCCAGTTCAATTATTCTTTCAGATGATTAGGCACTGAAGTTATTTAATATTACATCGGCTGTATTGAAGCCTGCTAATTGTTTTTTCTCGCCTTGACACGGATGGCCGAAACATGTTTCAATCCTACTTTGACACATTAGGTCATTTTGACCGGGATGAATTTTTCATAAAATGCTCACTTTTCCAAAGTGGAAAAATTTCAATGTTTTTTTTTTTAAGATTTTACCTCGCATTTACCGAATTTTTATTATGCAGAAATATTTAAAAAATGTTTAAAGTGTATCCCTGATTTTTTTCAACAAGAACGGACCGAAGCGTTATTAATGGTAGGTGGATGAAGTAATAACCGGGTCAAATTGACTCGGTGTGTCAAAACCGTGAATCAATAGCATGATGAAAAAGTCAACGATCCGACGATTTTTTTCTTGCAATGCAAAAAGAGCGTTTCTTGATCTCTAAATGTAAAATAATATAATAGTGTCCAGCAAGGAACATGACTTGAGTGTCCGCCTTCGATTCTGTTGAAACTCATATATGTAATAAAGTATGGAAAACTATTGGACACGTATTTTTTTTCATCGGCAGAAAAACGGTTTTGAGGGGCGACACCAGCCCTCAGAGAAAGGCGCGTCACCCCTTAAGCTAATTTTTTAAAAATACTGCTATAGTTATACCTGTTACGCATATGGAAAATAGAAAAAACCGGAAAAACTGAGGGAATTTCTTTCCACCGGAAATAATTAGGTAGAAGTTAGGGAATTTTGAAAACCCTCTGGAATTTTTCTAGAATTTACCTTTTGCAAGGATTACGAAAAATGAAACCGAGTTGGAAGAAAAACTGAACAGTATAAGAATAAATATTCTTGTATATTTTTATTATTTATATTATTCTTCATCTTATACAAAAAAAAGTTATGTCAGTGCCAAACATTTAAAATTTCAAAAACTAAAAAGTTATTTACGATGGAAATCTATATTCGCATTCGATTTCTCGGTATACAACCACACGATTATTATTGTCGATAAGTGTTTACATTTAGTTTTTATTTATTGATACCGACATAGAAAATTCTTTTTAAAATAAAGAACATGTTCTGTATTTGCTGTTAATATGAATTTTGTTTACTTTACAGTGTTTAAATTATTTTTCGGACTCTATTTTTAAAAAATTTTTATTATACTTAAAATTTTCATATGTAGTATCTTTAAAAAATTATGTTTTTTACTTGACCTCAATTTTTCTGGGATATTTGCAAAGCGTGTGTGGAAAACGTGGAAAAGTTGGGGAATTTCTGAGTCAATAATACGTAGAAACCTTGCATAGTAGATTTTTCGTCGCTTTACATTAGAAGAATTTTGGTTTTTGTTTCATTTAGATCGGTGGGCTGCTGTGGGTGAAACTGCAGAATTGCTCCTGCCCATGCCTTTCTTTGACGAGTGGTTTCCGCCCTTAAAACAGTCGGGAAGATTCCGAAGCCCTAGCTCCAATCCAGTTGAAATTTTGCACAAACCTTCCTTGCAATATTTTAAGACAACCCCTTAAGCGATTTTTGGCGAAGCGCAATCGTTTTTGGGTTCAGGTTTGGGTTTGTTTAGGTTTGTTGGGTATTTTTGTTTGCACAAAACGGAGTGCGCGATAACGTATGTGGGTATGAACGGAGACGTATCAGATATAGATATAGTCGGCGCGTGTTAACAAAAAAAGTTTGAAATTCACTATTTCGAAAACTATTGCGAGTCGCCAAAAATCCCTTTAGGGTTTGTCTCAAAATATCAAAAGGAAGATTTTTCGAAAATTTCAGCTCGATCGAGAGGGGAGGGGGAAGTAGGGTTCTGTACCTCATTCTTTAAAAAGATTTAAAATGCAATATCTCGAAAACTATTGCGAGTCGCCAAAAATCCCTTTAGGGGTTGTCTCAGAATATAAAAAGGAGGTGGAACCTTATCTACAAAATTTAAGACAGACATTTAAGTGATGTTCCTCGTAAGTAAGTGAAAATAATCAAGTAGCAAGTCTTGGGTAAAAAGGAAGGAGTCATGAAAGCTCGCAAGGGAGACGGAGCATTACAATATTAAAAAAGGAAGATATTCATAGAGCCATTCGAAAACGAACGCTAAAATTCCTTGGCAAGAATAAGGTAAAAATTGATACGAGCGATGTATTCGAAACGTCTTCTCTCGACATGAACAAACACAAGCTCGTTCACATACGAGACCGGAAGCAAAGAGGTCGTCAAATTGCACGATAATACAGAAGAAGGAACCCTACACAAGTAAACGTGTTCATCGTTCACTGACACTGACAAACGAGACTCACCTGGGACGTACACTCGAATGTGTTGCATCGGTGCTCCTTCTCGCTCAAGTGTTTATTTCTGGAACAGCCCCGGAGCGAGAATAGAATCACCGAGTAGACGACTGCATTAAATATAGACGCGAAACACACGCGGTGAATGAACTTCTGGTAGATTACAAAATTCCATTCAGACGACCCGGAATTGACCCTAATGCGATTGTTTCTCATCCCGCGGAGTACTTCATATCATCCCAATGTGTCGATTTTTCCCTCCCTTTTGCTCACCGGATACGTGGAAATGCACGTAACCAGGGGAAATGTTGAGAAAAAAGTCGGAGCGATGAATTTTCGAGTCAAGATGGGCCACCACGTAGGGCCCATCATGTGATGGGCCCCAATCGTGCGATGGGCCAACTCGTGCGATGGGCTGAAGCGAGAAAAATAGCCGAAGCAAGAAAAAAGCCGATGCGATGAACTTTCGAGCCGAGATGAGCCACCTTGTAGGGCCCATCGTGTGATGGGCCCAATCGTGCAATGGGCCAACAAATATCCAGGCTTTCGCAGCAGTCCGTGAATTTACTTGAGATTCAATGAAAAGCGTTTTCCGCTGTTCAGGCACTTTTGAAGCACGTTCTTGAGACGAGGGCCGCATCGATGCCAATTAACGAAATAACGATATTTGAACCGCGGAGCAATAATCTTAAAACCCATGCCAGCAGGCTGCCGTGGTCATAAAACATGATAGACCCTTATTTTTTATTTCTAGATCCACCGAAGTGGTTTTTTCTCGTCACTCGAGAAATGCTTTCAAATAAGAACCTTCAGTTTCCAGTATTTCGCGTAATTTTATGAATATAGGACGTTTCAATGGGAAACGATCTTGTCCGAGCTGCAGAAGCAATTGTAGCGCGGATACGGATCGAATTATTAATATCTTCTCTATAATTTAACTCTCCAGATGCACCCGGGTCATTGGGACTGCAACGTTTCGCAGAAACGCGTGCAGCTGCAAATTCAACCACGTTTATCGGGTTAGATAATTTATTTTTGTACAAACGTAAATGTGCAACTTTACAGATGAAAAAAATTGCTACGATAAAGTCTATATCTAAATTTTTTGAAGTGTTTCCTATTCGAGATATTTGAAGTAAAAATAAGTTTGCGATCAATTCGACCCTATGTACAGCTTAATATTCGCTACGGAAGTAGGCGCTCGAAGGGGTCAATAGTTCTACAAAATTGACAGGACAGCGGCGAGCAACGTGATAGAAAATCGGGTTCTAAAAATTCTGCCATTTTGGATTATTTTACTCCGAAATTCAGTTACCGGTTGTGCAAGCGATAACTCTTTTTATAAAGATCGATCTATATATGATTCTTAATAGACGAACATTTTCCATTTATGGATTGAAGTCGTTTTATTAGTACCCACCAAGAAAGTACCGAAGGGCCTAAATCGAGTTTGCAGTTAATGCCAGCAAGTCGTACACGTTTTGAAATTTTTTGAAGATTGTTTCTTTTATTGTTCAGGATATCTTTGTTGCATCATTTAATCCATTTTTTATTTTTTTTCTTGAAAATTCAATCATCGCATTTTGGCTGGGTGAATCGAAATCGCATTTTCTTGTTTCTGTCTCTGCAATGCAGTTCATACTTTGAGATCCAATTATTACCTCGCCCGCTAATATTAGCCTTGGAGTCATGCCTTGAGCACCCCATAAATGCAAATTTCTGCACTATTGTGCTACTTCGAAGCTTGGATTTGACTAAATATGTTTTAACCTATCAATTCCTATTTGCATTTTTACACTTCGCAAATCAGTATATTTTCTATTATACGGCTCAGGTATTTATTTATAAATTTCTCATAACGCTTATACACTCCGGTACAAAATTATGAAACCCCATTTGGGAGCTGTCCTTCCCACGTTTTCGACGCTTATACACAATTGTTAATTGACGTATTATGTCGTTAAATGCAAATGATTATTATCGATATTGGAAATACCATTGTTACTCTTATTACATAAAGATTTTAATGACTACTGTTCATTATAGATAGACGAATGCTTTGTACCCCTCCTAAAAGGATTGCTCTTTCCGCCAATTAAAATGCTATTATTTTACATTTTAATTAATCATCTCATGAAACTCTCCTATCGAGACGAAATCTTTTTTTTTATTTTGCCGTGGAATATAGAGACTTTTAAAACGTTGCACACAATGCACGGGTTCATGGTAAATTGCCCAATTAGGAAAATTCGAGAACATTACTCACGACAGAACGGTGAATATGGAGCGCATGTACCAATAGGATTTTATATTGTGAATGACTTTTCGGCCTTTCCTTCGATATTCCTCTCCAACAGCTTATCATTTTTTTGATAATTAGGAATTTTATCTTTTTACAATTTCTTTGTTTAGGCCACACTCTGGTATTTTTATTTACTGGTACAATGTTTTGACAATACAACGTGCCCCACATATACTTGTTTATAAAATGACAACGTACGGCTGGATATTAATAATTGCAGCACTTGCGACAGCGATTACGATTAAAAACAGAAAAGATTTTTCAAATCGTTGAATCATTTCAGCGAATACCGCATGCACCACTCTGAAAAAACACATTTAAAGTTTTCAAAAAAACCTGCGCCAAGAGTACCTCAGGTACTTACGTACCTGAAAAATTCAAATTATTTGGTATTTTGGCTTAAAATTTCGAGCCAACATTATTGAGATTTCCATAGAATGGAAATGTCGAGAAAAAAAACGATGTTAAAAAAAAATTTGACAGAGGACTCTCAACCGTGATGAATCCAACTCGTTATTGAACTTTATTAAAATTCTCTTTGGCAAAGATTGAAGATTATTTTTACTTTTCCACTGTCAAGCGAAGATTCCCAATTATTAAAAATGTAGATGTTACGCCTGCAGGCAGCTTTGTTAAAAACTCGTATATACAGTAGGAAAAGTTCAACAGTTATACACGAAATGCCAATTTGGACGTAATACCATTGACCTTCCGATCTGGCATTAATTATCTGTCGGTACGTTATATATAGCCTTCCAATCCTCAAAGCCGACAATGCGCCCGCTGGAGCAGGCTATTGTCTCAGGCCTCGATAATTGTGTTCTGTCTCGTTAATTGATTGCTCGTCGCAGCATGTAGCTTTGTTAAATATTCCAGGTATTCGTGGGGCCTCCGGGTCTTTTTCTAACAATAAGTGGTACTTTGAAAGCAGGAAGAAGACGTTAGAAATTTGCCTCCATTGTTGGGCTTATATTGTTTGAAATAATAATAATTTTTCCAAAGTTCACTGTATGATTTGTGAAATTGAAATAATGTATTCATTACTGACTATTTCATCAGTTGTTCTAGGAAGTGTATTCAATGCTCGATTCGTCTACTTGGTGATCCGATTATTTTTGTACTTCAATTGCAGTATGAAAGAGAATAAAATCCATTTGCGATAAGTTGCAAATGATGTAAAGAAAGGTCTATATTCCTGGTAATTATCGATATAAAATTGATTAACGATTTTTTTCATCTCATAGATACTCGAGTTATTCAACTGCCTTTAAGGTTGCCGCTTAATCATTTTTCAAGAGTGGGGAAAGTACCTAAAGTCCTCTGCTAATACATTGTGTGACGTCACCAATGCCAACTTATTGTAGCAAAATATTAATCATGTGTACGAATGAATATCGCAAAAATGTTCAACTGAACGGTAGATAATCGGTAGATGAAGCACTTGAACTTTCGAAATAAATATATAAAAAATAGGACATCATGAAAACATGTTACCTTAAATTTGTCTGTATGTATACCGCATTTTTTTTTATTAAGGAGTTTTGAGCAAATTAGCCGAAATGTCACCATTTGATTCAAATTTATTCAGTTCATTTTTCGTCATATACTGAATGTAACCTCCAAATTTTAAATCGAACGTCTACATCGTTTCTACCAAATTGACAGCTGAAAAAAAACACTTTAATGTAGAGAGATGCCTATGATGAGATAACATAGGGTAACATGTCTATGATGCGATAACATAGGATAACATGAGATGACATTATGACCCTGATGACGAAATTTGCCATAAAGTACTGAGTGATTTGACAGTTTTTCATAACATTTTTAACATTTTTCACACTCTTTCATGCGTGAAACTGCCATTCAGCAATAAGAGTAGGCATCTTCCTATGTTAAGGGGTTAGGCCACAATAACGGGTATAAAATCATGTGCGAATGTAACCATTTTTTTCGTATGTAAAAGTGGTTCACTCATAAAATTAATTACACATCTATTTAGTATGAATATCAATCTGTTAGAAAATATATATATATTTATTTTCCATGTACAAAATGGCCGACTACTAATATTTTCTTTTGTTATCTTTTTCCCAATTGGCGGGACAAATAACTTCAACAATTCTCACTCGATTTACTTCAAATTTAAAAGTTATGTTCCTAATTGCATTTCGCAGAGAAGTGCATACGGAATTTCTGATTAATCGAGAACTTTTCATTTTATTGATCAATTTTTCACTGAAAATTCATTTCGTAAGTGCAAATACCTACAACTTTTGAATAAAACAATATTTGGTAAATTCCGTACGTACTTCTCTAGGTATTCTAATATAGATTGACGAGAATTTTTGTTTTACGTTCTAGGTAAAAAATTGTGGATGTTAAATGTCACGCCGCGGAACGCCTAAAAAAAAGATACCAAAAGAAAATATTAGTAGTCGGCCATTTTGTGCATCGAAAAAAAAAATGTTTTCTAACAGATTGATATTCATACTAAATAGATGTGTAATTAATTTTATGAGTGAAACGGAAATTTATGAAACGGTATATACGATCCATATCAAATTTGGAGGTTGCATTCAGTATATGACAAAGAATGAACTGTATTGATTTGAATCAAATGATACCATTTGGTCGATTGCTTCGAAACTCGATAAACTGAATTTTGCTATCCCTGTCATTTCCAGGCTCTAAAAATTTCGCGATGCCAGCGGCTGGGGCAGCGGTACCTGCGGTTGTGGAAGGTGTCGGTCAGCTGGAAGACCTGGACGAGCCACCGGAGCCCCGGGGCGAAGGCGTACCCGCTGAACAAGCTCCCGGTCGCGGTGGAATTATGAAACCGCTCGTGATACTCGCACTTCCTGGCATGTATCTATTCTACAAATATAGCCAGTACAGGCGCGAGCAGCGGGAATTATCTCGTCGAAGAACAACGGAAAAGTCACTCCAGCAACTTCATCACAAAATCGTGAGTGCAGCAACCATTTTTTCTTCCAAATGTGACGACACCTTGAGTAATCAAGAATTGTCCTTTTGCCGACTTCGTGCGTGCAACTATTATGGTCAAGAGGACGTCAAAATGGATAGGGGATGAAGAACATACCGCCGAGCACGTTTTCCATTATCTTGAACTTAAAAAAAAATTGCGCAAAAGGACATAACTGAATTACACGGATGAAAAACCAGATAAATACGCGAAACGTTTATGCGAGTAGCGTGAAGCTTCCTGACGTAAATGTTTCGTCGTAAACGGTTTCCAGGCTATGAATCTTCATGATAAGAACGACCAGCTTATGGGACTGTCGTAAAATTCTCGCCAAATCGTTAGGGGACATTTTTTACGCTTTTTTCTCCGGGGCTACTTTTTTTACGAAATACTTTTCGCATACAATGTCTCATAACTCTCGTTCGGCTAGTGTAAAAAGTTTTGAGTGCCAATCTGAAGCGCTATTTTTTCAGGGGATAAAACGTCACGTATGGAACGTTAGTTTTCAGGAGCCTTCATGATTTCTTTTTCAGAAACAAGGCTCAAGATCGGTTACCATTTTTTTCAAAGCAACTATGTGGTTTTTCTTGAAAGGAAGATTTTGTAACGGTTGAAGGAACTTCATCCGAAATACACAAATGTCTGCTATAAGCAAATGCAGATGCAAAATTTCGATTGCGGGGGCAGGAGTAATATTTTTAAGAAATTGTTAAAGCTATTCGTACGACAGATTGGAATAAGTAAACGTTCGTCATAACCTTGTGGACAAAATTACGTTACAATGAACGAAAAGTCAGTGGTAAAAGAGGGGATAGTAAAATTCGCTATAATTTATTGACAACGCAATTATCGTATGGTTAACACAACTATAACCGAAAACTATACCTGAACATGCGATTTAGGTGGCGTGCTTGTCTAGCTATTATCCCCGAAATGATTGTTATCTATTGTAAAAGGGTTGACAGTATAGATATGGTTAATTCAGTGCTATTACAGAATCGATGCACAATGACTAACGTTGTGTATTGTACGTTTGGTTTAGTTGCGTCAAACTTCTACTGTTCATTTCAAGTTTGTACAATTCACATGATTAACATTAACGTTTCCCGAGTATAATTTGTTAGAAATGGTTACTAAAATGACTATTCGAAAAAAATGATGGTAATGTTTACTTACAGCGAAGGTGTAAATCATTTGCAGTTTGAGGAACCACCGTTTAGTAGTTTTAAGAAATACACGTGTCTCACAAACTGTTGCATAGTGTTTGTTGCATTGCAGAAATAGGATATCAGTTCAACACTTCTTTTTATAGTTCACTTTTGTAGGTACAAATCACTATTATATGGTACGAAACTATTGCAATGCGCCAAAAATCCATTTAAGCAGTGACTCATATTATCAAAAAAAATATCTGTTCAATATTTCACCTAAATCGGTGGTAACATCTATTCGGAAGTACAGCCGGAAATACGTTTGTCTCCTATGACATATCTGCGATCAAGATGCATAGTATAAGCAGAAGATAGGCAAGTAGGTCGTAGGTTCGATTTCACGTATAGGGGAAATACTTTCTTCGAAATAAATCATTACCTAAGGTTAGGGAATGAAGAATAAGGTTAGGGCATGAAGAAAAACATCAACTAGGTGGAACTCTCAGTTGTGCAATTTATTTTATTTTGGTTTTATGAAATATTCTATGAATTTAGTAGATGGGCATTAATGGCTTGAACCGATACTTGGAGAAGACACCACATATAGTAGGTCGTATCTCTGAATATAGTACAAATCGCTATATACATCCCCGCAAATCAGAGTCAACGTTTTTAATCAAAGCATACATATTTCAGTCCCGTTCTCTAGTAGGATCTTGGGGACGTTGATTTGTGATAGTGTCAGGGAATGTCCATTTTATGAAAACCTATTATGTCATATAGCATTGAACAATAAACGTATGCTTGTAAAATTGGTGATTGCGGTTAACATATGTGCATAATCCAGGCAACTGCTAAAATATGAATAAGCAATACCCTACTTTTGGCAGTAACTATGGCTATAAAATATTGTTGTGCCCTCAGGGAAATATGAAATATAGTTAAAATATGGTTGAAAACACCATACATTTCTCCCAGTGTACTGAAATGGGCAACATACCAAAAATGAGTGGCCGTGAAGGTCTAGTTTTAAAGTTTTATTTTGCGTTCTCTCGAGACGCAGCCAAGATTACATTTTCCGGGGCCTCTATTATAAGGACTGCCCCCTGGCATATATGTTCTTTTTTCATCCACATTTTTGCCCCTTCCTTACTCTTCCGTCGCGTTAGTAATGTGCGGACCCCCTCGAGCGACGAGTGTCAGGAGTCGAGAAAAAGATGGAAAACCAGAAGTGCGGTAGAGAAAGGAAGAGAAGGAGATGGAAGGATGGGGAGAGAGAGAGACGCGGGCAAAGGGTCCTGAGCCTTGAGTAAAAAAAAACAGTGTAATTGCATTTTTTCACGATTTGATTGAAGTTGTGTGCTTTTGCACATAACATGAAGGAAGACTGCACAAAGAGGCGTTTATCAGATTCTCAAGCTATTTGGAAACCCATAAAGCTTGAGCTCAGACATTGTTGACTATACAACGTGGGATGGCGGTTGAAGGAGCTTCGTTAGGATTTATCTGCAGCCCTCTGGACAATGAGTCTGTCTAACGTAGGCTCGGAGGCTCATACCATCCAAGATTGAAGAGCCAACGCGATAGAAGAGTGAGCCAACGGGGTGCAAGTTAAAGGGCACGAGAAGGTAGAGTTCAATTACCCGGAGCTAATACGATCATCGCCAACCAGAAAAGTCGCTACAGAACGGATTATCGTCTACCTGTCAGGGTGTTGGTTTAGCTTGCTCGTCGGGCTTGTATTATCTGCTACATCCGCCACTGAGGGTACTTTATGTAAGCCACCCTGCGACGGTATCAAAGCGTGACTTTTCTTCTTTTTTTTCTTCAAAAATTGATATTCAAAGGCAACACTTTCCTTTCACGTTGGTTATTCGACAAGCAATCTCGGCATTATCGAGAAGATGCACCGAGGGGAAGGATTTGTTTGGATCAACTAAATGTGGCATATGCGAGGAATTTTCGCTGAAAGCAACTAAATTCCTATTTACTTTTACTCAACTATTTTCGAGGCTTAGGAATTGATATATATGAAACGTACTTACCGCTTTGAATAAACTGTTCACTGATTTTTTACTCCCGCGAAACCATCTAGCCAACCCAAATGAATGTTTTAGTCACGTCGCACACTTTGTTGAAAACAGCTGTGCTCTAGTCAACGTTCTTATTACCGACGAGCACGTAATAATGGGTCTCCTGTTTCGCAAACACAGCGTGGTGGACTCAATTTACCACGTGCAATTAAAGACCACTTTATAAACAGTATGAGGCGTGTAAACAAATGATGGAATTCTGTAGAATGACCTGAATATATGACGTAATCGAACTGATTCCTACGCTGGTGCAGAAAATGTAGTAGGTATCTAGAGATCCCTGATAGGGATCCAATTGGATTCCCATACTTGTTCCTACTCCCTGAAAGGGATCCAATTGGATTCCCATACTTATCCCTACTTCCTGATAGGGATCCAATTGGATTTCTATACTTGTTCCTGCTTCCTCATAGAAATCCAATTGGATTCCCATACTTGTTTCTACTTCCCGATAGGGATTCAATTGGACTCCCATACTTGTTCTTACTTCCCGATGGGGACTCAATTGAATTCCCATACTAATCCCTACTTCCTGATAGGGATCCAATTGGATTCCCATACTTGTTCCTACTTCCTGAAAGGGATCCAATTGGATTCCCATACTTATCCCTGCTTCCTGATAGGGATCGAATTGGATTTCTATACTTGTACCTGCTTCTTGACAGGAATCCAATTGGATGCCCATACTTGTTTCTACTTCCTGATAGGGGTCCAATTGGATTCCCATACTTGTTCCTACTTCCTGATAGGGATCCAATTAGATGCCCATACTTATCCTTACTTCCTGATAGGGATCCCATTGGATCTCTACACTTGTTCCTGCTGCCTGATAGGAATCCAATTGGATTCCCATACTTGTTCCTACTTCCTGATAGGGATCCAATTGGATGCCCATACTTATCCTTACTTCCTGATAGGGATCCCATTAGATTTCTACACTCGTTCCTGCTTCCTGATATGAATCCAATTGGATTCTCATACTCTATCCCACTTTCTGATAGAGATCCAATGGAATCCCATACTCGTCCCTGCTTCCTTATAGGGATCCGATGGATTCCTATAGTCAAACGTCACGCTCGTACATTGGATTCTAAGCAGGGCTCCTCATTGGAATCCAATGTATGAATCCAATTTTAATCCTGGAAGATTCCCACCTTGTCAAACGGAATCCGATACAGCTTTATTATGAATCCCATCGCATTCTGTACGTTAAATTTTCTAAAATAAATATATATATATACAATCATGAGTGGGACTTAAAACAGTATAAAGCACCTTGTAAAAAAGTTAAAATCCACTTTAGTTATCGTTTGCTATTTATTTTACGGCACTTTGACATAGCATCACCACACACGTACACGCTTGAAAAACATGCAAGTTATTTTTCAACACGCCGAGTTTTTTCTCGTGACATTTCATATATTTTCGATTTGAATCTGATAAAAATTCGCAAATGGCGTTCATTGAGGAACAGTGTAGGATCCAATTGCATCCAAATGAAAACTCCTTATGTGTGGTGTTCGTAACAAATCTCTATAGAGGTGCAGAAGCCTCTTGGGACCCCCAGAAATTTGTGCACGAGATCACAAATTGATATTTTGTAGAAAAATCCAACAAATTCCGGTTGACAGTTTCAAATAAAAAATCTCAAATGACGTCAATCGGGAAATAGCGCCGGATAAACGCGATGGCTGCTGATGATCGCTCTTGTTGACGCGACTTCGAATGACATATGGAAAAAAAATTTAGTAGAGTATACATTCGTCTACTGAATTATTTATTAGATTTCTCACAATCCGAGCCGCAACATCGTGTCGTATAATGATCGTATTATGAAACACCCTAGATTTAACCTTCGATTTTTTAATTTATAGTAATGCAGTTGCTCAGTCGCCATTTCAGCGAACAAGATTGAACAAAAAATTATTAAATCTCAATACACCATTTCTCCCTATATGGATGTCCAAGGATGGTCATGGGTTTCCATGCACGTTTTTAATTTAGAAATTAACTTCCAAGTGGATTAACTATGCATTCACGGAGTGCATATCCTTAAACTGAGCAATTTTCTATTTGTGTGAAGGATTTCCGAAACAATATCACTCAGAAAAAGTGCTTCGTTTTTCAAAACCGCCGACGATAATCATCTTCTATACTGTTATTGTTTTTTTTCTATCCGATGGCTTCAACCTATGGAAAGCTAAATTTAAAAAAAAAACCAAGCAACCTTAAAAAACACAAAATTTCTTTTCCCAATCCATCTTCACAAAGAGGCAATTACTTGAGTGACGATTAGAGAATGATCAGCGAGAGTTCTGCGAGAAATGTTGATTGGAATGTCGAGCTTTGATGTATTTTCGTGAGTGGAGTAACTCTCGGAAGCGTCTTGAAGAAACAAGCTCTCTTGTTTCAACTTTTTACAGTACATTTGTCCTTTCCCTCTCTCTCCCTCCCTCAGCAGGCCCATCGGAAACGCCAATAAAACGGAGAAGAGTTTCTTGACAATTCTTTGTTCCGTCATACAAACAAGTTTCCCTTTATCTGTCTTTTTATTCTTCCTGAAGTTCTCTTAAGGTGGCTCCGCGAGAAGTTCGCAAAGGGTGTGTCGTGAGGGTGCACTTGGCTCTTCCACCGATGCCTTTTCGTTGCATCGTCTTCTCTATTTCACCCGAGGGAGTTATTTTATTTCCTTCTTCGAGTATGATTTGAAACCGGCGCATCGTCGTAGACTCGAAAACGTTTTTGTCGTGTTATTTTTGGTGTTCACCTGAAGATATACATCTTACGCAAAATACCTGCCAAGGCTGCATTTCAATAAACTCGAAAGGGTCTGCGACTGCAATACCTGAATATCTATTGATTTTCGCCACCCACGAGAGGGGTACGTACTACTAAGATACCAGGAAGCAAAGCGACGCCAAAACGACGGCCTATGTGCTCTTCGCTCTCTCTATCTTTCTCATTAACACCGAGAACTATGTGAGATCGGAATGAATCATTTTTTAAGGCCCGAGGTACTGATGATTTTTTTTCAGAGGAATAGGGTTGAAAATGTCAAGTGGATCCTTATTGACGCGTAAATTTAAACACGACATGATGATTTGTTGTCATAAGCCTCGTATTTGCTTCACACAATTATTTCGAAACGGTCGTGTAGCCTTTTTTCACTTGGATTATTATCAGTGCATAATCTATTCTTGATTGCAATAACTTTAGGGAATACAGCCTTACATATCTCTCACGAAACTTAATTTGGATAAGCAATTTTATTTAAATGTTAATTACTCTATTTTCGTACAATATGATTTTATGCACAGTAGTATCAATTAAGGGATTAGGCTACTGTGACGACCGAAACGTCAAGGTTGCTTGGAAAAATGCATTTCGAAGTCATACGTAGGATGATTGGAAAATCATTTGGACATATATTTGCATGTACATTAATAAAGTTGTGTAGCAAAGCTCATGAAAAATATTAATGATTTATAAAGTTATAAGAAATCCCGTGAAGGATCTTCGGACGTGATACTCAACGGTGTACTTGATTTTGGACATCCGGTTGAGCTGAGAAAGAAAAATCGATTTTTTTAAATAGGTAATATTGCCTAAGACTTGACCGAGATTTTTTTGCTATCGTGCTTCAATCATCAAGAAAAAAATGTTTGAATCTTTTTTAGATTTTTCGCGAAAACGTGACCTCATTATTGGTAATAACTGACGAAAAAAAGTGAATAATAAAAACGTAGGTCAAGACTTAACCACTATTACACTGAATAAATGTACCAAATTTTGATTCAATCCGTACATTAGATATCGAGAAATCGGGTGCACTGTTAAAAAAAAACAATTTCTAGAAGAACACGTTTGAAGTTTTAAAAGCAGTTCTATGGTTGTAATCGTAAGTTTTCTTTCAATCTGTCATTTCTTGCACCATAGGCTGGGCCTCCCAGGAGGAAAAAAGACGAACAAGCGTTATTTTCACAATAGCCTGAGCCCTCAATTGAATTGTCGTCTGGCTGACAAGGAATTTTCGACTCATTGCGATACTTACAACACCATTTATATTTCATAAAATCAAAAATATCGAACAAACCATCCGACACACAGCAGCGTCCAACTAAACATACCCGTTAATTAAGCTGCGTAAATTATTAGCCGCGATTCATATTTTGACAACTTTATCACTCTATTAATGGGAATCCCCTTTGAGCATCGATTTGCAGAAATAAAAGTAAGAGTACTTCGAGTGATCATCCACCAACGACCACGCAGACCTCGCGGTTAAACACACAATTTACTATCATCAACATAAGCCAGTCGGAACCTCGAGATATTTCACCTTATCGCACTCTCTTCATTGTAACTTTGTCGTGACCAAATTGTTCTCGTTAAAGTCCCACCAAATGGCTGCACGATCGCGCAACTCCTTGTATACCCAACAATTAGCAGCGGTAATTTTTTCCAGCGATAATAAACTTAGTAGAAAAAAAACCAAGCGTAAAGAACTCGTTATTTCTAAAGCGAAAACGTCGTTAGACAGTACAAATTAAGGGGCGGTTATTAAAAATGGTATTTGCTAATGGAAAATTGAAATAAAAATTTACAGATGATTAAATTTCAATTTCCATCAAGTTTTCAATTAATTCGATTGAATTAAACGGCCGGAATAAAAAACCTGCGAGGAATTATTATTATTGCGCGATGCTTCAGACCTTGTCGTCGAACCGTAGTCCTCAACCTTGGCAATTCCCTTATCGACGCAGAATGTTGGTGTGTCGCGACACACCAGTTACCGGCTCTCGCTTTTTTGCTTTTTCTTTTTACCACGCGTACCTGACTGAATACGTGCCGCACACTTGAACAACGTTCGCCTCGAGTGTGCTCGCGGTGAACGTGAACCGCGTTGCACACGAAACACACACCTTAAACAGCCACGATAAGGCTCACGCTAACCTCTCGTTAAGATCCAATCTACATCAACGTTGGGGATAGCCCACAACGTGTACCGTTACCGTTGCACTGAACAGAAAACCCTTTGAGTCCCTTTGTTCGCCTGTCTTTTACTCCGCACTGCTAGAATCGCTCACACATGTTCGCTTCAGAGTCCGTTTAACGCCAAACCGACGTTGAAATGGGGAAAAAGTGTCGTCAATCAGGAGTTTAACGCAAAAAAACTGGTTCCGAACTTCCGCTTTGGAGTCGAAGGATTTAGATGGGGAATCTATGCCGAATGTCCTGATCTACAATCACCGTCTATCGTTTGAACTTCTAACTAAAAATTACGATTTTACAAATTGTCTCATTCATAGGGCCCTTTATGGAGATGACACACTAGCCACATTTCTATTTAATAACTTGTACACTCTATCATAGAAAAAATCTAGATGCCTGTTTAATAAAAACAATAAAAACAGAGGGTTACGAAATTTCTGAAGAAAATATTAATGATGAAACTTTGAAAAATGTGACTTGCGGATGAATTTTCGTAGCCACGACTTTTCAGAGATAATGTAAAAATGTCTAAATCTACCAAATTTGTGCGAATTTTTTTTATTCCAGTTTATCGTTGGGTATAATAATTGATTGTGACTTACTTTTATTCAGCGCCACTGCAAGTTACCAATGATTCAGAAGGGCTCTCCTTATGCCTGCACTAAAAACGGCCCTCCGCGAAAGGAATACCTTAAGGCAGTATTGCTGTCTAAAGCGCTGTTTTAGAGGTGATTTTTAGGATTGAATAACTAACGAAATAACTTTCAAAACATCAATATACATGTTTATTTCGAGAATTTGTACAAATGAGATTTTGAAAAATTGATAAATTATTATCATTGTACGCTTGCTACCACGGTGCGCGGGAGATGCCCTCGATTGTAAACCAACGTTGTGGACGTTGTATGAACCAGAAAAAACCAAACATATTGTTAATGTACACTAGCGAAATTAACACTTTTAATAAAAATGAGCTTTTTTTATATTTCTGCAGAAAATTTATATTTTACTACGCCAAAATGATAATGTAATGTTCTTATTTTAATCTATAAGTTTCTACTTTGATGAGTATATAAAATATGTGACTGTAACGTAAAAATGATAAAAAGCAACATTTTTAAAAAATTGCAAAGTGTCCAGAGTTAATTCCACTAGTGAATGACTATTGTGATCTTTGGTATAAGATTCAGCAACAACAACAAAAATCTAAAAAATTACGCTATACTTAACTTCGGTTATGAATTTTTTCCATACTTTTCTCGCAATTCTACGAGTTGAATTCGAAAAAAAATAATTATCTCGACACAATTATGCTACCAACGTTGAAAACAATCTAGAGAAGGTGTATACCAAATCTGAGCTCAATCGTCCAATTGGTTATCGAGATATCGTGTTTGCCGATTTTGAAGACATAATTTCGAGAAAAACGCGTTTAACAATTTCCATAACTCGGGTAGCTTTATGAGTATCATCAAAGGGTTTTTATAAACATATTCAGAAAGGTCTGTAGAATGATAAAACTCAATAAAAAACGATTTTTTCAAATTACTAGACAACATACTGCCCCAAACGTAGGTACCTTCAATGAATTTTTTAAATTCGAAGCTTCTGTAACTTTTACAGCATCGTATTTGAGAAAAATATCAATCCAAATTTAGACAATTTGGCACAGTTTTTCATGAAAAATCGTGAATTGAGCTGGAATTCTACTGGCAACGAGTTCAATCGATATGTCAGTAGGAGATACTATGTTATTCATATCGCGATTGCCCATAAGAAACTGTGTTAGATTGTGAGAATCTGAACAATTTTTTCCAGAAAAATGACGTAGTAGACCCAATAGAAACTTCGAAGTTGAACTTATATTGAATGAATGTACGCCAGAAGAACATCAGTATCCTTCAACTTCTCGATGAACCAGTCGACTCTCTTCAACTCATACCAATGCCTATCGGTTAGGGTTCGATTCTGATCACATGGCGATTGTCGAACTTCGAATCAACCCAACGGACTGACGGGTCGATGGCATGATCTCAGACGAGCAGTTGACTCCATTTCGCAATAGACCGCCGGAGGGTCGTCAGGATTGAGCAAATGTTACACAAGTCTGTACCATAAGTACCATAGGTATAATGTACCATATGTCCGTTGGATGTCTGCCGACTCGAATGAAAGTCCAAAGTCACCGATAGAACTCACAGAGTTGCCTTGCCACGCCAAGTCCTTGTAATATTCGCAACACCAGCAAACCCAAGGTTCACGTGGTTTACGAGTTTGCCAAGGTGTGATTTTGACCCTGAGCTCTCTAAGCCATGGGGTGAGAGCACAGTGAAGAAGGTTCTCACGAAAATCAATTCGTCGTTGTCGTTAAATGGCACGAGCAGCATGTTAGTGAAATCTTGGCGTGATTGAAGGGGGCTGCAATGACTATGTGGAATGCCATAAAAAAAAGTTCCAGCCAGGGGAAGAAGATGGTGGTAGCGGGAGAGACAAAAAAAAAAAGAAAGTTGATTGGAGCGGGAAGACCGCTACGGTTGGCGCGACAATAAATTAACGGTTGTCTGGCACGGTCTGTGGCCATTGAACTTACGCCACGTGGCATTAAGGGTATGCGGAGGTATAATACGCGAGGCACGACCACCCACCCTCTCTCTGCGGTGTATTCGCTGATACCAGGAACCGTACGAATGGCAATCGATATGATACACCGACGAGAAATCATCCCTATAATTTCCACCAACACCCCAGTCGTTCTCTTATTTCTCATCCAATTTTTCCCCTAGAACCGGAAAAGGGATCCGGTGACTCGTGCGATCGCCCTTTTTGCCCATCCCAATCGTAGAGTTCCCTGCTTTACCTAGAATGGTGCTGCGCACTGGAAATCATCGTCGACGCTGACGTGCAATTACATTTTTGTTTGTCACTCCTGTATTTCACCTCTGGGAGTTCGTGCAAACGTCCATAAAAGTAATTACCCAGGAAAAGGGTTCGGAATTCATTTACTTGTTCCACGTGTAGGGCTTCGTGTAAACATCGACGAGGAAGGTGACCGAAAAATGCTTCAATGAAAAACGGGCGTGGTAGAGTTGAAGCAACGAATGGATGGAGCCTCGCGTCGTACTCTGGATATTTTCATTTTTGATGTGGTGGAAAATGAGCCGCTGGGAAAATATGATTCTTCGTTACAGGGGGAAAAAAATGGTCGCACGTTGCGGGAAATCGGAGCAATTTCAAAATATGGTATAGGTGTGGCTGCATAAAATTATAACGAGAATATTTTAGGCAAAATGTACATAAATCGTGCGACAGCTTTGACGTGAAACTTCGTCCCAATTACAAAATTCGACGGGAAATGGTACGTGTTGAGAAATTTTAATGCCGTGCGGGAAACACCCCTAATTGGCAACCAGTGTTGTGGAAGTTGTATGAGTCCAAAAAAACCAAACGTATTCTGTAATCTGTATGAGTGTCGTGATGTTTAGTACCAGATTCAGCAAAAAAAAAATTACACAATGGCAGCATGATTTTGATGACACTTTGATTATCATTTTTTTTCTATTTTCCAGGACATCTTACGGGTTATATATAAAAAATAAGAAAAATGACTTTGGCTCAATTATGCTACCAACGTTATAAAACTTCATAAACGTCATTTAAGGGGAGGTACCTGAGTAAACGGCGAGAAAAACAGGTAAACTTCGAGAATTTTTATCTCAAAAACTAATGTTTCGATTAAAATCGGGGTTTTTTTATTGGAAAATATGTACATTGAGGTATGTTTAGGAATTTTTTAAAATAAATTCGTTGGATGGAAGCGATTCAAACGCGATTATCTCGAAACATAGTTTTCAAAGTCGGTGCCAGATGTATCTCGAAAACGGCTTGTCCGATTTTGTCCAAATCTGGATACAATATTCTTCGATAGTTTTTCTCGTTCGCCACGTCGGGGTTTTTTCGTTTGTTTGAACCATTGCTTTTTTATGCAACCAAACTCGTCGGAAATTGTGAACGAAAAGCGAATGTTGAATTAAAACGGTCGCAATTCCGTCGAAAATGGACATTTCAAAAAAATCCTAAGTGGCGAACGAAAAAAATTATGGAAGAATATTGTATCCAAATTTGGACAAAATTGGACAAACCATTTTCGAGATACATCTGGCACCGACTTTGAAAACTATGTTTCGAGGTAATCGCGTTTGAATCGCTTCCAGTCAACGAATTTATTTTCAAAAATTCCTAAACATACCTCAATGTACATATTTTCCAATGAGAAAAAACCTGGATCCAATCGAAACATTAGTTTTTGAGATAAAAATTCCCGAAGTTTACCTGTTTTTCTCGCCGTTTACGCAGGTACCTCCCCTTAACAGTCTACTAATGATGTATGGCAAATCTGAGCTCAATCAGCCAATTGATTATCGGGATATCGTAGCTGCCAATTTGAAAAGCATTCGAAAAAAATGCGTTTAAGGAGTTTCGGGGCTATTGGTGAAGTGTTGCCATTTTATTCAAATCTATACAGTAAATTCTTTGTCCTGAATGGACCCTCCACATTTTAAATCGATGGTCTACACTGTTTCTATAAAATTCACCATTGAAAAAACACTTATTCACATAGCAGTTTTACGCAGGAAGTAGTGTGAAAAAAAGTTCAAAATGTTATGAAAGACAGTCAAATCACTCAGTACAATATGGCGAATTCGTCATCAGTGTCATAATGCTAAATGCCCTATATGTTAAAAGTGTTCTAACATATTTTACAATCTTCACTTGTAAAATTTGATGAAACGGTGTAGACGATCGATTCAAAATTTGGAGGGTGCGTTCAGTATATGACAAAGAATTTACTATATGAGTTTGAATCAAATGGTAATATTTCGGCAATTGTTCCGAGACTCCTTAAAGTTGCTGCGTCTCGACCCCGCTCCCTGAGCGTACTCCTTATAATTTCTATACCTTGGCTAATTATATGAGTATCATCAAACGGTTTTCACATACGTAGTCAGAAAGGTGTGTAAAATAATTTTTATAAGTGTTTATGATTTTCAAAAAATTACTAGACAATAATTTTTTCCACTTTTCCAAAAATAATTCTGGTCGCGTAGAAGGTAACAATATTATCAATATTCCCACCAGGTTTCACCTCAGCCGCTTAAGGGGTTAGGCCATAGTAACGGGTACAAAAACATGTGCGAATTTAACAATTTTTTTTCTTATGAAAAAGTGATTCTCTCATGAAATTAATTACACATCTATTTATTATGAATATCAAGCAGTTTGAAAATATATATATATTTTTTTTTCGATGTACAAAATGGCCGACTACTAATATTTTCTTTTATCTTTTTTTTTAAGCGTTCGGCGGCGTGACATTTAGCATCCACAAATTTTTATCTAGAACAAAAAACAAAAATTCTCGTCAATGTACATTAGAATACCTAGAGAAGTACGTACGGAATTTAAAAAATATTGTTTTATTCAGAAGTTGTAGGTAATTGAACTTAAGAAATGAATTGTTAGTGAAAAATTTCGTTATAACTACTCATAAACTGCTCATAAAATGAAAAGTTTTCGATTATTCAGAAATTTCGTACTTCTCTGCGAAATGCAATTAGGAACATAACTTTCAAATTCGAAGTAAATCGAGTGAAAATTGTTGAAGTTATTTGTCGCGCCAATTGGAAAAAAGCTGTTTCGAAAAGTTTCGAGTAGTCGGGCATGTTGTAAATCGAAAAAAAAAAATATTTTTTCTAACAGCTTGATATCCATACTAAATAGATGTGTAATTAATTTTATGAGTGAATCACTTTTTCATACGAAAAAAATGGTTAAATTCGCACATGATTTTATACCCGTTACTGTGGCCTTAGGCCTTAATAGTTTTTGAGTAATCCTGCGTTGACGGGCTGTAACGTTTGAAGTTTTTCGAATTTCGCTTCGAAACTTCGGGAAAATATTCTACATATATAGTTCTATCGTTTAAAAAAGAAAAAAAGAAACCAATTTTTGATCGTTGTAAATGTAGGTATCCCGCCTTAATGACTGTACAATTTCGCACCCAAGATCATCGGTCAATTGCAGATTCAAGCAGTAGCGATTACTTCTCCGACCGACTGAACGGAAATCCCGAATATCCGGTAGAAATTCGCGTTTCCGACCATCACGAATAATATGCTCGATATTGCAACAGCGAGCGAAAGAACTTACTACTATTGCTGCGTAGTGAAATGTCGTAGTGATAAAAGTTGACGAGCGATTGGGGCAAACGTGAAGGAGCTATCGGATACTCCGTTTATTCAACCTCATCTTAACACGAACGCGATAAAAAAGTAGCGTGAGCACCGTTCCTTTTATCATCACTATTATTCGCACTGTATTATTCAACTCCAAGGTCTCTAAAATTATTTTCTAAGAATTGTAATAAATTTCATATTACGTTTCTATCTTCTGACAGTAAATTACCAGAAGAACAAGTTCCACCAACTGTAAAAAAAATAAACCCTAACGAACCTTTGCCCAAAGTTGACACGGGATTGGTCAAGACGTTCTTAAAATTTGTGTAATCATCACAATGCAACGGATCGAAAAAGTAGCTGATTTTCGCGATTTCATTTTTCGATGGTTAAAATACGCTAAGTCTGATTTTTTTGTCGACTCAAAGCACTCATGAAGAACAGATAACACATTTTCGAACGTTTATTTTTTTTTAACGGTTGAAAATATCTTTGAAAAAAGGAGTCCCCAGAGTGGACATTGTGACCGCAAATATTATCTGGAACAAAATTTGTAAAAAGATTATCAATCTGTATAAAAGCCACTGTCGTGGTGAGACGATTTTTTTTAAATCAAAATTAGAAAAATTGCGGCGGTGTGAAAAAAAAAGTGTCGAATGTAGCCTATTTTTTCGACAGATTTTTATTAAAGAAAATATGAAGATAAAAAAAGCTTCCCTAACAAGATACAGAATGGCGCGGAGAATGTTGTGTCAAAATTTGAGACGGACAGCCTGAAAACTTTTTTTTTGAGAGTGTACACCGTTTTGAAAAGTGACGTTTCCAGGAAAATCGTTTTTTTTTAAAGAGAGCCTGTGGTAACCGGAATAATTCGAATTTCGCCCCAATAATTGAACAGCACGTTTGTAACCGTCTATACTATCGGATAAAGCAAAAAAAAATATACACCGTGATGATCCCTTAATCTTCAAAATATTTTGAGTTCTGAAACCCCGGAGAGAATAATCAACATCGGAGAACCCAATGATTTCGGGCTCTCAGATTCCTTCACGATGAACGAAAATTGAAACAAGCACGTGTCAGGACTATTTCGCTTCTATCGTAATTTGCTATATTCCGCCTAGAAGAATTTTCAAGAAAAATAACAAAGTGTGCGGAACGACAGCGTTGGATGTCCAAGAATATCTGCTACTCCGAAAGCAATCATGTTATTGCTACTGCCGTTACAGTCGCAAAGATTTTTATTATTTCATAGAAGCTTCTTCGCGAGTAAGAAAAAATACGGTCAAAAGGACGCGACGTCAGAAAAAAATGGAAGGAAGAATTACGAATTTTCAGGAGTTGTAGGGACTGTCAGCAGCGAGCTGCTTCTCGCAGTTTTGTGAATAGTGAGGTTTAAGGGGTTATGTCGGTTTCAAAGCCAAAAAACGCATATTTTCTCTACTTGAAAAAATATGATATACAAATTATGTTATTCAAAATGTTAAGCACATAAAAGACCAACATTTCAACAATATTTTTAAAAAATTCATCCAAAAATTTGGGACATTCCGCCGGTGTGACCTGGTTTCCGGAGGCCGCTAAAAATGGTGGACACGATTTCTGAAAAACGAATGCACCGATCTCATTGAAATTTTGCACACTTCTTCAAAATAACATTGACTGGTGATTGAACGAAGGTTTTTTTTCGATTACAACTAATTTAACAAGCCTATACGTAGTGTAAAATGTACAAAAATTGGGCTACTTTGCATAATGTAAATTCAAATTCAAAACATTCAAATTTTTTTTTCAATCCTCCGTTCAATCACTGGTCAATGCTATTTTGAAGAAGTGTGCAAAATTTCAACAAGATCGGTGGTTTTTGAGAAATCGTGTCCACCTTTTTTTAAGGGTCTCCGGAAACCAAGTCCCACCGACTGAATTACCCAAATTTTTGGATGAATTTTTTTTAACATAATGTTGAAATGTTGCCCTTCTATGAGCTTAACATTTTAAATAAAATTATTTATATATTATATTTTTCAAAAATAGAGGAAATATGCTTTTTTGGGCTTCGAAACCCACGTAACCCCTTAAAAAAGACGGTTCATGTCAAATTTTCTGGTTTCTTCTCGTCAGTAACGAGTACCACGTCGTTATTGCCATCCTGAATTGCGATAATAGGGCCTGTGCACTTTGACAAACTTACCTTCAGGGTATCACTTATGCGGACGTGACGACGTGCACAAGGACGAAATTTAGTCATTGTAGAAAACTTGCTTAGAAAAAACTTGCCATGTGTGCGTCGAAACGCGCATGAAGGTTTCTCAGTCATTTGTTGGTGCAATCATTTAAAAAATTAATGTTTATCTGACACGAAGTTGTTATCATTGTCTATGTTGTACCATAATCATTTATTGCATGGTAATTTCGATTTTATTTACTAATACGCAATCATAATACTCAAATGGTACATGCGGATCGAAGAGGGACGATCTTTTATTTAATATTGGATGTTTTATTAATTAACAAGCCTCCAACAACATATAACGAAGCTATTTTTGCAGTCCTCTTATGGAGTTTCTATGAAGTCAATTTACAAGGAACATCTCTTATCCCATGTTGACACACTGACTGCGTCATTTTGACTCGGACGAATTTAAAATAAAACGCTCACTTTCCCAAAATTGATAATTTTGAATCATTTTTTGCAACGATTCATTTTTATACTTCCCGAATTTCAATTGTGCCGACAAATTTAAAAAAATGTCAAGTGTATCCCTGATTTTATTCAATAAAAACGTGTCTGATAGTCTTCAATGCTTTATCACATGAAGGATGTCATCAAAATCGAAGGCGGACACTTACGTGTTGTTTCTCGTTAGTCATAACTTGATTGTCCATGTCTCTTGAATTTGTTGATGCCACCGAACCGAAATAACTTTGGTCGACAGTTCTCATCAAAAGCCAGTACCGACATTTTTTTCAAAGTTTTCTCAACACCGTTTCAAAAATTAGGAGAAGATTGCACATCACCTTAAAATGTGACTTTGAAGTGGAAAAATTTCCCCCCAATGTACGTATAGGGGAAAAATCCAAAAAGAAATAATTTTCATGATTTTTCCACACATTCATTTCAACACCACTCTGCATCATATATTTGCAAAATTTGGTGCCCTCTTAAAACTGTAAATACTGTAGGGCTGTGACAAATGGACGGACGGTCATAAGCGTTTTTTTTTAAACTATGGAACCTTAACAAAGACGTCCTAATAGATGAAATAGAGAAAAAGAGATTAAAAATGACCAATTTTGTAACCTTGTCGATATTATCGAAAATCGTTACATACAATTAGACACCGCGTCTACTCGTCGAAACGAGCTGCAGGAGAATTCACCGAAACGAGCACCCGAAAAGAATAAACGGCGGAGGGACGAAAGCCTTTTTTAAGCCCGATCAATAACAATAATGATAATGATAAATACGACAACGTTAATTATCGAGGAACGTTAGACCCAACCATCGTACTTAATCTTTCCTTTGTAAAACAAAAGGAAGCACGCCTTGAATCGAATAAGAAGGAATCTATGAATATATTTTGAACACTATTGATAGATACTAATAACAACAACAACAACAACAATAATAATAATAATATGAATATGAAAAAAAATAAAAAATAATATGAATATAAAATACTAAATGTAAATGTTGAATATAAATATTGATGAATATAAAAACTTTAATAATTAAAATACGTTTTGTACAGAATTTGAGCACATAGGACGCCTGCGAGAGGACCGATAAAAACCTTTTTATCTCAACTCGACTTATAAATACAAAAGACGCTTTTGCTAGATGCAATTAATTCGAACCGTAATTGACGTTGGATTGCAATATTTCCCTCGAACCTTCTTGCACGAAAATCGAAAAAAACAGCAATTTACGACAGAATGGGCTAACTAAGGGACGACATTTTTCGGAAGTTATTATCAACAAGATAAATATCTAAATAATACCTAAATAAAAGTAAATAAATACCACAACGCTAGGTATGGAAGAAGATTCGATAAAATATTATATTGCTTCCTTTTTTTTCCTTTTACAAAATGCAAGGGCACTCAGCAATCTCAAGAAGCAAAAATGGCCGAGCAAGGTAGTTATTTAACACCATATTTGCATATCGATAATAATAAAATATGGCGGAAGTTGATTGGTGGAAGACGTCGGGTGGGATTTTACGTTCGATCTATCGTAAAGTTTTTTTTTTTTGGAACACGACGTCACAAGGGGCAACAATGACGAAGAGAAGGCGTGCGATGGCGACGAAACGCGCGACGTCGAGGCTTCGCGATGGTGGCTTTCATTAACGCATCGACCTCGCACCTATACGATGGATTCGCGTTCGGAATGGCGTATACGTGACGAGCACGAGCGAGCTAAAGAACGGACGTTCCGGTACCCTCTGTAACTTCGAGGGGCGCAGAACGACAAGCTCGGGGCTATAGATGGTGATCGATATCAAGAAGGTGAACAGCGCGCCGGGCCGCGGATTCACAATCACCCTGCAGTGCACATACTCACTATGTACAGGCTGAGACGAGCCTACGTTGGCGAATCGAGAAAAAATAACGACGGGAAATGCGTGTATGAAAAAAAAAACAGAGCAAATCTTTTTTTTTCCCTATCTTTTATCCTTGCCATTCAACGAGCAGAAGTTGAAGGCTGTGTTGATGAGATCCACATATACTTTCAACCGTCTCTGAAAGCCCAATTTGAAAGATCAGAATGATGATTTTTTTTGTTAGTAACACATAGGTTGGAATAAATACATTTTTTCCCAGCATGTTTTACACATGTTTGTGATTACAATGTAATTTTTTCGGACCAAAATCTTTCAAAGTGCTCGTGGGGCTGCAGTTGGCGTTGCGGTCCTCCAGCGGCGAGGCCCGAAACGGCGGGATCTCCAGCAGGCTCAAATGTAATGTCAAACGAAAACAAAAAATGTTTTCTTCAAATATATCCAACTGGCTATGGGTTCACGATCCACTTTTCGAAATTTCGAAAAATACGAAATATGACAGGTTCTCCAAAGAACATCTCATTTTTCTCTTGAAAAACAGCATGCTGAAGTCCATTGTTATTAACAAATCGTTCATCCAATTAAAAAATGCGATCGTGAACCGAAAATGACTACTGTTTGAACGCTTACTGCGCAAATTCAAGTCATTAGTGTGAAAATTTCGAAAGACGGATACACCCTTAACGGTGTTGAAGTTTGCATCGTTGGAATGCAACAAAAATTCTTTTTGATTTTTTCATTGGTTATTTGTATTATTTCTTGCAACATTTTTTGCAACTCTTGGTTACAAATGTTGAATAAAGATGCTCAAAAATGTTTCAGTGACTTATGTAACCTAAATGTGTCACAAAAAATTGGGGGTACGTAATAAATATATTTTTGTTGCACTCCAACGATGCAAACTTCAATACCGTGACTTTTAATGTGACAGCTATACTGCAATCTTCGTCCGAGATTGATTGTGGACATTATAAAGCCACGAAGATATATTTGTCTGAACATTCATTAAAGGGTGAAAGAAAAGCTGCGGGAATATAATTCGTTCACCGTTTTTTACATCCCTCTGCGTCAAGGGAAACAAAACCATTAAAGCCCAGCGAAAAATGAGACATGTTGGGAAACTTTTTTGGGGCGTCTTTTCTCCATGTGTTGATTTAGAGTAATTCTTTTTGTATGAAAAACAATACAAAGTACCGGCTCAGCCGTAGCCACACCAAGAACGTTCATTAGGCGCTCCGCGGGAGCACGCAAAACTTTATGAATTAGCACCCACAATAAAAGAAAAAAAGACTCGTCATTTACATTAGTTTTGCTAGAGAAGTACACACTGTTATTATAAACAATGGGCTTTTTTCGCAAAATGTCATCATTTTATATAAACTTTTCTTTTTACGCGAAACAATCGCCCTTCTTTTTTTTTAAATCAAAACGAGAATTGTTGATGAATCGTAAAAATCGTATGTACTTCTTCAAAGAATCCATCTGAGAAGCTATAGTCAAAATTTCAAGTCAATCGGATGAAAACTGCCCGAATTATGTGTCCTCCAATATTTAAAAAGCAATCAAAATGAAGTTAGGAGGGTTTATTCTACACGTGTGGACATATACAAAAAAAATATTTTTGTTTTAAGGCTTTCACGGCTCTTCATGTAATTTGAAGAGTATGTGGCTTCCGGATGGAGGCCGTGTTGAGAATCAGCGTTGTGCCGACGTTTCGCAAACGTTACAGTCTGCATCATCAGGGCTGAGAGCTCCGATACTGAAGCTCCCGTGTCTCAGGTATTCCTTATATACTTGCAGTCATCGTTCCAGATCACTGCACCAGCCAATCAGATGTTTTAATTGATCGGCCGGTCAATTAAAAAACCGGGAGGACGGTGTGCCAAATGGGATTGACGTGATATCCACCATCTCTGTTTAGATTGTCCGGATGTTTTCGGATTTCCAAGCCTTCTCGGTGTTTCCTAGAAAAATAGCTGTTTGATGGGGCCAGGCTTTGGGCTTTATCGAACTGAATGGCATGACCAGTTTCCATCCAATGCTCGGCCAGGGCTGATTGTCCAATGTGGCCATATTTGATACACCGTTGATGTTCTTTGATCCGTGTACTGTATCCGTGTACCGTGTACCGTGTACCATCTTCAAACCTCAGAAGAAGCTAGCACAAGTGGTTCCGAGTGCAAAAGACCAAAGACCACCATTAAGTGCACCAGGAGTGTACAAGGTACCCTGCTCATGCGGTAAAGTGTACATAGGAGAAACCGGGAGGAAGATCAGTACACGGATCAAAGAACATCAACGGTGTATCAAATATGGCCACATTGGACAATCAGCCCTGGCCGAGCATTGGATGGAAACTGGTCATGCCATTCAGTTCGATAAAGCCCAAAGCCTGGCCCCATCAAACAGCTATTTTTCTAGGAAACACCGAGAAGGCTTGGAAATCCGAAAACATCCGGGCAATCTAAACAGAGATGGTGGATATCACGTCAATCCCATTTGGCACACCATCCTCCCGGTTTTTTAATTGACCGGCCGATCAATTAAAACATCTGATTGGCTGGTGCAGTGATCTGGAACGATGACTGCAAGTATATAAGGAATGCCTGAGACACGGGAGCTTCAGTATCGGAGCTCTCAGCCCTGATGATGCAGACTGTAACGTTTGCGAAACGTCGGCACAACGCTGATTCTCAACACGGCCTCCATCCGGAAGCCACATACTCTTCAAAAAAAACATTTATCGAGATGAAAAAGAAAATGGCGGCTCAGTCGTCACTACGCTAAGGGCGTTTTTTAAGGCGCTCTGCGAGATAATGCAGAATTTTTATGGATCAGCATCTATCACAAAACCAAAATTTCGTCATTTACATTAGTTTTGCTAGAAAGCACACATGATTATTGAAACATATGACTTTTTTTCGCAAAGTCGTATCATATCGAATCAATTTTTCCTATTTCTCGTAAAAAAATCGGCCTTAATTTGGTTATAAAAACAAGAATTATTGATGAATCGTAAGAATCGTGTGTACTCATTTAGGCAATCTATCTGAGAAGCTACAGTTCAAATATCAAGTCTGCCGGTCGAAAACTATTTATATGCGTGCTCCCGATTCCAAAGACGTGGTTTTCTCGAAAAACACGTTTAAATTCGTAAAATCAATTTAAAAGCTAACGTCCACATGACGGAATTGAAGTTCTGAGTTAAATTCAGCGTCTACCCACGGAGGTGTTTTGATAGCAGGTCTTCAGTCGTTAAGTCATTGTATATTTTTTGTACACCTACTGGAGTAGAAGACTCCAAATTGTTACTGCCACCGTTTAGGCTGTTTCGTGCATTTCAACGGTGCTTCGGAAATTGAAGTCTAAAATTTTCATTTTCATTTTTCGCGCACTCCATTTTGCATATCTTCCTAGTGATATTTTTACTTTACTATATTAAAGTTATACTAATAATAATAATTTTAATAATAATTGTATAATACTAATGAATAATAATAACAATGTTATAAAATAATAAAGTAAAATAATAATAATAATACCAATAAATAATAATAATAATTATATAATACTAATAAAAAAATATATTAAATTTTAAAAAATAATAATTTACTTGATATATTATACTTCACATCCTAGCAATACATCATTTGAGCCAATAAAAAAAGCGATCACAATTCTTTTCCACGTAACCGCTCAACTAATTCTTCGAGTGCATTCAATAGGAATGTTTTCATTTTTCACGTTTGTTTGGCTTTGCTTTCGTGTTTTAATTCAAGCGTAATTAATCGAATGATGAGTTGTTCAATTTGATGTCAATTATTTACGATCAGGATAAATTGTGATTTCGCTATTGACACATCCCAGCAAAATTCCAGCAGAATTCGAATAAGTCATTCGGATAGGAATTCGTAATAGTAATCTATACGTTTACAGATCATTGTATATGTGTCAAGCATCATGTGCATAGGCAAATACTTTACGCAGTATTCGAGCATTTTTCCTCTCAAATATTGAAACGGAAACGCGTCAACTGCGCGGAACGAGAATTATAAATATTTCAATAACAATTCGGAACGAAGCTTCAACCAAAATCCATTTTAAATATATTTCGTCGCCGATCGATTCCACTCGATAGTTAGAAATAGGGACGATATTAATAGCAGCTCGTTTGAAATTCTCGTATACGAGAAAGCGATTACAAAAGATTAATTGAGCGCTCTCTTGCCCCGATAGAAATCGCAGCCGGAGTTTATAGCGAGAGAAATATATGCAAAACAAAGAGAGGGCGAGGAAGAGAAAAAAGAGAGGAGCTCGGGTTGATGCAAAAGCCTTAAAGTTTGATGACGTGCCGCGTGGCGTGGACTCGCGAAGCTTTCCGATCGATCCTCATTCATGCAGAAGTTGAAACGCGAAATCGATTAACTTTTCTACGCCTCAAGATTTTTCTCCCAGTTTCGCGTTCCAGTAGCCGCGTCCAAATTTCTCATCCAACTGGTGGGACCGCGACAGACAATTCCATCCCCGGAAAGAACTTGACATCGAGATTCTTTTCAACAAACGAATAGTTGAAGACACATGCTGACCTACAAGTCGAACGTTCTGAAATAGCCGATTCGACGGAACAAGATTCCTCTCGCTACGCAAATAAAAAAGGCAGAGTTTTTTGACGTTCCAGAAGTAAGTTGTCCATTTCGAAACTGGACTTTACCGAACTCGATAAGACGTCTACAAATTCGAATCGAAACGCGAATACTAAAAAACATCATAGTCCGATTCTGACAGCGCAGCTAATAATTGAATAAGCTATTATTCAGAAATTAACAACCCTGATACTGTTTAGCATCAGCGGAAAAGCATTTTCTCATCACCGTGTTTCATTGTTTAAACAATGAACTTCTCGTCACTTTTTCAAAAAAAGGAAGAATCACAATATTCTGTTTCCTTTGGGCAAAACAGCTAAGTGACAAAAAAAATTCATCGAGTTATCGGAGAACATTGAGTTACCGGATTTATCGAAGAACAATGTCGTCGAATCAATAAAAATGTAGGCAACTTTGCCGTCGTGCCCACCGAATTAATTTTTACCATCAACCCAATAACATTTCATCACTATAATTGTAGATTTTTTAATTGGTGAATGTGAATTGTGGAGAAAAAAAAACCTGTATCCTAAGTGTGCCCTGGGCGAGACTGAGATTTCATTTTTCGGCTGGCAAATTCCCAACAGGGCCAGAAATCCGGCAAAGAGTAGTGTGCACGTTGCCTCATCGATTTCAGTGTCTGTAACCCAAATATGTCGTCCGACAAGTAAATATCGTGACCGGGTCGTCGAGACCTCGCGCGCACTTGCGAAAAATCGAAGGGACGAATGCACTGGCAGTGTGGGAATTCTCCGCAAGAGTGCAGCTCTGATTCAAATCATACATATGTATGCTATTATGCGAAGAATTATATATCTATAATTCTATATATATATATATATATTAGAATAATTATATATATATATATTAGAATAATTATATATATATATATGTATGTATGTGTGTATAGGTATACATATAAATGCATACACTTATATATGGAATATTCCACGCCGTTTCAGCAAACCCGTCACCCCGACCATTTTTGGTTTTCCTGATTTAAAAACAAATTGTACCCCATGAAAGGAATATCCACGGGAATTTTTTTTATTTTTATCTCTTCTCTTTTCGGACTTATAATTTTCCAAAAAATGTCAAATTCCGAAGTTTTGGAAACGTTTAAACGCCGTTAACTAGTGAACTAATTGAGATGTCGACAAATAGCACTATATTTTTTTTTTCATTTAGACGCATACTTTCGTTAAAAAATAGGAAAAAACTATCAATGATCAATGCCAACGTTTTTTTTTGCTTCTTAAGTGAAATTAAAAAAAAAGATAATTGCCTTGTTTTATTTTTCCGAAAAATTCCCTAAACTAGAGTGATCCATTCTATGATTTTTAACACTAGTCTCATCGTACGCCCATTTATTCCTTCTTTTTTTTCTCGAATTAATCATATTTTATTAGACGATCTTTATCATTTCAATGTCCAATAACGCTATTAATGATTTTGTGATTTCCAATTCGGCGTGGACGGGCTGGAAACGGTTTATTTTTAATTTGTATTGAAATTAACGAGAAATTTTTTTTTATTCGAAATCGCTTTTTTTGTTGATTTTAGTATCAATGTCCGTCACCACTGTGACGAACCGAAAAAAGGTCGTTTATTTCGATTTTTATTGCTGACTATATTGTTTATTTGGGACTTGGAAAGGAGATACGTACCTTGAACTTATTTCGTGTACATTTTTATTTACAAAAATAAACTACAGAAACAAAACGTATAATAGAGCATCGGTATAAAAAATGTGGTCTAACGGCCGGATCGATAACTTGACAATGGTTCGTCTGAAAAATAAAAATACAAAAGTTTTCTCGTTGTACGTAGCCATTTTTCGAAAACAAAAAATCATAAAATCGCGAGCGTAAAAAAAAGTGTAATTTCGGCGAAATTTTTACTTATACGCTTATGAGATATACTTATGAGATATGTTTTGATTTCGTGATCGTTAAATATGTTTTGATTTCGTTAATTTTTCTTCAAGCGTCAATATCCAGACCATCGTGATCGATTTCACATTATTTTGAAGTCATTGGAGCCATGAAGGAAGAACAGAGATTTCGACACTTTTCGACATCAGTCTTTTTCAAGCATTTCATCGACCCTTAAGGGCCACAAGAATTACCAACGTAGTACAATTTTACAATACTTCATACTCCCCGATATAGGCGTCGAAATATTTGAAAATTCCCTATTTTATCTCGTGCTTCCGCGAACTTGAAAACCCCATAACTTATGGAATTAATGGAAAATGTCAGCCTCACCCGATGAAATATCACTCATTATAAACGCGTTCACGGTGAACAAAAATTTCTCGTCGATTTTCGGAAAAGTCCTCATACTGCATGATTACCAAAAATTGTCCCGTCACAGTGGTGTCCCACCTCAATTTGTTTAAAAACCTTATAGAGCCAGGGCGGTTCTCGAATTAATATTTATACAAATAAGCTCACATTTACCCAAAAAATAATTTAGGACATTGGGAACGTATCGGTAATATCGATCATACGAAAACGGCTACAATAAGGACAGTTCCCGAAGTATCGAAAATCACTTTTCCTCTTAAAATAAACGCATCGCTGTATGTGTATGTATACATGCGATCGAGGAAAATCGTATAGAGCGTTGCCCCACCGCCCGTTATCGGGAGTATTGAAGTCGACGATTGTTCGATCGACGTGTAGCATTAAATATTTCAAATGATGCAGGGTCTCTGGAGTCTCCGGTCGCTGACCTCAGACTTTAGACCTGAGATCCGAGGCTGGTATATAGCTGACGAAAACAGTCGAATATGGTCTTTCGTATACGAATAACTACCAGTGTTTATTTGTAGCAAAGCAGTGCTAATTCTCTCGATTTTTAAAAATCGTAATTATTCTGTATCGATTGTAATAATAAATAGACGGACGAATATTTGGAACGAAGGCCTGTTGGAAAAAATATTATATGTAGACGAGCCACGGTGCCGATATCGACATTGATAATTGTTCAAATATTTGTCGGGGCTTATTCGTTCGATCACGCAGAGAGATTGCCCGTATTGGTCATTCGATTTTTCATGTACAATCCCGCGGATTTACCTTGTAGATTTGTTTGGCAATCGTTATTTTATTCAATATGGAGTAATTTTATCGTGAATATTGGACAACTGCACTAAGGTACTTGTAACCCGGTCCCAATTTCAGAACATCGTCATACAGTAATACAAGAAAAGAGACTTTTACAGCAATCCTTTAACGCAAAAAAGCTGTTTGGTAATTTATTAAAATGAAACAAAACATCGGACACATTATTTCTCATACGTAGTAATTGATTTTTTTGGCATCTGGTATTTTAAGACATTTTTATTTTTCTAAGTTTTTGGCTTCTATTAATTTTGATAAAATGTAATAATTTTTTAATTAAATTTTAAACGTACATTTTTCAGCCGCTTTTGTGGAAAAATACTGTATTACGCGCAATAAATGTCAAAGCTATTTAACGACCAGTTCTATACGTGCTGCTTCAGAAAAAACGTTAAAAAGTTCAACTTCAAGATGAATAATTCCGTCTAAATTCATACGTAGACGAAAAAATAAAAGTAAATTCCGTATGAAGAAAAAAACGAATCATTGACCAGCAAAATGCTTATTTCATATCTACCCAATTATAGAGTATTAAAAAGAATTTAAAACCGTTTTTTTTTTAAATAAATTGTTTTATATTTAAGTATAAAATAAAATAAATAAATCAAATTATACCGACGCTGGTGGATGGTCAGGGTTCAGCTTTGGCGGTCCTCCGAGTCAACCAGTGAGCGAAAGGCCACTACTTCTGAGACTTTGATGATTTGAGTAAAAATGCTGTGCACCAGAGAATCAGAAGAATATGTGGCCGTCTATACCGCTAGGGGAGATGTGCAAGATGACATACTTCTTTTTTCACGATAAATATTAAAATAAATGACGACGTATGAATACAAAGCCAAGCGTATATCCATGAAGGTTTATCATTATAATGAAATAGAATCAGTTTCAGCATATGAGTTACTTAAATGAAAAATCGAAAAATAAGAAACCACATGTAGGTCGACGTGTGTAAGACGACATACTCCAGTCTAAAATGACAGATGTATGTCACCTAACACAATTCGACCGAGTTATGCTAAGATACATTAGTTTCTGGGTTAAAAGTTAGTTTATAGCAACCAATATTTAGTGGAACACAATTATAGTGAAGATAAAGTATCGCCTGCGGCATGTTAAAATGTTTGGATGCTAAAAGCCACACCATTCTATTCTTCTTTACAGCATCAATGGTCTTGATCGTACGTTCTTGTGGCCAGCTCTTACGTGTCGAGATTCATTGATAATAGCATTCGGGTGGGGGTCAAAATGTCGAATGACCAAATATAGAACGACAAAGATTTCTAAACGACAGAATTATGAACTCCCAAAATAACGAGGGGTATATTATTCAAAATTTCATCCGTTGACTGATGACAAAATCGAATAACTATTAGACCGAAGGATTATTTATTCGAGAGCTCATTTATTCGAGAACGTATATGCAGATAGTCTGGTGTTTGGGTCATACAAATACAGATTCTAACAATCTACAACATTCATATCTCCGAAATAGAAAAAAGGGTATCTAATATTCGTAATACAGTCTATAGCAAAAAGCCATAAATCGAGACTACGAACTTCAAATGTGTAGATCTCAGAAACCCAAATGATCGATGGTCCGAAATGGCGAATGCCTAAATGGCGAACATGGCATGACTGCCCGACCCGACTGACCGCCAGCGTCATCTGCCAACTTCACTCTGAAGCGCAAGTAACGTACTTCTCGATCCATTGTTCCATTGTTTTCGTTGTCCGGACCGTTCGCCTTTTTGACCCCTCGCCATTTTAACTGATCGACTTTTTGGCCCTTCGCTTTAAGGGCGGGGTAAAGTATTTACATTCTTTTTCTTTCATTTTTTTTAAAATTTTTTCAATAAATGCATAATATATCAAGAATATTGTGTTAAAATTTCAAGTCGATCGGAGTAAAATTGACGAAGTTATGAGTATTTGAGCGTCTATTGCTCCATGCCGGGTTTTATACCTGGGCGGCAGCTGCGCGGCGCGCTATTGTATTTTTCGACCCCGAATAAATTTCTTGATAAATGGGCCTGTTCCGGTCCCGTTATGTATATTCGAGGCATGGTGTATATTAGTATACACATTAGTCTGTACATCAGTTGACCGCTGTATGCCGTGCTGAGCAGTAGCAAGTCACACTAACATCTTGATGGAAGCCTTTTGCTCTACGGACCTGGCATCGACGACTTTGAGTGCGTATAAGAAAATTATCGAGTTTTATTTTGAATTTCTAAAAATTCAAAGATAATTGAAAACCTGAAAAAATTCATACGTATTCAGAAAAATGAACGAATCACGAAAAAAAATTGGGTTGCGGGGAAATTTGTTGACTAATTTTTTTTTTTCATCATTTTGTTAATAACCTTTTGGAATTATTATTATGCAAAATTAATCTTTTGAGTACCTTTAATATGCATGAATTTTCTCAGATTTTTATGCAATCGAGAAGTGTTCTCAAACTTATGTGCAATGAGCGCTAAGCGACCAAACTCTTCTGCGTTTTTCAAACCGTTTTTCTGAGACTTGTTATATTTGAAGTCCGTGTGCACGATAACTCAAAATCTACTGGACCGATCGCTTTGAAATTTTGCACAGTACTTCTTCACATAATTCACCAGGTATTGTCGAGAGCTTTTTTGTTTTTTTAAATAATTACTAATTTTTCAACAACAAATTAGCCGATTTTTGTTAGCGAAAATCGAGTTTTTGGCTCCCAAGTGCTACGAAAAATCGAAAAATCGAAAAAAAAAAATCCTCCCGTCATTACCGCGAGGAACATCTCCTTTAACAAATGCATTTTGATTTTTTTATTTCAGATGATTCTGTTGCGAGTTATGGTGCACACCGCAAACCAACTTTTTTTCGAGGCGCCTCCGGGGTTTAATTTTCACTCGCTCAATTTTGAATATTTTACAATGCAAATTTAGGAGAATGTTGTTCAAATGTTACTTTATTATATGTAAATTTTTCAATAAACGAACACTATTCGTTACGCCAAAAAAAAATCTTAAAAACATGCCTTTTTTTCGCCGAATTAACTTTACCCCGCCCTTAATGAATTCGAAATTTTAAACTGTCGTAATATATACAATTCGACGATTTAACGTCTCGAATTGTTTGGTGTATATATAAAACGAGTCGATACTATATCTCTCGTTGTTTTGTTAAATCTGATATATGTTTTCGCTATAAATCAACTTCGAGATTTTCGTATTCACAATTTCGATTAACTATTTCACAGGCTATCACAAGATTGATCTATCTATATTGGAACGTTCGTCATTACTGGATTCGACATTTCGGTCCTTCTGAACATTGATCGTTCGATTTTCGATCCCTACCCAGGTATCCAATACCGATAAGCCCAAAAATTTGATTTTTTATCCGGTTTTATACGGAGCAGGGTAAGATGAAATAGTGTGTCATCTTGCACCCACGTCTGGTATATCAACTTACCCACAAGTGAATGCAGATTTTGTTCATTTGTTGTGACAAGAACTTTGGAGCTGAAATATCCATTCTGCATTATTTGTGAAGTACAATGCCCCCTGATTACGAATAAATTACTTCAGCTATAAAAAAACTTACCCGAAGGATATTTTTAGCACCATATAATAACGTCAGTTTTTTTTGCATTCCAAAATCATGAAAATATTTACGACGCAAAAGCTCGCGTCCGCTGACAACTATACTAGATACTAGATAGTCTAGATTTTTCAACTGGCGACACTTATTGGTCGACCATCGAACGTCATCGTTACTCGTATAGCGCGAATATTTGAAAAGATATTGAGGGTGTGTCGTCTTATCTGACTAGGCCATCTTAAGCACAACTCCCCTACGGGTTTTCCTCAGTTTCCCCGTACCCTCGGCAGATGCTGCAAAGCATAGCTTGAGACGGCTCTGGACGGACGGGGAGTTAGATTAGATTAGCGAAGCGAGGCTAGGGAGTGATAGAAGAGGATTCAATCGGGAAAGGTAATACGTACAATCCCGCAAGGACATACGTTGGAACTCAGGAAATAAATACAAAAATCGAAATAAATTATATTGTATGAATTATTTTACATTTAAGATACGGACGAACAGGTAAGACGAAACTTCAACTGCTCTTCGTGTTTACAGAATTCCATAAACTAATGTGCGGGGATCGAAAGGGCATACGAAGGAATATTAGAAATAACACACACACACATATATATATATTAATTAATTTATATATATATATATATTAATAAATAAATATATATTAATTAATTAATTAATTTTATGTGTATTTACATAATTATAAATATATAAAATCTTATATATTTATAATTATATAAATACATATATAATTTATTTATTTATTTATATATATATATATATATATATATATATATGTATTTATATAATTATAAATATGTAAGATTTTGGGCATCGTTATTTTTCGAAAAATATCATCTGCTTTTGGTTTTTCGCATGCCATCTCTACAAATAATATGAATCGATAATAACTAAGCAACTTTTCAAAGTAATTGGCACGATATGCGTACTACATTTTGTTTACATCGCAGGCTATCAAAGTCAGATGTTATAACTGGTCGTTTTTCATAAAGTTTCCTTAACATTTAAGGTTAAAAAGAAGAGTGTTCTAGATAAAACAAACAACCAACAGGATTTTAAAACAAACAGGGTGAAAAAATGTTATCATTTGTAGAAATGGCATCCAAAAAACCAAAAGCAGATGATTTTTATCTCGAAAATCGATGGACTTTTACTAAACTGAAATTCCAGCATACAGTTCGCCATGATCTGACCTATCGACAGTCGCAAAATTATCCATTCATAGTAGGACACCCTGTGTATATATATATATATATATATATATAATATCACAACTGCGAAATAAAATTCTGATTGGATGAACATTATATTCAGCGTGAAAAATTCTTTACTCTGGCCTGCTCCGTTACTGTTGATGTGGCCTTAGGCCAACTTATATATATACCTGCTACTGTGGCCTTAGACACAGTAACGGGTAAAATCATGTGCGAATATAACAATTTTGTTTCGTATGAAAAAGCGATTCACTCATAAAATTAATTACACATTTATTTAGTATGAATATCAAGCTGCTAGAATTTTTTTTTTTCAATGTACAAAATGGCCGATTACTAAAATTTTCTTTTGTTATCTTTTTTTAGGCGCTCCGCGGCGTGACATTTGTCATCCACAATTTTTTATCTAGAAAAAAAAACAAAAATTCTCGTCAATCTAGATTAGAATACCCAGAGACGTACGTACAGAATTTAAAAAATATTGTTTTATTCAAAAGTTGTAGGTATTTGAGCTTAAGAAATGAATTTTCAGTGAAAAATTTCGTTAGAACTGCTCATAAACTGCTCATAAAAAGAAAAGTTTTCGATTAATCAGAAATTCCGTACGCACTTCTCTGCGAAATGCAATTAGAAACATAAGTTTTAAGTTTGCAGTAAATCGAGTGAAAATTGTTGAAGTTATTCGTCACGCCAATTGGCGAAAAGCGGTTTCGAGAAGTTTCGAGTAGTGGGCCATTTTGTACATCGCAAAAGAAATATATATTTTCTAACAGCTTGATATTCATACTGAATAAATGTGTAATTAATTTTATGAGTGAATCACTTTTTCATTCGAAAAAAAATTGTTGAATTCGCACGTGTATTTATACCCGTTACTGTGGCCTAAGGCCTTAAGGGGTTGCACCTTGCTCGTGGCCGAAAAAACGAGGAATTTTCGTGAATATTTTCTGGGAAAATGTCCGCAGGTTTTCAAATGTTTTTTTATTTCACGTACCTTTTACAATTTCCGTATTGAAAAATATTTATCAATGTTGAAGATACAATGGTTCGTGCAGACCACTGTTTGAAAAACGTCCTTTGCGGTGACCATCGCATCAAACGCATTTCAATTTTTGCACAAAATTATCCAGTGCTTGGACGAAGGATTCACCAAAACGTTGATTTTCTAAACTAATTTAGTTAATAGTTAAAATGTTTAGTTAATAACTAAAAACTGTGCATCAAAAAACAAAATTGCTTCGTTCAAGTACTGCTTTTTCGATACGTGAAAGAAGCTTGTAAAATTTGAAGTTCATCGGTGCAGTGATTTTCGAGACATCGTGGTCGTCGATTTCGAAAAAGCCGTTTTGAGAAAAACGCGTTTGAAGTTCGCCGGTTCGCAGAACCTACCAATAAACGTCCATAACTCTCTCAACTTTCAACGGAACGACTCGAAATTTTGAGAACATTTTTCAAATGCAATATTTTGCGATTCCGCCGAAAACGAAAAATCGAAATTTTCGAAAATTTCAAGCAGGTCTTCAATGCTTCAACGTAATGTTCCGTTACCATGTAATATCTCGCATACCGTGACCCAAAGTTCCGGTTCATACAAGAGGAGGATCTACGTGCGCGCCTTGACTCAATAAACAAACGAAAGTTTGGTGCTCGTATAATCGGAAAAATTTCGCGAAAAAGGTGCACGCGGGTTGGTTCTGAGATAGAAAATGCCGCGAATTCTGGGATCGGTGGCGATACCCATGAGAGCTGCGGGGGTTTGCCATGTGCAAGCGGATCGAGTATCCGGTGGCCACTTTCTGCAACGACTTGCTGGAAAACCGTAAGAGTTCGTAACGGACTCGGCGTAGAAACGCCAGGCCCTGTTGTGCCCGCATACAACTGGAATTCACGATATCGTTCAAATTATTCATATTTTCCTGTTGCAAAATACGAAGCCATATTTTACGATGTTTTTGTCGCTGCGGAGAATAGATACGTGTGGATCTAATTGTGACACGGTTCTGCTTATTTTAGGCGTCAGGAAAAGTTGGAACAAGACCCGGAAAATTCTAGTTATCTTATAGGTGAGGGCGATTCAGAAAAAAATACGAAACAAATGAAGGGACGCATGAAACGAAATAATTACATTGCCCCTTGATTGAGCTCAATTGAAAAAATCAACACGAAAGTAATTTTTGTTATTTTACGTTTCGGCATGTCTGAAGCTACAAGGAGGAATCTAGTTATTTTATGCTTAAAGGCAAATTGAGAAAAAAGTAGCAGCTACTTTATAGGCTAGAGAGATTTAAAAAGCGAGGCAGAAGAAATCTCGTTATATTGTAGATTGGAACGATTGAACCAACGATGAAACGAGTTCTAGTTATTTTTACTATCAGCTCTAGTTAAGTGAAAAATGATTTTTCCATTTTTATACAGTTTGGGAGGAGGGGAAATTTAGTCACGCAATAAATTAGAGCTAACGAACAAAATAGACGTTTAAAAAAATTAAATTTAAGCATTAGCGCAAGTTTGAAAAAGAAGAAAGAATGCCAGTTATTTTATCCGCCAGGAAGAGTCGGACAAAGGGGAGGAAACTTCCAGTTATGTTATTGCTCAGGGCAATTAAAACAATGACGAAACAAATTAAGACAAGCAGGAAGAAAATAATTCCATTGCTCCTGGATTAAGTTTAAATTAAAAAAAAAAAAACATGGAAACAATTTTCGGTGTCGCAGATCCGAGCAAATCTGAAGTTACAACAAGGAAGTCTAGTAATTTAATAACTGTAGTCAAGTTTAAGGCAGAAATCTAGTTATTTTATGCACTGAGGCAAATTGGAAAAAAATAGCAGCTACTTTATAGGCTGGAGAGATTGAAAAAGCAAGGTACAAAAAATCTCGTTATAGGTTGAAACAATTGAATCAATAACACGAGTTGCTGTTATTTTTACTGTCAGGCGAGTTAAGTGAAAAATCATTTTTTAAATTTTCTTGACATGTTACGAGGCGGGGAAATGCAGTAACGCAATAGATTAAAGCTGTTGAGTCCCAAATCGCAAATGATAATAAAATTATGAAAATTTGGTACGTTTTTGTATGAAGTATTTCAGAGGTCGTGTAAAAATTTCACGATAATTAGGAAGCTCGTTATTGAACAATTAACATTCACAAATTAAATGTTATCTTATGGAAACTGATGTAACTTTGTAATAAGTTTTTTTTTTGACCTCTTAATTTTGTAATATCTACAATATACTGAAAGCAACGGAAACAAAACGAAGTTTACGGATAAATTTTTTTTAAATTTCTTTTCAAAATTGTTCTTAACAAAATGTTAATTTTTTAACAACGATCTTCCTAATCGTCGTGAAATTTTAACACAACCTCTTAAATATTTCATACAAAAACATACCAAATTGTCAGAGATTTCTTATAATTTTTTATGTCAACCCTTAAGGAGGTTCAAGTAATGATGATAGAATTCTGAAAGTTTGGTATGTTTTTACATGAAGTATTCAGGAGGTCGTGTAAAAATTTCATGACGATTAAGAAGCTATTTATTGAACAATTAACATTAACATGTTTCATAGGGACTCAAAATCCTTAAGGCAAACAAAAAAACTGGTTTTTTGAAGTAATTTTCAATGTTAGCGCACTTTTGAAAAAGGGGAATACTGCCAGCTATTTCGTAGCTCAGAGGAACTGAAATAAAACGCGTAAAATCTTCTGAGTAACTTTTCAATCCAAGGCGCGTAAAAACAAAAATTCTAATTATTTTATGTTTAGGCATTTGCGAATACAAAGGCGGTATAAATTCTGGTTGTTAAAAGAAACGTCTACTCGGGCGAATAATTGATGGGTAAAGGAGAAGATGAAGCGAAGAATAAATAACTTACTGTACTGATTCAAGAGACGGCTGACCCCCATCGAGATTAAAGAATCAAGCGAACAGCCTGGCTGTAGTGGTCTGCCGCCATTCGGATAAAAATCCGCGTGTCCCAGAGGCCGCAAAAAACCAAATGTTCCACCGTCGGTATGTATGACATCGACGAATGTAGCGTCACTCGACGCCAAGTGGCCCTTCGATCCTGTATTCATGTACAAAGGATAGGCCGCGTCCAGTCCGGTTATACGGGCAACCTGTTTATTTGTTTTTTTTCTTCATTACATTGATCATGAAAGCATAACAAAAAATCAGTATACTTTCAATGTTTTTTTCGCGAAATAGCTGTCAAACTAAAGAACGTACTCGTCGAATCAAAAGAATCGTAAATAGACACTTCTTTGCAAGAACGTGATAAATTTCCAATGGAAATATAACACGATGTTGAATCTAGCATCGTTGGAATACAACGAAAACTCTGTTTCGTTTCTTCATTTCTTTATATTTTATTATTAATCGACGTTTTGCAGCTTTGGTTATAATTTGTGTTATATTTGTGATAAGAATTCTCAAAAATGTTTCAGTGACTCACGTAGCCTAAATGGACGAAAAACAATTCGGGAACACGAAAATAAATGTGTTTTTGTTGCATTGCAACGGTGCAAACGTTGATACCATAGGGTAACATATACTTGCAAAGATGATCATTAACGTTTACAATTAACATACGTTAAGGATGTTGAGTCCCAAATCGCAAATGATGATAAAATTCTGAAAATTTGGTATGTTTTTGTATGAAGTATTTCAGAGGTCGTGTAAAAATTTCACGACAATTAGGAAGCTCGTTATTGAACAATCAACATTCACAAATTAAATGCTGTCTCATGGAAACTCTTGTAACTTGGCAATAAGTTTTTTTTTTTACCTCTCAATTTTGTAATATCTACAACATACTGAAAGCAACGGAAACAAAACGAAGTTTATTGATACATTTTTTTTAATTTCTTTTAAAAATTGTTCTTACCAAAATGTTAAAGCTTCCTAATCGTCGTGAAATTTTAACACGACCTCTTGAATACTTCATACACAAACATACCAAATTTTCAGAATTTTCTTATCATTTTTTATTTCAACCCTTAAGGAGGTTGAAGTAATGATGATAGAATTCTAAAAATTTGGTATGTTTTTACATGAAGTATTCAGGAGGTCGTGTAAAAATTTCATGACCATTAAGAAGCTATTTATTGAACAATTAACATTAACATGTTTCATAGGGACCCAACATCCTTAATACGACACAAAGTCGTATACGGGCAAGATGATTTTTTCATTGGGTACTCAAGATTTTGGTAGGTGATTGGGAATGGAATTTTTGTTTCTATAATTACTTATTGTGTTCTGAGTGAGTTTATGATACTTTCAAAAAATATGTATTCTTTTGAATTCTACTTATTGTTGGACAAATTCTTTAAGGTATTTAAAGAACACACACAATGTTCGTAAAACGATCATATAAGTTGACGACTAATATGTTATTAACGGTATTACAATATCCTTCTTCCGTATACAGTACTTATGGCCTTATATACTTAGGACTTACACATATACCGGGTGAGGTAACAACTATTAGAGGTAGAAAAATGTTCTAACCTACCAAACTCAGGTGAAAACTTTTCCTACGAAAGTTTCATAGCTCGAAAAAGGTCATCGAGTGGTGGCTACGAGGTTCATCCACGTGGAGGCGCTGCGGACATTTTACAGTCACCTCCATTTTCAAAAAATGGGACCACTATGCTTTTCGAGAATTTTATCATGGAACTGAAAATAAGTGCACACGCCAAATTACAAAATGGCCGATCGAGATTTAGTACGAAAAATCGATGACAAAGAAATCTCAATGTTTTTAGAGCAGAGTCGATTAAGGTGCAAACGGTTATTCCTACAGAAGGTGCTTAAAGTGATGGCCGCCACTTTCAATGCACGCATGCAATCTGATTCGCATTGATCGTGTCGTTTTATTAATCACGTCAGTCTGTATTAACGAACAGGCTCCAATTGAGGTTTCAATAAATTAATACTAAGCGAACTCCAGGTAGGTCGTACGGCGTTGCTTACATTATTCGCAACTAAGAATCTTATCAACTTGTTTCGGAAAGCAGTGGGAAGTTTGTGATTTCCATAAGAATACGTGTTCCCTTTAATGAAAAGTACCACGACAGAATTTTCTTCTGTCAGTACAAAATTAAAATATCCACAAAATGTTTCCTCGTCAAGAGCAAGCAGCAACCAATTAAGGGGTTACCCCCACTTTCGATTTTGAAAAAATCGATTTTTTTATTGCATTTTTTTAAAGTATAAGTATCTGAGAATATGTCCTGAAAATTTCAAGTCGATCCGAACAAAATTGACTGAGATATGAGCGTTGAAAGAGAAGAATCCGTGAATTGAAGAACTGAAATTGAAAGTTTAAACGCGTTTTTCTCAAAATGGCATTTCTGAAGTCGGTGACCAAGATTACTCGAACACTAATGAACCGATCTTCTTGAAATTTTACAGGCTTATTTAATACATAAAAATGTAGTCTTTAATCGATCGATTTTTTTTTTCGAAAAAAAAATGGCCGTTTTATAGCCAAAAAACGGCCGTTTCTTTTCGTTAAAATCGAACCATTAACTTTGACTGTCCGCCATTTTGTGAAAAATGAATATTTTTTAAAATCCTTCGATTAAAGACTAGTTTATACTTATACTTGACTAAATCCATCCGCATTTTTTTTTCAGATGATCCACTTCGCCGCAATGTTGGTCACCGCAAACCGTGTATATAAAAACATTATTTCATTGACAGCCATTTTCCACTAAACAATGTAATATTTTTCAATAAAAAAATGACTGAAAGTTCTTCAAGATGTGTTCTTTAAGATGGTATATTGATCGATTAAAAAAGTTTTGTAGTTTTCTTAAAAAAAATTCATGAAAGAGGCTTTTCTTTTGCGCTACAAGTGGGGGTAACGCGTTAATGAAAAGTACCACGACAGAACTTTCTTCTGTCAGTACAGAATTAAAATATCCACAAAATGTTTCCTCGTCAAGAGCAAGCAGCAACCAATTAATGAGACAATACAATCAATACGAATCTGCTTACAAGCGTGCATCGAAAGTTGTGACCATCACTCTAAGCACTTTTTATAGGAGTAAGTGCTTACACGGTTTTTTAAATCCATTGTAGGCTGAAAACATTGAACTTTCGTGTTCGCCGATTTTTCGTACTAAGTCTTGATCAATTATCTCGAAATTTGATGTGTGAACTTATTTTAACCTCTCTGATAAAATTCTGAAACAAAAATCCCGTGCCCCACATAAAAGAATGAAATTTTTTAAAAGAAGGTTCCATTTAAAAAGGGGGTGATCTTGAAATCTCCGAAGCACCCCCACCTGGATGAACCTCATAGCCACCCCTCGATGACCGCCTTCAAACTATACAACTTTCGTAGGAAAAGTTTTCTCCTCAGTCTGATAGGTTAGAAAATATTTCTGCTGCTAACAATTGTTGTCTCACCCGATATACAGGGTATACTGTTATGAATGGATAATCCTGCAACTGTCGATGGGTCAGATCATGTCCCACTATATGTTGGAATTTCCGTTTAGTAAAAGGTTTTCGAGATTTTGGGCTTCATGTAATTTAAAAAAATCATCTGCTTTTGGTTTTTCGCGTGCCATTTCTACAAATGATATGAATCGACAATAACTAAACAACTTTTTGAAGTAATTGGCACGATATGCATGGTACATTTTTTTTACATGGCTTTGAATTCCTTTGTATGAAAATTCTGCATAAGATCATTTTTCATTAAGTTTCCTTAACATTTAAGGTTAAAAAGAAGACTTCTCTAAATAAGCTAGAATATTTTTCAAAGAACCGTGTAAAAAATTATCATTTGTAGAAATGGCATGTGAAAAACCGAAAGCAGACGAGTTTATCTCGAAAATCTTGGAACTTTTACTAAGCCAAAATTCCAGCATATAGTAGGACTCGATCTCACCTATCGACAACTGCAGATTTATCCATTTATAACAGGACACCCTGTATATACACATACACAGTCACAAAATGAAAAAAACCCTTTTACAAGATATATTGGAATATATTTGCAAGAGGTCTCGTTTGAATAACATATTCGAAAATGTTAACCTTTCGAGGGGCTAAATATTTGCCCATAAATCCGGCAACCTCGGCGCCAAGACTAAATCCAATGACATGGAGCTTCGACATGGGCACGGCACCCTGGTACTCGAGCCATTTGACCATTCTCCCGACATGCGGTCCCACGCGTCTGCTGTTACCCACCGCTGTTACGTACCAAGGCAAAGCCGACAATTTGCCCCAATTCACGAGAATTACGTTGTAACGGCCGCGTCTCAAATATGCTGCAAGAAACAACGTTTATTCGAGACGAAGGAAACACCCAAGACAGTGCGCTCCAGTTCCCGCGCACCGCACGCGCGAGTGCAACAGAATGTAAAACATTTTCCTTATCTGGAATCGACATTATAATTGCAGATTGATGATACAGTTGGCTCGGAGTGCATATATAATTTCAAAAGAAATATACCTTGACTGTAAGCTTTTTTCAAAGTGCACTGTGTAAAATCAGTAGGTTTATATATATATATATATATATATATATATATATATATATATATATAAACATACTGATTTTACACAGTGCACTTTAAAAAAGCTTACATATATATATATATATATATATATATATATATATATATATATATATATATATATATATATATATATATATATATATAGTTCATTCACCGATGGCCGAAAACATTCTGACATGAAACACTATAATATTTTATTACTCCGATTATGTATTCGTTCAAAGAAAAAATTTTTCTCAAATTATTTTATTCAATAAAAATAACTAAAGTTAAAAAATAAAATAAAAATAAGAATAATATAACCGAATATTCCATTTTTTCAGTAGTTCATTCGTTGGCAATCATTTCTTCATCTCAATGACGGATTTAGTCAATGAAAGTTATTTTTTTGTACCGGTTAAGAGTTTTCGATCCCTTTGGACGATCACAAAGTTATATTGGAACAAAATAATTTATTTTATAGAGCTATATAGGGTCTTCGCAAAATACGAAATAAATTGAAATATATCATTTTAATGTAATTTTTGCAACTACCGGAAGTGATCGAAAAACTTTTGACCAGTACTGTATATACTCGTATATATTATTTTTTTATATGAAACTAAGTAGACAAAAGTGGTTGCGCATTTTCCTCCATATTTGAACATTGAAAAAAAGCAAAATGTTCCGATGCAAATAAAGTATAACATGTAGAAACATATCAAATTTGGTGTCCGTATTTAACATGATGATAAAGCTTGATAGTGAAGGTCGAAACTGTACTTATAAAAGTAAAGGAACATACAGGAACTCAGTGAATACATAAAACTGCACACTATATATGATATCATATCAACTTATATTGTGTACTTATTATTATATCGAATGTTGAAACACTAAATATTGTGTTTGAAAATATTAGGACAAATGTTAATACTTCAGCAAGCTGTGGATGGACTGAGAAAATATTGTAAATCATCAAATTGACAACATTGTCGAAAAAAACTGTCATAAAAAAGCTGCTGCTTATAAGCAGCCACTTGCAAGGAGCATCACTTCGGTATCCAGCTTCGATTTTGTTGAAACTCATATATGTGATAAAGCATTAAAAACTATTATACATATCATTTGTTTTATCGGCGGACAAACGATTTTAAGGGGGTTAACCACCCCTTAAAGAAAGGCGTGTTGAGGGGTGATTTTACAGTTTTACCCACAAGCAGTCCACCAATGTGGACGAGATAAAACCTTAGAATATTCTAACGTAAAGCATTGAAAAATCGAGTATAAAAGTATTGAAAAACAATTAAGACGGGAAACCAGCTTAGATGACTCACAAAAACGACTGCTTTTTTATTCCGAAAATTGTAAATAAAACTATTTAAGAATATGTTCCCAAAGTAGTGTAAATAATTCACTACTGCCTTGAGTGTTTCGTTTTCGGTAATTTTTGTCAAACGCGTTTTTCTGTAAGAGGCTTTTTTTTAACTCGTGTCCACTCTAGCTCAAAAAGTTCCTAACCTATGATTCTATAAAGTGATAGTTAGTTTCTTTATATGATTACGCTCTGTAGGAACCTAAATCTGGCGTAATCTCATTGTTCGAAGTATATTTTTTTATAGCAGGATGGTTATGAAATAATGGTAAAAATTATATCCTTTGTTTGAGCACCGTTAAAAAATGCTATTTTCAATTTCTTTGGTCAGAGTTAGGCTTATATAGAAAGAAAACATGTACTTAAAGTAATCATCAAACCGTGTTAAAATCTAATGAAAACTGTGGCGTCTAGAGTGTACACAAACAGCAAATTCTGATGCTGACCTTCAACAGAAGGGAGGTTATATGTTCCATATTTTCAGAGTCAAATGCTTCGAGAAAATTAAACCATTTTTTTGAAAATATGTATAAAATATCCCCAACGGTTGGATAAATTCTATTCATTCATCCCTTGTAAAAGAAATCCTAAAAATCCCTTAAAAATGTACTCTTGAACTGGTTTTCCGCCTCAAATTAAGGGGTGACACGGTTTATTTAAGGGATGATTTTCCCCCTTAAACCGTTTTTCCACGAATAAAAAAAATACGTGTCCAATAGTTTTCAATGCTTTATATCACATATATCATTTTCAACAAAATCGAAGGTGGACACTGAAGGCCTTAGGCCACAGTAATGGGTATGGAATCACGTGCGAATTTAACATTTTTTTTTCGTATGAGAAAGTGATTCACTCATGAAATTAATTACACATCTATTTAGTATGAATATCAAGCTGTTAGAAAATATTTTTTTTATGTACAAAATGGCCGTCTACTAATATTTTGTTTCGTCATCTTTTTTAGAAGCTCCGCGGCGTGACATTTAGCATCCAGAATTTTTTAGCTAGAACAAAAAACAAAAATTCTCGTCAATCTACATTAGAATACCTGGAGAAGGACGTATGGAATTGAAAAAATATTGTTTTATTCAAAAGTTGTAGGTATTTGAACTTAAGAAATGAATTTTCAGTGCAAAATTTCGTTATAACTGCTCATAAAATAAAAAGTTTTCGATTAATCAGAAGTTCCGTAAGTACTTCTCTGCGAAATGCAATTGGGAACATAACTTTTAAATTTGAAGTAAATCGAGTGAAAATTGTTGAAGTTATTTGTCACGCCAACTGGAAAAAAGCTGTTTCGAGAAGTTTCGAGTAGTCGGTCATTTTGTACATCGAAAAAAATATATATATTTTCTAACAGCTTGATATTCATACTAAATGGATGTATAATTAATTTTACGAGTGATTCACTTTTTCATACGAAAATTTTTTTTTTTATTCGCACATGATTTTATACCCGTTACTGTGGCCTAAGGCCTTAAGTGACGTTCCTTGTGAGTAATATTTGCAAATGTGTATATTGGAGAATGCCATCATACTTCTTCCATTAATTTTGCGGTCGGGACCATCCGTCATGCTCACAAAGTGGATAGTGCTATCCGGAAAAGCTAGAAAACTTGTATTTAGTGCGTTTCGAAGACACCGCGAAAGTATTTCTACACGCTACTTGATCCAGTTTCCGACAGTAGCCACCGAGGGTCCCTTCCCAACTTTTCTCCTTGGATTCCACAAGTGCCGTTACTTTATACAGTGCGATACGGATATGAATTTCTGCAATATCGCCGTGTGAGGATACACCTTGCAAAGATCGCACCATATATCTTCCAGACGCAGTCAAAGAGACTCGCTAGACAAATGGCTTTAGCCACTCGGTGATGGATGCGAACGGGAGTAAATTTGTCAAGTGGACTTTTCACGGTCCAAGGAAGCGATGAAAGTAACGAAAAATGGAAACGTTTTGCTATCACTTTTAAAATATCTGCAGTAACGTCAAAGATTTTTTCCTCCATTTCCTTTTTTTTTGCTAATTCTACTCGTACTATTTCTATTAAAAAATTTTTTTTTTATTTCTTTGGTTCATTTTTCTCCGCCTTTCCTTATTTTTAACTCACTTGAAAAAAAAAGAATATGTTTAGTGTGGAAGAAAAAAATTGCATGAATTCGAAATGATAGTCTTTGGGGAAGCACTATAAAGCGAGAAAACTGAACGAAAAGTTCTCCAATTTAGCATTCGGTAGTAATTGACGCGTTGGGTCTTCCCTCGGAGGAACGAGTCGAATACGACTCTTTACTGTAGCTCTTCTATTTGTTATTTGCAAAAAAACACTTTTCGAGTCTGAATAGATCCATGTGGTTAGAAATGTGATATTTTACCGTCGCGTATCGCCATCGAACTTCGACCTGGGGCTCGTTCACCATAACCGTGGATGTAGACTACAGTTGGCACGCTCTTGTCGAAGTTGCTTCTTCGCAGACTCCAGGGATTTGAGGGTTTGAGGATGTGTGGCCTCTTGGGGTTGCGCCTTTTTTTGTGGGACAAAAAAAAGTTTATATAAATATACTCTATGTATATGAAAATATACGAGGTGCCTCCTACGATTTACCGTTTTTTTCTTTTTCATTTTCGAACTATGCATTGTTAATTATAATTTTTCAAATACATTCCCTATTCCCGCAAGAGCACGGTGATTTATTTTTATTGAGCTCACTAAAATTCGGGCGTTATGTGTGGCTTTGTTTGGATATTCTCCGTGGGTTTTCTCCTTTGTTTGCACATTTTACAATATTAGTTGTAATTTAAAAAGTACATTCTCCATTCACAAAAACGCATGGGGTTCTTTTTCGTGCAGGACGACCAAATTCAAGCGTTATACCCCTTTACTTGAAAAAATGGTGTTTTTTTTATATGTATACAGTCGTGAATAAAACAATAAAATATATTGTATCGGGTTCTTCTCCCAGCGCGATGGTAATTGGCGAGTTCAGTTTACACCCATTAGAGCGTTACATCTGAATAGAAAACAATATTTGATCATTTCGTTTATGGGCTCGAATGATATATGAACATCACAACAATGATATACAAAAGGAACAATGCGCGGAAAATTTTTAAAAAATGTTTAGACCTCATTACCCAAATCGCTTATCCGAAAGGCACGAAATTTCGCGCCGTGAGATTGTCAGCCTAAACGGTGAAAGTAGTAATTTGGAGTCGTTTAGTCCAGTCAACGTGCGAAAAATATACGGCTTTTGAATTCGGGAGGTTGACTTGAAATTTGAATTGTAGCTTATTTTGTAGCTTGTATAATATATGTATAATTGTAGCTTAGACAGATTCTTCAAAGTAGTACAGACATTTTTCACGATTCATCAATAATTCTCACTTATATAAATAAATTAAGGCAAATTGTTTAGCGAAAAAACGAAAATAAATTTCACAATGATGCCATTCCACGTAAAAACCATATTTTTAATAATGTGTATTCCTTTAGCAAAATATAATGTAAATGTCGATTACTTTTTCCTATGTGTTAATCCATAAAAGTTCCGCGTCCTCCCGCAGAGCGCCTCAAAAATGCTCTTAGTGTAGCTACGATTGAGGCGCCATTTTGTATTTTTTTTTTTCATAACGTTTTTTTGATATGGCAAAATATGTAGAATAAACCCTCCAAACCTCATTTTTACTGCTTTTTTAGTATCGTCAAAAGAAAATTCCCAAAAAAAGACTCATTTTTCGGTGAGCCACGTAGACGTAACGGCTAAATCGGAGAACCCACTAGATATGAAGCATGAAGCTACAAATAATAAGTCATCTAGCTGAAGCACTCACGGAAATTATTTGCAAAATGAGAATTAGTCCATAACCAGTCTTGAGGGATAAGGCCACAGTAGAATTTTCAAAGAATCGATTTTTTTCTGCTAAATCGGTGCTGTGTCATTATAAGAATAAGTTACTATTCGATTTATAGCAAGTAATTTTTTTTCACCGACTTTGAGCTTATAACGTAAGCCCACCTCTGGCCATAGAGAAGAATAAAACTTTAAACGCGTTTTTCTCGAAACAGCATTTTTCCAATTGGCGTTCCAAATAACTTCAACAATTTTCACTCGATTCACTGCAGAATTAAAAGTTATGTTCCTAATTGCATTTCGCAGAGAAGTACGTACGGAATTTCTGATTAATCGAAAACTTTTCATTCTATGAGCAGTTTTATACGAAATTTTTCACTGATAATTCATTTCTTAAGTTCAAATACTTACAACTTTTGAATAAAATAATATTTTTTCAATTTCGTACGTACTTCCCTAGGTATTCTAATGTAGATTGACGAGAATTTTTGTTTTTTGTTCTAGGTAAGAAATTGTGCGTGCTAAATGTCACGTCGCAGATAGCAAAAGAAAATTATTAGTCGGCCATTTTGTACATCGAAAAAAAATATATATATTTTCTAACAGCTTGTTATTCATACTAAACAGATGTGTAATTTATTTGATGAATGAATCACTTTTTCATACAAAAAAAATTGTTAAATTCGCACATTATTTAATGCCCGTTACTGTGGCCTAACCCCTTAACTTTTCAAATAAATGTCGACAGTTAAAAAATGGATGAATTGATAATGAAAAGAAAATAATCCCATGTTCTTCTCAAATATCTGCAGCACAATCGGCAAAGCTTGTGCACGTGCAGTTCGGAAATCATTTCCATGATTATTATTTTTCCAGCGTATTATTGGAATGGTCGGCGACTTTTTGAATATACCAATGTGAAAGATTCCGGCTATAGCCATCTGGTTAAATTGCGTGAAGAGGTTGAAAATCAAGAGGCCGAGTTGCAAGGACTGTGAAACCAATTTCGCTTACGATTACCAATAAATTTTAAATAAACGTATTGTACACCTCGTATAAAGCTGATATTCTATATCGCGGTCAAGTTCGATCGGACAACAGAAGGCACATGCTCCCGCCGGGAAGAGCGACAAGTTTACACTGCCATCACCTGAGACAAAGAGGGAGAAGGCATTAACTCATCGAATTATCAAACACAGTGGATGGACGTTCCATTCATAGCACCGTTTTGTCCTCTTTTTGACACGTCTATTTGTGAAATAACTAGACGTCTTTTTTGTGAAATAACTAGAGATATAACCAAATAGCAACAAATAGCGCTTGGAAAATATTGCCCATTCGATGGAATATTAGCAGTCAGAATTTACGAAAGGAGTGCCAAGAAAAAATGAAAAGGAAAAAGTGATCCATACAATGACCTAAAATGATGCATTTTTAATGTCCCTAGACTATTCTCTTTTGGTATTTATTCAAAGGGTTCTAAAAAAATCAATCTTCAACGTCGAATTTTTCGTGGCATGCGTTTATTTTTAGCGTTCGGAGGGATTTGACGTGAAAGAAAAAATGATTGAAAGGCCGCGTAGTGGAGCCGCTCGCCAAAAATGGCCATCGAACGCTCGACGTTCTCCGTTTTAGATTTTATTTTGGCCTGACGCGTTATCGTTTCAACCGGACAATACACATCGGAGTAAAACAAATAACCGTTGTGCATTTTTTGCAACGAACATCGACGAACAGCAATCCATTGATTCCAGCAACGAAACAAAATCGGTAACTTCACAATTTTAACAGAAACGTAAGTGGTTCGACAACGTCACTCAGTCCAATAAATATTTTATTCAACAATCCACATTCGTGCACGAACCAATCACCAAATGTTGAAACACAACGATTTTTGATTACTTTATTAATTTATATGGTTCGTTGTATCATTGCTATTTATTTATTTATTTGTTTTCATTTAAATCCCGAACCTCTTTGAAGGACGATAAGTCGGCAGAGCAGCGAGGCCATAAATCCAGGCAACATTATCATCCAAAGGACGATACGTAGAACTTTGTACTCTGTTATTATTGTTGATGCTATTATTATATGCGTAACTGCTAAAGACTTCACCGCAAGAAGCGTACGTATCGAGGAGCTTGAGAACGATGCTCGAAAGGAAACTGAGAATATTCAATGAGCTACTGTGGCTTTGTAGCGGTGTATCGCATCCATACCTCTCCGCAAGAGATCACAGATTTCCACGGTGTTCCAGTGTTTCGAGCATGACGTTCGCAGCACTGCATCCCGCTGTGCCGGCCCCCGTCGTCACTATGCACCTTTTTTGCTCGAACCTCTCCCTCGACTGTTTCCTACTTATATTCCGCGACTCTCCAGCTTTCACACTCGGATCAGCTGAATTTGATACGATTTCTATAACAAAGAAGCCGGTCAAGATTACGGCGCATGGTGAATGTTCATTCCAATTCCTTTCGTTCGCAAAGTTGCGACCGGAGAAAGAGACTAACAGTGGTCAGTAGATGACAGTAGTGAAGGCATGATCAGCATGCGATTCTGACGATCTCCCATCCTCAGCGGGACTTGGTCTGGCCTAATAGTCAGTTGGGTGAATGCTGGCGCGCCAAGTACCAAGCGGGATGCAGTTCATCTGAGTTTCCAAACTGATACCGTAAAATCGAGTCGTCTGTATCGATCCCACTTTTCCATGGGTTTCCTGAGTCCAAGTGCAACATAATAGAGCTTCAGGAAAGAGCGGTTGCCCGTGCAGAAATTTATCAGGAAGTCCCAGATCCTACCGCATCCCTATAGGGTTTTGATAGGGACCGCGCATGTTGGAGTGCACATTGGAATGCAAGTGGATTCCGCGCTTGACCCGATTGATGTCGTTTGAGAATTTTTCATTCGAAATTGTCAAGCGGAATTTGTTGGATCTCCCAAAAAAATATGTCTTCGTGATCCCGCGCACGAATTAGTTGGAGAGTCTCAAGATGCGACTACATCTCCATAGGGATTTATTGGGGCACCGCATATAGGGGTTAATTGGATTCTGCACTGTTCCCCGATGAACGCCGTTTGACAATTCTTACGACGGTCGAATCAGAAATATGTGAAAAGTCACGAGAAAAAATGCTGCGTGTCGAAACGTAGCTGCACGCTTCGTGAGCGTGTACTTGTGTGGTTATACGTAAAAATGCAATACAATAAATAACAAACGATAATTACAGTGGATTTTCGGTGATGGGATGCAAATCGATTTTTAAGATTTACTTTTTGAGTGATTTATACTTTTTCAAGAATGGATTTATACTTTTCTAAAATTCACTCATTTTGTATATCTATTTTTTGTTTAGAAAATTCAACGTACAGAACGCGATGACATCTAGAATCCTCTAAGATTCAAATTGTATCGTACATTAGATTCCAATGGGGAATCCCGATAAGAATCCACTGTACGAGCATTACGCCTTACTGTTGGGATCTAATGCAATGACCCAATAGATCTCCATCAGGAAGTTGAAACAAGTATAGGAATCCGATCGAATCCCTACGACAATTTCTCCATGGGTAGGGCAACACTCAGGGAGGGCTCTCGGGAACTGGAAATAGCGAAGTGACAAGGGTGGGGTACAAGTTTTTAGCAGTGGTATCGTAAAGCCCGTAAGCGTATAAAATGGAACTTCTAAAACTAAGGAAACATGATAGTGTGACATTTTCGAAAACAACCTTCATTAACTACAGTGCAAGTTCGAGGTTCCTCCTCCTGTGAGTAGCTACGATGAAAAAAGAGAACCTAACTCATGCCGACGAAAAATTGATAGCAAAATTTCGTGGGGATTCCCAGCAAGTTGCCGAACAGAGTGCAGGGAGGAAAATTGGACGGAACGAAAAAGAGTGCCCAGTTCGATGTTGAGCGAGGAAAGCAAGATGCAGCATCGAGACCTACGGCTCTTCTGATTGAGCACCGGGAGCGCGGTACATTAACCACCGGAAGCACAAGCCGCGATTAATTGCGGTCCAAGGGATAATTACGAAATCATCCGAGTTGAATAACACTTCGCCTCTTCAGGTCCTCCGAGCACGATTACCAGGCTTCCTTTTTTCCTTCACTCTTCATGCTTCGCGAAACTTTCGAACAACCGGCCATTTACCGGGCGAATTTCATTTGTACGTATTCAATGAACCGTGGCTTTTTCTTAGCGAGAAGGCAGGTTTTGCAATATTGCGACGGCAATGCCAGCAGAACGTTCGATTGTTGTTTTCCACGACGAGTATCAATCCATCTTTCGACGCCGTCGACCTCAAAACCCGTAATCAAGAATATTGCGGGCATTCTTTACACATAAAGGAACCAACGTGACGATTCTCAAAACGTGGTGATCACAGACAACGAACCAACCGCTGTCAAAGATGATTTCGAACAGAGGCGTATCATCAAAAGCTGTTTCGAGAAGTTTCGAGTAGTCGGCCATTTTGTACATCGAAAAAAAATGTTCTAACAGCTTTTTATTCATACTAAATAGATGTGTAATTAATTTTATGAGTGAATCACTTTTTCATACGAAAAAAAAATTGTCAAATTCGCACATGATTTTATACCCGTTACTGTGGCCTAAGGCCTTAAGATTCTCGGTTATTGGAGTAACTAATCAGAGACAAACATTCGTGATAACTCGAGTAGTTTTTAAACAAAAGTAGTCAAGTCAATATAAACATTCTTCATGATTTAAGTAGACTTCTAATAGTGCGGACTACCGCAGTAACAAATCTAGGAACAACCAACACTTTTTCCCATCGTCATCTGCATCTACGACCATAAGTGTGGCGCCAAAAAAAACCTGGCAAAGGATGTCACTATGAGCAAACAGTGAAAAGAGCTTCCCCACTAGCCTGCTCGCACACCGTCGCTATTTTTCCGGTTGTCCGTGTTGGTCGTCGTGGGTTGCTCGGTAGCTGCTACGAGAAGGGTGAGTAAAAGAGGCTGTGACCATTGGCGCCAAGAAGGATGTTGAATGGTGGGGATATTTTGCGCATCATCTGCCTAATATCTGGAAAGCACACCCTGACCTACATTCTCGATAGGGCAACATGGTTCGTGAGAACGTGGGACATACAAATGCACACACACGCAATTCGGAAAGCTCGATGCTGAATGAGGGAGCTACATGCAGAATCATATGGACTTACGGATGTACCACATGGAGTAGATCGCTGTTCTATACGCTGATGCTGATGTTCTTATGGACCCTGCATACGCGCGTGTACGCAGGTGCACATGTGTATTTATGTATCTATACATATATGGTGAAATGGTCGGAATAGATGCGGCAGCGCATGAACCACGGTGCAGCGATTTGGCACACGTTCCCGCGTTGAGCGTTCCGTTCCATACCCAACCTCTACTGGATCCTGCTGACGACGTATCCAATGAGATGACCTGCTAGTCCGCAAGGACCTCCCGAAAGTTCCGTGGGAGTATGAAGAGGCGAGGGGGCGACAGGAAAGGGGAATACGTGTCGTGAGGATGACTCGGATTCCACATCCGGAATCCGTGCCGTCGATGGGATCCCCAACCCATCCCCGCAAGCTCGCGCTGTGCGCAATAGCTGGAAGTCCGTGAAATACTGTATACCCAATGGGCTGCGGGGGCGATGCATTTGGCCGATATGAGCGGAATACAGAAATTTGACGAGGAACACTATGGACAGATGTGCGTTTCGAATTTTTTGGTCTTTTGTCTGAAATTCATTCCAGGGTAGGATTGGATGCGAGAATCGAAAACCTGTCTAGTATGTGTTGACACAATGTGGGGCTCCGTAGCAATTTGCTTGTGAAATCATCTGGAGAATCAATGTTTAATTGATATGTAGTCATCAACATTGTGTATGTTGTACTACAATTATTGATTGCATACCAATTTTCATTTCGTTTGATAATCCGCAATCGTTATACTCTGGCGGTACTGGCGGAGTGAAGGGGTGAGGGCTTCGATTGATGTTTCATATTCGATCAATTGAGCTTCGATCAACATGCAGCAAAGTGATTTGTGCAGTCCTCTTATGGAGTTTCTACGAAGTCAACTTAGCGATAACTGGATTGCTCACGTCATATCGTTTTATTTTGATATTCAAGTCAAATGCTCGTAGCTAGAATTTTACGGATTTCCCAAAGTGACAGTTGCGAAAATGGATGGAAAAACCGATTACACATCATTGTAAAGCTGGATATTTTGCAAACGGGGTTTAAGCATGGAAAATAGTATACGATATCTCAATTTCATTTTGAAAGAGCTGTCTAACGACCGCCCACTCAATGCGGTAAGCAAGAAACGTTTTGTACGACTGCGGAATCCTAAAAAGCATCCTATGTAGTTTGCAATAGAGATATAAGACATATACGTACAGACGATTCGAATCAATTTCCAAGATCCCTTAGATAAAGTTTCCGTTTATTACGAACACCTCAAGAGGAGGAAAATACAGATTCTTTCGTACAGAGTCTTATTGATATGAGTTGCGTACGTTTCACATAACTTAATTAAAAAGATAATATTAAAGAAAGAAGTATGTAAATTGTACTCCCAAATATTAATAATAATATTTGAAAGGACATGACCAATTGGCAGAACTGAAAAGTCACTTTTCTAACCATAAAGCAACTTTCGACGTTTAAACTCTCGACATTTGCAAGTGATACGAAATACCTAGTCGTGTCTAGTGTCCTTCAATACACTAGAGACCTTCTCAGGATACCCTTTGACATTTCCGTCTCGTGTTTCCAAGACTTTCTCAGTGTTCACAAAGCTGCTGGTTTACGAGCCCACCGCGTAACATACGACCACCCAAGACATGAAATAGGTGCCATTTGTTGCAATTTAAGTTCCGACTATTAGATTTCGGCGTTAATTAACCGAATTGCATTTTCTCGATGTAAAAAAAACAAACCTTCCCTGTTCAAATACTATGATTGGTAAAAAAGAGAATTATATTTGTGACGATTGTCCATTGCAGCCTATATAATGGCGACCCTATTTTATATTATAAACTGTATTGAGAAAGCAATGGCATGGTTGGTTGAACTGTGGACTGGCATTCCGAAGGTCCGCATTGGGTCCACCCGACTATCAACAGATTTTTTCAAATGCTCATCCTGTGAAGTCGATGGTTCGGAAACAACGAGACCTATGAGGTCCGGCAATTGCCAGATAGACTAAGCGCCCAACTGATAACAGAAGTTTCAAGCCCAACAGCATAAGATATGTACTCTTACAACCTAAGTGTACAGAGAAACAGGAGGTAGGTAGCCTCGGCTAGGCAAAACTGCAACGGAACCGCGGCTTGCCAGCCATCATGAGGCAGCACTTTTTGACGTTTACGAGCACCACATACTTGTTGCAGTTTGTAGACGTGTTGGCATCAGATGCGTCACAAGCTAAAACACATCGTGATGCCTTTCCAGGCTTGCGGAATAACCGAAGCAGCTCAAAGTTGGAAGGTACTTCCAGTTTCTCCATCATATTGCAATGTCCAAAGATGATTCAAACTCGGCGCTAGTTTGCAGCCATCTCGAAGTGGCTCCTTTGATTCCTAGGCCTACGCCTAATTCGGTTTGCACTACATGCGCCCTCCTGTTTCTCTTCACTTTTAGTTTACAGTCTAAACTGACTGATCGTAATTGCTCCTACCATAATTGGATGTATACTCCTCCTGCCGTAGTCAGTGGTATTCATGTCGGGTAGCAAAGAAGCTACAGACCGCTCCTGGTGGCAAGTGCTTGTACCAAAACTTGGCGGCAAATGAACTGGTTTTCAAATATGTGTGGCAGTCGATAGGTCGAGGAAGTTGTCCTTATTAATTTCATCGATTCTCTCGTATATGCTGCATGGCAATTTCGTGTCCATTTTGTGAATGGACGTTCGAGATCAGCGAATGACACGTTTTATCCGTATAGTGCAACTCTCGCAATATTATCCGCGTACGCAGTGGTTGAGATGGAGGCAAATAAGCACAAAGCACAAACGTTGTTGCGTGCTCATCACTCCATTAACGATGGAAGTGGGGAGAAGTGTGGGAGCGGAGAAAGGTAACAGCGTTTCCATTGATGAATAGACCTGTGGTGAGCACGTACCACATCGGAAATAGGCACATCTACATATTCACATATGCGCGCGCGTGTGTGTACATATGTACCCGTGTATATATTGATTACTTGTTGCGAGAAGGGGAAATGATATATTTGTACAAAGACACATGCAAACAGTTCCGAAGTGGTGGGAGGGGAAGTTTTGGACGTGTAGGATTAATCAACCAGTCGCTTAGTAATTATCGAGACGCCATTGACGGGCGATGAAGGAAAATGTTGGCTGAAGCCCGTCGATACACATCGCAATTATTATTTCTTCTGTTTGTTTGTTTCAGGACAAATTGTTGACGAAACTGGAAGAAAATGAACCGGAACAGGCTTCTTCCCAGGAAGATGAAGTAAGTCATCAGAACACGGTTTGGATTCTTTCTCCCAAGTTTTATATTAATCGTGTTTCCCAATTCTCGAAGACCAATCCTATCTACCGAGAATCAAGTTTCACGTTATAATTTAGGCAGAAAAATTATTCACCGGCCGTGATTGTTGTTGTAGTGCGTAATTTGCGTGAATGCAAGAGCTACCATGCAAACGGCACCATGTGGGCACCGCGTAGTTTGCCAACGATGCTTTCTCAAAACTATACAAATGGCTGTTTCCGAAAGACTCCTGCCACTGAGATGCGTTATATGCAGAGCGAAGATTTTACGGCTGAAGCAGACCCTCATGCCACGAGACGTAAGAGTTGCCATAATCATATATGATAACACAGCCAGCATAGCACTGTTTTAATAAAATCAATACCGTGTACGCTTTGATTATATGAGCCGTTGATTTTTTACCGTTCATTTTGATGCGATCGTTCGAAATTATCATTGTTGTCGAGTCATGCCTCCGAATTCAGCTTTGTGCTGCTCGTACAGTTATTGAGATCAATCTGGACCAGTTCCAATACACTTGCCTCGTCGGTTGTCAAGATATTTTCTAAACGTTCAATAACGTGCCTCGGATTGATCGGCTCATCGGGAAGAATGGCAACCATACGAATCTTATTTTAAGCCTCGCGAGGCCCAGAAAAATCACATTGTTTCTAACGTCAAGGCCAAAATAACCTTTCATTGAGATCTGATGTACATACGTCTATCCATTCGATTAGTATTCGATGTCTGGAAAATCGTGGGTACTGCCGCAAAGTGCTTCAGAATACAATATGGGAAATGGAGTTCCCGCTGGGGTGACCGGCCCCGGCGGTACATGGGGAGCCGGAAACGTGCCAGCCTCGGCGTCTCTCTACTCAATGGCCAGTGGATCGTCCTCCATATCCGGTGAGATACAATCCTACCCCCAACACGTTTGTATTATACCAACCAGCGCTTCGAAATGTTTATCGACCTTGCGAAGGCCAGAGAACCAAATAAGTCATTTTCAGAAAAAAGAAACAATCCACCGAGTGGGTTAATGTGAGTTTTCTAAAGAAAATTTAATTTATCAAGGCGTGTCTTCCGTATCATCGGCGACTTCGTCGTCGACCAGTAGTTCCGGAAGTTCCGGCCTAGCCAAAGTTCCGAGGCTGCGCCAACCGACTGGCGCTACGCTGAGACGATCGCAGACGCAATCGATGAAAATGCGAATACAGGTAACACTTTCGATGTCATCCTTGGCCCACACTTTTCTGCCTTGAACTCGACCCCGGCATGGCGGATATAGGCTTTAGTAAATGGGATTCCATTCCATTGATGGTTCGTACGCTATTTCTTTCACGCAGGAGTATCAAGACCCCATACAGCAGGTCGTCGTAGAAGACGATCCAATGAGGGAAAATCGCGAACGAAGATTACCGCCTATCAAAGAATTTCAAAGGGACTATCGTGTGGGAAAAGCTTCTACGAGACTACGGTGAGCATTATTGTCGCGCCAAGTAACGAAAACGAAGTTGCCACGCATTCCATCTGACGTTGTCATTCATTCTTCCATCCAAACGAACGTATTCCCCAACTTTCATACTGCACTCCACCAATCGGCGATCTCTCGACAAAGATAAAAGAAAGTAATCAATTATTTCGGTTTGTGATTACGAGCAGATGCGCACAGAAAATCTTGACTCAGCTGGAAACTTCCCCGGGCCACCGAGTCACGAGTAGCAACGTAAATCCAACGGCAACGCAGTCGACGATCTCTGCAAAGACGTTTGTAGGGACATCCTTATCGGGGCCTACGAGGTCGTCGACGAAGAGGTCATCGTCAGCGACATTGGCGGCGTCCTGCGCTGCGACGAAAGTGGCATCTGCCGCCTGTCCGAAAACCGTAATGACCGTTGCGCAAGAGGTCCAAAAGACGAAGAAAGAAAAGGAGAAGGAGAAGGAGCGCGAGAAGGCAGAGAAGACCAGGCAGAAGGAGGAGGAAAAGGCGGAAAAAGCGCGACAAAAGGAGGCGAAAAAGGCAGCAAAGGAAGAGAAGAAGAGAGCAAAGAAAGAGGCCAAGGCTAGACAGAAGGAGGCCGAGGAAGCACTTCTTCGGGATGACAAGTAGTAGTCCACGATTAGAACGTATATGTAATTGAAAAAAAAAAATAACATGCCAAGATACAATCCCTGCCCAACAAGGAGGGATAGGTGACGGGAAAATTTAAAAAAAGAAAATAGGAACAAAAACGGCTTAATACATTTTTGACGAAAGAACACGTGAGATCCAATATTACGGTTAAACCATCGGCTATAATGAAGTCGACGCAGTATATAAAAATAAGTAACGAGAATGGATTTAAACAAATTCTGGAAGTCTAGAAGCGGCCAAAACGACAACTACTAATTGTTATATCGATTATACTAATCTCCGAATTTGAGATAAAAAAAAAAAAATATATATATATATATATATATATATAGTTTAGAAGAAGAGCAAGACAAAAACTTAGAGGAAAAGATATTAGAAGAATAAATTAGCGTCAACCATTAGTTGACGATATAGATGAGTGAGAAAGAGTGTCAAATTGAAGAGGAAAAAGAAACAAAAATACGTTTCAGGTGGTACACGAATGATTCTTACGATGCACATCCAAACGCCAAAAGAGGATTGCGTTATCTCGTAATAATTTCTGTTTTGTTATTATTTTTGACAGAAAAACATCCTTCTTTTCGTTTTTCCTAACGAGGAATAAGAAGCGGAGGAGTGAGAACTAAAAATGTAGTCGTACATCTGATGACGAATTTTATCGAACGTCATACGCGTGATATGCGTAGCAGATGAGCAGTACTGTTGGTACATGATCGCGTAAGGGAGAGGGCGCGCGCATCGCGGAGTTTCATGCTTCACGTCCGCCATTTTGTCGTACCTTCGCTTACTTTTACATCTCGTTGCACGAAAGGATTCTGTGCGAATGTCAAACTCTATGCCAAGGCAAGTCAGTGAAGGATGTTGCAAATGATGCACGAGTATCAGACATGGCAAATTTTCAGACGAAACATACACCTGACGACAGTTTACATATTTAGGAGGAAAGCTAAGCACCGGGCCCTGTCGAACTAATGAACGCAGGGCCACATGCTTGACTTTTTGACCGTGCGAACTATGGAGGATAGAAGATAGAGACCGAAATGTCTTTAAAAGTGGCTAGAATATTGGAGTTAGGATATCGCACCGCAGTCGCAACCATCTGTTGACATTCGTTCGAAGTGATTTACACATTGCACTGATACTTTTAAAGCAACGATCCTTAAACAATATTTTCACACTATGAGTTGAAGAAACTCAGGAATACTGTTGCTTTTAAAGTATCAGTCCAGTTTAAGCCAGTGCTGAGAGATTTTTTCAAGTGGATGAAAAGGTTCAGTTACATGTGTGTATAAAACATATTTGTGATATCAATCTGTACTTTTTCTCAGAATAATTTCAACAAGGCGTTTTCATACCTCAGCTAAAAACTCATTCTCGAAAAAGTCGAAGTCGAAAAAGATCGGACGAAAATTATCATCTTTGCAGTTAATTTCACCAATGGTTGCATATAATGATTCGCTGCATCAGCTTGTGGCACTTTGTTCACCTTGAAAGACACTAACCCATCGTAGAATTCTTTTACTTTTGAGTTCTTCTGTTTCTCCAACACGCCTTTTAAGCTAGAGTTCTAGAAATCAATGAGACGCCAATGCGGTCACCATCGCCATCTCAATATTTCTAGTGCTTGATAGTGGGCGTACCGTTGGTACTTAAGATTAAAGAGGAACAGGAGGAAGCGTGTGGTACTAAGCGAATTAGATGGAAGCTCAGTAATTAAAAGTGCCGCCACAAGATTGCCGCTCATTGGCGCCCAATTTGAATCATTTTTGGCATTGCAGCATGACGGAGATACCGAGAGAGCCTTCCAATTTTTAGTTCATTTTGCTATTCCACAAGCCTGGCAATCATGATGTTCTGGGTTTTTATTTATGACTTTTAGAGCTTCAGTTACATTACGTGAGAAGTCTGATGCCGACATATCTGCAGACTGCAGCAAGTGGCTGTAGGCGGCCCTCATAAACGTCATAAAAAGTGCTGCTTCACGATGGCTGGCCTAACCCCACAACCGATACATTCCCTCCTGCTTCCATTTACTCTCACAAGGAACATCCCTCAGGTGACATCCTTCGATTTTGTTGAAATTTGGATATGTTATAAAGCACCGAAAAGTAAGCGATACGTATTTTTTTTTATCGGCGGATAAACGGTTTTAAGGGGTGCAACCACCCCTCGAAAAAAACATCGCTAGGGTGGTTCACCCCTTAATTTTTTTTCGCAATGTCACTATAGTGAATTTTTCATTGCTTCGGATGAGAAGAATTCTCGTTTTGTTTCATTAACACCGGTGGACTCCTTGTGTGTGAAATTGCTATATTACCCCTAGAAATGCCTTTTTTCGAGAGGTGGTTTCACCCCTTAAAACCGTTTTTCCGCCGATAAAAAAAAATACGTATCGCTTACTTTTCGGTGCTTTATAACATATCCAAATTTCAACAACATCGGAGGGTGTCACCGGAGGGATGTTCCTTGTTAGACACTCAGCTTCGCACCCTCACTACCAATGTTGCCACCTGGCCAGCCATCTTGATATTTCCATCAATTATTAGAACAACCAACGAATCTCGAAGACGCACAGGTCCTCTGATTTTGTCCGCTTGAAACTCATCTCCATGTCGATCGCACGTTCATCCATTCAATTCACCCGAATCTGAACTTTGCAAAAGCAGCGCAACCATTGTCCATTCTACTGTTGTAGCTACTTTTTCCGCACTCTTAAGGCCTTAGGCCACAATAACAGGTATAAAATCATGTGCGAATTTAACAATTTTTTTCGCATGATAAAAGCGATTCAGTCATAAAATTGATTACACATCTATTTAGTATAAACATCAAGCTGTTAGAAAATATATAGATTTTTTTTCAATGCGCAAAATGGCCGATTACTAATATTTTCTTCTGTTATCTTTTTTTTGGGCGCTCTGCGGCGTGACATTTAGCATCCACAATTTTTTACCTAGAACAAAAAACAAAAATTCTCGTCAATCTACATTAGAATACCTAGAGAAGTTTTTACGGAATTGAAAAAATATTATTTTATTCAAAAACTGTAGGTATTTGAACTAAAGAAATCAATTGTCAGTGAAAATTTTCGTTGTAACTGCTCATAAACTGCTCATCAAATTAAAAGTTTTCGATTAATCAGAAATTCCGTACGTACTTGTCTGCGAAATGCAATTAGGAACATAACTTTTAAATTTAAAGTGAATCGAGTGAAAAGTGTTGAAGTTATTTGTCACGCTAATTGGAAAAAAGCTGTTTCAAGAAGTTTCGAGTAGTCGGCCATTTTGTAAATCGAAAAAAAAAATTCTAGCAGCTTGATATTCATACTAAATAGATGTGTAATTAATTTTATGAGTGAATCACTTTTTCATACGAAAAAAAATTGTTAAATTCGCACATGTTTTTATACCCGTTACTGTGGCCTAACGCCTTAATCAGAGTTTCGAGTCCTCCTTCTGCGCTGCATAGGGTAAACATTGGTTTCACCGACAATTATTGGTTTGAACATTTTTTCAGTTACTCTGACACCCTTTGTACTGCGTGAGTAACGAAACTCTTCAAATGGCGTTTCGAATGTATATACGAGTAACTTGAAGTGTCATCCCTATGAACGACGGCATGTTTCCTTAGACGAATAAAAATAATCCTGTTCCTCCAGTCAATTGAGAACTCAAACGGACGGATGCGGCTGAAAGTCTGTCCTCACTGTCGATATGCGCGAACACGAGTCAAAATTTCAAAACGGTAAATCGTAAAGCAGCTCTTACCTAAAAGTTCAATTAAGGGGGCAGCCAGTAGGTCTTTTAACGATACGTCGAGTCGAAGAGGTTATCTTGTTATATTCGAATAATTATATCTGAACATCGTAGTAAAAAGTTTCTGAGATACTGCGTAATATCATACATATAAACATTATCGAGATTGCATAGAAGTATAGATACATATATGTATGAGGGTTTCACGCCAACTCGAACTGCATCAAAATTTCAACGTTTATTTGGTGCACGATTTAAAACGTTCTTTTTACATGAGATTCTCATCAGAGATAATCAACGATAACTGCCTATTATATTAAAAATAATAATTCTTTGACCCCTTTGTTGACACACTTGTATTTGGCCACGATGTTGACATACAGGGTCAATTTGACCTGGATAGTACTTCATCCATCTGTCATCAACAACCATTTGGTCGGTTTTTAAAATTTTTTTTAATGTCACGGATACATTTTAAGGTATTCCCTTCGCGTATTTAGTGAGGGCATAAAAAGGGCCCTCCTGAATCATTGGTAACTTACAGTGGCGCTTAATAAAAATAAGTTACAATAAATTATTATACCCAACAATAAACTGGAATAAAAAACTTCGCGCGAATTTAGTAGATTTGGACATTTTACATTTTCTTTGACAATCCGCAGTTGCGAAAATTCTTCTACTAGTCACATTTTTCTAAGTTTTGAGAGTCATAATTTTTTGTTAAAAGTTCGGTAACTGAAATTTAACCAGTATACTGGGATGTATTTTTTCGTCATTATAGACGAAAACCAGTTAATTGTTAAACTTTCGGGTTCGTGAAACGAATACCGTAAACATTGCTTAAAATGTCGCCAAATTTAAATCCGGGGAGTTGAAAATTGAAATGTTGTAAAACATTGTTGAAAGCTTTTAATTTCGGGAAAGTGAGCATCTTATTTCACATTCGTCCGGGTCAAAATGACCCAGTGTGTAAACGTAGGGTTTAACACACAATTCGAAAAATCTGGTATCCGAACCCATATTTTCAATAGCGTATAACAAGACCTAATAACACTTACTCCGAATTATTTGGACGAAGCATTCAAATGCTACGAATCATTCGAAGGCGGTTCTTCAAGCGTTGAAAAAATATATTTCTGTGAGAAAACACGCCATCAAGTGTTACGTTGAAGCGGTGATTCACAATAAAAAGTATCTGAAAAAGCTTCTTGAAAAATAACAGTATGATGTGAAAAAGCGTGACCCCTAATTAAACGCTGCGAACGTCTGAGTTGGCTCGTGAAATCTCCTCATATATAATCTATATATGCGTGTTCGAGAGGTCCTGGACTACTTGTCTGTTTTTTTTTCGAATCATACGCATTGGTCGAAAAACATGTTTTGAATGAAAGTTTGATATTTTTTGGGAGCGGGCTAAGGTTTATGGAATTGAATGGCTGCTTAAAGAATATTAATCATTTGTTTCGATTTTTTTTGTCTGATGCGTTTTTTTCCGTATAACAAGGTGGACCAGGACTTTTTGAAGACCCTGTACATATGAACGCGACGATCTGTATTTTCGCGCAATTCAAAATGTTTGACTCCACTAAAAAATTTAAGATTAAAGTTGAGAGGAGAGAGCATCGTAACCAAAGAAAATGAGATAAGTGGACCGAAGCAAAACTGCTTCTTCACTGACGATAATCAAAAGCATGTTTTTTATAAACACACGAATACACACAGGAGGATGAAAAAGAAAAAGCGTATATATATATATATATTCGATCCGAACGAGTCATGGGCAAAAAAGATTGCGTGAATATTTGGAAAAAAATTGTAAAAAGTAAGGGAGCGAAACAAACAGCGAAAAATAGCCGATATAAGTACACGTTGAAACGTCCACTCGCATATAGCTTGCGTGGGAGAAAAGAGGGAAATGGCAACCCAAATGAGTTTAACGCGCGATCTCCTTATAATTAAATACCTTTGTACGAAAAATGAAAGACTTATAAGTTTCGTCCGTATTACATCGATGCTGGCGAATAATTAAATTCTTCGGCCGTCAATTATTTTTTGTTCATTTTCATCAAATGTATCATACGTATTTTTCCAACCAAAAGTTTGATCGGAATTCCGAAATATTGCGCTACAACAGAAGTGTGAAAAATGTTCAGACGTATTGGAGATTTCGTGCACGTCGATTTTGAATAATAACAGTGAGAAAGAATTATCAACAAATAATTGGTCAACAAACAATCGGTAAAAATCCTTCATATGTGATGATTTTGGTGATTTTTGTGGACAATTTTTTCGAAAAATTTGTTGTGAGAACGTTTCAACTTATCCCTAAGAAGTTTCCATGTCATTGACCGAACTGCTTCTATTAAAATCAAACTGTATACAAAATGCAACTTTATCAAAAATCGGAAAGTAGAATTTCGAAAAAGAGAGAAGGTTCTGAATGAAATATAAGAATGTGGACTAATCAACTCTTTAACCTCGTTTGACGAAAATATTTCACCTACCAACCATTTAGTCAAAAACAATTTTTTTGAATCTATTGCCATCATTGTCACTCGAAATCAACTTTTTCAGATTTTTGTCGACTCGTGAGGTGAAAATACTTAAATGAAATCAAACTTTTGACTGGTAATGTACACATGAGACTAAGGGTGTACCTCAGAATATTTTCAACTACTTTCCCCGTGGAACAGAACACAGCAGTATTTCCCACTTCGATCTTCATTACCTGAGAAATTAGCCTATTTTTTTTTCATTATATCCTAAAAAACATTTTGATAAAAAAGCCTTGCAGATATTCTGAACGAAAGTTGATTTTATGAGAAATCCGTTAACAATTTCCATCAACGCTAGAACTTACTCAATTTTTTCGACATGACTGCTTCATTGAACACCAATTAAACAGAAAAATACTAACAAAGAACAGAAAGAAGCTTGATTAACTTGTAATCATTAAAGACCGGTACGAAAAAATTCAAATCAGCTGAAAAACTTGCTTTAACACCATTACACTCTTTTCTCCTGCGTATTTCCGGCTCGGCGGACAAATATTTTTTTTCCAATCGTTACCTCTAGTGTTGATATAACTCTATTAAAGTCTTTTTTTTAATACGAGGATATGAGAATCTAGAACCGCAGTTTTACCCAAAACTTCTGAGCCATACGATGCTGAGAATAACGATAAAAGTGCATGAACGCGAGAGACGAGAGAAAGCGATAAGGTGATCATTTGAAAATATTAAAACGACGCACATATCAAAAATCCATTGGTTTCTTCTAGTACGAGCTTAGAAAGATCCTAGGGTGTCAATTATAGAGTATATTTCAACATCATTGTACCTTTCGTGATGATACGTAAGAAGAATTTGAACGATGTAAAAAGTTGATCGAGAGACGAATTTGGCAATCATTTATACGCATCTGAAACATTTCATATTTGATAATGATCAATCATCAAGCCTGTGAGGCTTTTTTAAATTTTGAATAAAATCATACATGTCATAAAAATTAGGACTAATGGATGCGCGCCCGAAATTCAGTCGTTATTCTCAGTGTGATCGCGTAGTATGGCTCCTATCGACTATGCACAGAGTCCTTATAATTATTGTAAATTTATCGAGAGATCAAAAGTATCGACGTACACCATCTGGTGCACGGCTTGAAATTATACCCTACCCCAATGAAGATGTCCTCTTATTTTTGGACACCCTTCAGTCGTCGTATTGTTTAAACAAACTGTCAAGACGCCGAGAGAAATGATTTGTTTGCATCGACTGAATACTGTACATTTGGCGTATTCTCGTTTGAAGCGACGATATCTTACTTACTCCTAGTCAAATGTTTATCAGATTCAGAAAAACAGTTTTGTTTATAGCATACCTGTCATTGTAGGTCAACTTTTCATTTAGTTCTAACTTTGAATAAATCATTTATTCAAGACAAATAATACCTTTGGATGAGTATTCTTCTACTAAATTATTTATTTATTTATTTAGAGTATTCTTATTTATTTGGAGTATTATTTATTTATTTAGGGCATTTGTTTATTTACTTTTTTATTTATTTAGAGTATTAGAGTATTTATTCATATACTTATTTATTTATTGAGAGTATTCGTCTACTAAATAATTTATTAGGCTTTAATACATTTTTGGCAGGCGGAACTACAGAGCATCATATTCTGATTAGGCACGTCGTGTTGTCTATCTCAATAGTTGATTATCATAAATTTGAATAATAATCCAGTAACTGATGAAAATTTTAAATCGTCATTTCGGACCTACTATCTAATGGCGACAGGATTCAAAATTTTGAATATAAAGACCCAAAGCAAAAACATTTTCACTAGATTTGTTTAAACTTCTATTACCTAGAGTCATAGATTTTTGTAAAAAAAAGTCATAAAGCAAGTTATGAAAATAAAACTCGATTATTATTATTATTATACCTAGAGTCAGAAAACAAAAAAAATTAAAGCCGTATGGTATTACAGCGAAAAAGAAACAATTTTTTAATTGTGACGTTGCACTCCGGACAATCGAGAACGAAACCTGAAGTCAACTATTTTCAAAAGTGTTGAGTTTTTGAAGAAAGGGCTAAGTCCTATACCGTGCGCTATTAGATTGTATAGCCCTGCATATTTTTTCGAATATATAATTTCATCTCAGTAAATAAAAAGAAGTCATCGTCCTTAATAATATTTCATTCGATTTAAATAAACGGTCGGAAAGTCAATTGTGATCGACAGATTAAGGGGCTGGCTACTATGACGACCCGAAAATCAGGGTTACTGAAAAAAATTAATCATGACGGAATAAGTTAGATGAAAAATCGGCTGGAGATTTATTTGTATGTACATTAACAAAGTTGTGTATTCAATTTCATAAAAAATCATAATTGGAGAAGCCAAACCTACAATCGACCACGTGGTTGATGTGAAAGAAAAAAAAAGGAGTTTTTCCTTCAAATAAATGATTTTATTGTTTTTGTTTTTCAATCATCAAACAAACATTCGATTTTTTCGATTTTTCGAGGAAAAATGACATCGTTATGATCAATAACTAATGAAAAAAATGTTCAGAAGAAACACGTCGGTCAAGACTAAACTACTATTGCATTGTATAAGTGTATTAAGTTTCAAGTCAATCCGTTCGTCAGATGTCGATAAATCATGTACACCGTTTTGGAAAACATAGTTTGGGAAAAACGGGTTAAAAGTTTGATTATCTTTGTAATCATAAGTTTACCTTCAATCTGCGATTCCCGGTTGGACTTTCCCTTTCAATTTGAGTTGCCTCAAGCGATCGTCGATTTTTTTTATTCTCACGCTAGCCTAACCCCTTAAATTGGAGTAAATACAGCGTTTCATCGAATATCGGATAAGTCAGGTAGAACAAGAATAACTTATATGTTTATTCTATCCAAACAAGCCGTTTCTCTGAGTGCATCTAGAATTATTACCCCACATAAACTCCGTCGTTTTCGAGCCCTGTAAAAGTATCCTCCTAGTGACGTGATTCGGCTATTTTTCTCTCGCGTTTCAGTTCCTCAAAGTTGTGGCAAAAGCTACGTTGCCTGCCACAGTCGTGTGGGAGTCAGATGAATATCTGGTGTGACGAATTAATGTGCGACATTGTTCATTAATTGATCTTTCTTCTTCTGCATTCGTGGTTACGTTTGTTGACTGGGAAGTATATACTGCGCCATCTGGATACGCAATCTATTCAATCAGGCACAAAGGATTACTGCGTGAACGTTTGATTCAAATGAATATTATACAACTTTATCGTGTTCAATAGTTTCCCGATCATTCGCGTATTATCGACGACTTGTGCACACAAAGATCGATACGAAGTGTGCATTTATTTTTCGTTCATTAAGGCGGGACAGGGGGCTTCGTAATTCCACTTAAAAATCACAAACGAACAATTGCTTGGAACGCTTCGACTACGATCCATCTATTCGAAAATAAAATTCCTAACAAATCTCAAGAGTTCAATTGTCTCGAATCATCCTAAAATACATTTTTAGAAACATATTTGTACACCCTGACTTTTAGATACGATTTTGTTTTAACAAATAAAAAATCCGACTCTTCGGAAAGATTTTTTTGTGCAAACACCGATCTTTCGACGTTTTTATTCCTCCACTAAAACGAGTTTCCCGAACGTTTTGTCATACGCAAGCAAAGAGGCCCTCTGCCACATTGGCAATGTCAATTTTAATCGAATTTCGTGATTATTATATTATACACGATACAAAATATTCGCTTCGACAGTCGATTGACCGAAGTGTCGACGAAACCAAATACGAAGAAAAAAAAAATAAGCTGCTTCTCCTAATTGCGATCGAGCATCAAACTCCTTTGAAAAAATAAAAAATAAAATAAACTGTATACAGATAGGTTTTAATTGAATAAAACCGTGAGTTGAGCCACCATTTTACTGGTGCACTAATTAACCGCATAATCAACAAGCAACCAAAATTATATTGTACCACTATCTACCGTATATACACACGAGATAAGAGAATGAAAAATGAAACAACGTTGGGCAATAATAAATTAATAATAATAATAATAATAATCTGTAACAGTGAGTGCGTAAGTAGAAAATGTGAATAAACGCAGTTTGTATTGATCGTCGAGTGAACAGTTTCATTTTTTTATTTATATACGCGTGGGCGCTTGGTAGAAAATAAAAAAATATATATAGAGCGAAAAGCGAATGCTATAGCTACGTACATCTGAAAGTTCTGGAAAATGAAAGACAACAAAAAAAACAAAGCTGACACGAATTTCAACAAAAACAATCCAAAAAGTAGCCGGTTCATAATATGTGCTTAAAGCCGTTAGACCCTCGACAAGTCTCTATTTTTCGTAGATTTACCGAAAGATGTGAAAGAAAAAAAAATTTTAACTAAATAATAATAACGAAACATGAATAAAGACAAAAGTTACGACGCAAATATTGTTCAACCTTGTCCTGCGAAGGGAACACGTGATTCATAATGGAAAAAAAATCAAATAAAATGTTATCTATTAATGTTGAAGCTTTTGCGTGTTCTTTTCGATATAATTTATTCTTTCTCCCCGCGTCATTGTTACACTCAAGTCCCTAGGGAAATGGAAGAAAAACACACAGGTGCATCTTAACACACGGGAACAAATAGTCGCAGATATTCGTGAATAAACTGCTCAGCCATCCGGAATTATGATGGACTCGCGAACTTACATCATTGCACTTGAGGAAATTGGAATGAAGGGAAAGCATTTATAATCTTTATTTGGATTATTACCGGAATTACCAACGATAGTGCCACTCAGATGGGTGACTGCATGGCCGGAAAGTGTGATTGGGGACAACGCTTTGGAGCGTCCTTAAGGGGTCTTCTCACTTTAGACGCTAAAAAAAGCTATTTTCGTTAATTTTTTTGATAGGTTTGTATTATAGATATTGATACAAAAGTTGTTACACTTAATAAATACACTTTCGAAATACATAAAAGGATTTTTTTGTGTATTTATGTAACCCAAACAATTTTAAAACCCGTTTTTCTCGGAACAACGTTTTTTGACGGCTTGTTGACAAAATCTTCGAAAGTACCGAACCGATCCTTATTAAATTTTAACGACTTATTCTTTACAGCTACAGCTATATCGTATATCAAGGATTTATTTTATATTCACGATTTTGTTCCAAGAACGGTGAAAGACACGTTTTTTTCGAAAAATGTTCGCCATTTTGTTATTTTTTCAGATATCAGAAATCATATGATATGCGCTGTCGCCATTAACATACTGAAGCTCAAACCGTTTGATTTTTTTGGTTCGGATGATCCATGTCCGACATTTCGTCAACAGAGTAGACCTACAATTTTTTTAGGACATTTTAATAGTGCCTTAAATAAATATGTTTCAGAAAGTATATTTATTAAGTGTAACAACTTTTATATCAATATAATATAAATCTATAAATCTATAATAATCTATAATATAAACCTATCCTATAAATCTATAATATAAAATTGACTGTAGACACTGAAGTTTCGTATGATATTTCATCCCATACCGAATTCGTGAATGTTCCTGTGCCAAGTTCAAATTCAATCAGCCAATACAACATCGAGGACTACGTGCTAGTTAATTTTCCTGGAAAAAATGAGGAATGTAGGTATATCGGTGTAATTAATCAGATAGACAATGAGGATGGCAAATTAACTGTAACTTCTCTAAAAATTTGTGACAATGAGGGCTACACGTTCAGAGTCGATGGTACAGCTTTCTAATACGAGTATAACTTTCGACCAAGTAGTGAGAAAATTACCAAATCCAGGTCGGACCCTAAAAGGGAAAATAATATTTTATTACTTTGAGTTACCTGTGTCGGTCAATGATAAATAAATTAGGGTTAATTGTTTCCAAAAAAACAACCATAAGACTGATTCCGTGGTAAGCTATAATGACAATTATTAAATTACATACTACTATAAGTATTAATAACAAGATGTTGATTGTGATATTCAATAGTATAAGATAATGTTTGTTTTGTACGAAGCAGTTAACCTTCCTTTATGAAAATTATGACAAGACTGACCTTGTTGTTTTTTAGAGTGAGAGGTTCAATAATGAACACGTTTTGAAGGAAAAACGTTTATTTCATAAGTTTAATCCCAATTATACTGGAATGCTGCTCCACTTGACAAGATTACATAAAAATACGTTCGACCGATAAAATATCAATAATTCAGCATTTGTTTTTTATTTGATTTAGCATTGGCTATACGTAATAAGCTGTGTTAAAGTGTTAACAAAGAAGACATCCAATTGGTTAAAATGGATTTAAAAAAAAACGTTTTTCATAGTGAGACCGTCTTGCATGTACTACCTTAAAAAACTGAAAATGGTGAGCAATATATGTGGCTAATGGGAACAGAGGCGGGATCGTTAAAGCCAAAAGGGCATACGAAGCAACATTGGTAATACACAGTTTTATGAAAATTGATAAAAAGCAATCCTATTATAACAGACTGTTGATGCACTTTGTGGAACCGCTGGTAAACCTTCACAACACTTCGAGAACTGCGCGTGAATTCGTAATGATCGAGTTAAAATCCATACGCGACACGAGCACTCACCGTGACGAATAAATAATTGGTTATAACGACTGAGGAAAAAAATAATGCGAATACAGTGTAACGAGAAAATAAGAACGGGTGTTAAATAATAACGATAAAAAAAACAAGGTCGGGACAACTCGTCGAAAGGAAAATTGCCGGAAGTCATTCTTCGTCGTTCAGTCAACAATTAGGATCGCGTGGGACAGGTGTCGTCATAGAAAAATTGATGCGGATAACATGTGTAACAATAAACGATGGTGCAAACAAAAATTTGACGGTCTTCCTCTTTCTGAAAAGACCCTGAACAGAAAATGATGATGGCATTTCCGACAAAATTCTTGGGTATTAAGGGCTTAAAAACAGCTCCATTAAAAGGCATAAGGCACGGTATAACGCACGGTAACTGTGCAGTATGAGGATTGAACGATTTTTTTTCCTCGTGAACTTGTTTTTTCCATTACAATGAGTGATATTCCGTCGGGGGAAGCTGACATTTTCCATTAATTCCATAAGTTATGGGGTTTCGAAGTTCGCGGAAACACGTGATAAAATAGGGAATTTTCAAAAACTTCGACGCTTATATTGGGGAGTATGAAGGGGAGAATTGTACAATTGTACTACGTTGGTAATTCTTGTGGCCCTAATAAGGGCCGATGAAAATCTTGAAAAAGATTGATGTCGAAAAGTGTCGAACAGAAGTGTCGAGACAAAAATTCCCAAAGTTTACCCGTTTTTATCGCCGTTGACTCGGGTACTTTCTCTTAATTCCTACCGCTCTAACAATGACTAATGGGAACATCGTTAAACGTTAAATGCATATAAGACGATCAGAAGGCATTACATTATGGTAATTAAGCACGCGTGTGCGATCTTCGGTGCATCAAGAGCGCGCGAGCGGAAAACTCAACCTTGACAATGGTGCAAAACGAACGCAGGACAATTATACAAAGTCGTTCTGCTTCTTTCGTGACTTGCTGTCGCATAGCCTGCATCTCCTGATCGGCTGCATCTCCATTAGGTGAACAAAAAAAATGACGTAAGTGTAAAAACTTTCCAATTGTGTTGTCCTTTTTCATCTCGGATGGAATATGGAGTGGGAGCATTCCCCGAGTGGTATAAAACTAACAGGGGCTAAGAGGCACTTCATCAGTATAACCATGAAGAGTATTCTTTTTGTCACAGTCGTTGCTTTGCTTCTCGCTTTGGCGGTAAATATATATTCACTGTATTTATCGTAAATTCCGTGATTGATTTATTTCTCGTGCCATCTATGCTTTTTCATCTTATTATCTTTTTTATCTTCTAATCTCTTTCCCTAACGTCGAAACAAATGTATAAATTCCACAAAAGTTTGGCGATTTTCCGATCTCATGAGCTTGCTTGGCAGCTCGTTTCATTTAAAGAATTATTCGGAAAGTGCTGCACCGAGGGAAATAGTTCCTCTGAAAAAAAAGAAAATTTCGATTGAATCTCGGCCTACGAGACTTCTGTTCGATACTTAATACTATATATTGGACAAAATAAAGTATGCACCTTGCTATTTAGTTTGCAATGCCTCCATTCGCTACAATGAAGAAAATCCGGATTTACTACAACGGACTCTAAGAAAAGCCGGTTTAAGGGGTTAGGCTACTGTGGCAACCCAAAAATCGAGGTTATCTAAAAAAAATTAATTTTGAAGGAATAAGTCAGATTATGGAAAAATTGTTTCGACATTTATTCCCATGTCGTCTAACAAAGTTGTGTGGCAATTGTCATTTTAAAAAAATCGTAATTAACGAAGTTATCAGCAACCTCATGAAGGACCTTTGAACGTGAGGGGCTCAAGGGTGTATTTGATATTGGCCACCCGGTTGATCCGAAATAAAAAAGGAAATACTTTTTTCTTAAAATAGATAATCCTTTGTGAGACTTGACCGAGCTTTTTTGTTATCGTGTTTTGATCACCATAAAAAAGGGTGAATGTTTTATCGACTTTAGCCAATAAATGAAGTCATTATTGTTAATAACTAATGAAGCAAAAATGATGAGAAGAACAGCGTCGGTCAAGACTAAACTAGTAGTAAACTGATTAAGGGTGTCAAATTTTGAGTCAATGCGTTCATTGGATGTCGAGAAATCGTGTACACCGTTTGGAAAAACATAGGTTCGAGAAAAACGCGTTATATTGGATCTTCCGCTTGACTTTGAGTTGCCTCAACCGACGAACGACTGTTCGTTACTTTCACACTGGTCTAACCCCTTTAACAAAATTGTATGCAAGTTAAACAAGCATTTTTAATTCACTTCCACGGAATTACAAATTTCGTCTTGATATCAATAAATAATTTATTTCGTTAAAAATGAACCGGGCTTCTAATAGAAAATCAAGTGTTAACTCGAAAGTATTTTATTCGTGACCAATAATGTTTTCCACCAGTCAACGAATATTTTTGCTTGTTTGTGTTTGTATACAAAATCTCGAACATTGTAAAGATAATGTAGTGGATCCGTAATTGCGACTTCAAAATTCAGAACAGTAACTGGGTTTCAATTTTTTTTTATAACAGAAAAGTTATGGTATAGTTATTGGCGTTACTCATAATACGACGTCTACACAACAGGGTGTTTCCATCCCGAATGCGAATATGAATGTTCATTATTGAACATTCATTCGAATCCGATGCATCATTGACTCGATTAAAAAATGCTGCACGAAAACATTTATTTGACTTTACTAAATGATTTCCTCAAAGCTAACACTTAATGAAGTTATTTTTTAGTGACATTTAAAATGTAACGAGTTGTGAGCCGAATCCCATAGAGGTTCTCAGATAGACCTTGTATTTATTTTAGCGTTTAAGGAAGCTTTCCAGTGTGACAGCCCGAAAAATCGCTGTTTTTCGCGATTTTTTTTTTTAAAGAAAAAATAATCTAATCGGTCTGGTTTTTTTTTTGTATATTAATTGGGTATTGAAGAATACAAAACAATTTTTTAAAGATCGATTTATTTATTAATTAATATCTATAAAAATGATGAAACAATTGTTGCAGAAAATGCACTTGGATGTGGTGTCCACGTTGGGGGTCACAATTTTGATCTGAAACAAAAAACACAAAAAGATTATTGATCGGTATATAATTGGCTTTCGTGCTATGGAGGCTTTTTTTTTTTTTTTGCAAAAATGGCGCTGGTTTGAACAAAAAGTATCGGTTTTAGCATTTTTTTTGGCAGTTTTTTTTACAAAAAAATAGGAAGATGTCAAAAAAAAAAAGCTTCCATAGCACGATAAACAATGACGTTAAGAATATTGTGTAAAAAAATTCAACTCGATAGCTTTAAAACTCTGCCCTCCAAGTTGGACACCGTTTTGAAAAATGCTGTTTCGAGAAAAACGCGTTCAAAGTTTCGCTGTAGCTGTAGCGCTCCGTTGCCTTCTTCCAAGAAATGCTGTACAGTAACCGAAATAATCTGAATTTCGGCATGAAAATTTCAGGGAATATTCGGAAAAGTGTATACTATTCGATAAAGCAAAAAAAAAATCGATTTTTTGAAAATTTCACACTGGAAAGCTCCCTTAAATTGACGAAGAGTGCAAATTTTTTTCAAAATAAATGATCAAATTTGGGAATCGAGTGAATAATTGTTTAATATGTAGCTTTTGTTTTGTTAGGTCGCTCAAGGCCCACCCGGGGGCGGTGGTGGGCGCCCTGGTGGCCAAGGACCTCCCGGAGGAGGCGGGGGAGCAGGAGCAGGCGCAGGTGGTGAATTCGGTGCTAAAGTCGGTGGTGAATTTGGAGGCTTTGGTGGCGGAATGGGCGCCAGTATGGGCGGCAGTATGGGTGGCCAGGCTGGAGGTTCAGGTAACAGTAATTTTATTTTTCGTTCGTTATTGAAACAACTACTTGAAACAAAGCTTGAGTGATAGAACAATTGTTAAAATAAAAGAGACAAAATAGATTCTTTTCGGCTTATTTTTTTGGAAAGCAAATTTTCGAAGTTTCGTTTTACTTTTTCTGACTATAATAATTATTGACTGTCGCAGAAATTACTGATTTCGGAAAATAATCATGTAACAAATCTTTATAAATGAATATATTAATAAATGAATCCTCTTTAAATAAATAAATATTAACCGCTGTAACCAAGTAAATCTACGAAATAAACCTGCTAAGTTTGTCAATTTGTTTGGACAATTATTTGAAGAATTAATGTTCAGCTAATATGTAACTATTAATATCGTATATGTGGCCACAATTATTTATTGAATACTAATTTTAATTCCGTTTAATAATCCGCAATCATAATATGCTAATGGTACAGGCGAGGTGAAAGGGGGCGGCGGCAGAGGGGGCTCAGTTTGATGTTGAATATTTGATTAAGGCCTTAGGCCACAGTAACGGGTATAAAATCATGTGCGAATTTAACAATTTTTTTTCCTATGAATGAGTGATTCACTCATCAAATTAATTACACATCTATTTAGTATGAATATCAATCTGTAAGAATTTTTTTTATGTACAAAATGGCCGACTACTCGAAACTTCTCGAAACAGCCTTATTCCAATTGGCGTGACAAATAACTTCAACCATTTTCACTCGATTTACTTCAAATTTAAAAGTTATGTTCCTAATTGCATTTCGCAGAGAAGTACTTCTCTGTAAGTAGGGGTAAGAAATTTCTGATTAATCGAAAACTTTTCATTTTATGAGCAGTTATAACGAAATTTTTCACTGAAAATTCATTTCTTAAGTTCAAATACCTACAACATTTGAATAAAACAATATTTTTTAAATTCTGTACGTACGTCTCCAGATATTCTAATCTAGATTGACGAGAAATTTAGTTTTTTTTTCTAGATAAAAAATTGTGGATGCTAAATGTCACGCCGCGGAGCGTCTAAACAAAGATAAAAGAAAATATTAGTAGTCGGCCATTTTGTACATCGAAAAAAAAAAATATTTTTTCTAACAGCTTGATATTCATACTAAATAGATGTGCAATTATTTTTACGAGTGAATCACTTCTTCATACGAAAAAAAATGTTAAATTCGCACATGATTTTATACCCGTTACTGTGGCCTAAGGCCTGAACGTGGTTTCGAACAACATGCGACAAACTTATTTGCGCAGTCCTCTTACAGAGTTTACTTAGCGGTAACTTAGGTGTCCATATCTCTTGAATTCGTTGGTGTAACCTATCCAAAATAAAATGCAATCGAAGAGTTTAATTAAATGCTGGTACCGAGCACATTTTCAGAAATTGAAAATCGATGGTTGAAAAGTTAAAAGGGGTAGGAGAATTTCGATATTTCGCAAGCGAGACTTAATCATACTTCGATTGAAATTTAAAAAAATGAGCAAACCGTGATTATGGTGTTGGGAATGCCGTGTCATAAAATTAAGCGGTTCCTCTACTTCGTTCATTAACGGGTTCCTCCCATGTGACAGCTAGTTTTTTCGCTTTTTCGGCATTTTTTTGTGAAACATTTAAACACACTACCTTCGAATTTTTACCACACATTTATTGACATTTTTGCAGTTCCTCAAAATTTAATCAAACAAAATTAACGAGTTGAATCGAGTTTATACTGTTTGGAAGACACTGTGTGAAAAAAGTTGGTTGACGGCTGCCATGATTCGGAGGTTTTACGCATTTAAAATGAAAAATCAAACGGCATTTTAAGTTGCACACCTGAGGCTATCGTTGGCACTAGAGTAATGTAAAAATATCGAAAATTGGATTTTTGGCACGGTTTTAAAAGTTAAGTTCCAAGTTTCGTAATTTTTTTCGACTTTTTCAGCTTTTTCGGCAATAATCATTTATTTTTACATGAAATTTCATTAGCAAGAAGTTGGCAGCCTGCCAAAAACTCATTGTACTTTTGTACCCCGCTCTTGGAGGCCTGGAAGGGTATCGAAACTCCTTAAAAATGAAAAAGGGTTGATGGAAGCGCAATTTATTTTTGAAAGACCTGGCCAATGACCGTCCATTTGAAGGCGTGCGCAAAAAAAAATAGTCGCCATTTTGCATGTAGGGAAAAAACCCTTAAAAATCTTTATTTTTCGATTTTCCTTCATATTAATCGATATCCCAACCGGAAGCGTCCATGTGCAAAACGTCATACATATGGATTTAAGGAGGTACGATCATTCCCACGAATCCAACTTTCGGATTTGAAGTTTTTATATGATTTTGACGAATACTTTATGCGCCTATTGCCAAAATTTGAGTTATTTTGACCGTTTAGTTTTTTCGCACTAAAACTGCAAAGTCGAGCACTTTGAGTTACCGAACCACGTCGTCTTATGGAGACGGTCAACCGGAAGTGCGGTGATCGTGGTTTTTCTGCTCACGTATCCAACTAAACCCGTTGGAAAACTATAAATTTCGATAGATTATATATACTAGATATTGTAAAAAAAATAAGAAAATCAATCTTCACCGTATAGTTCAAGAACTACATTACAAGAAAGTTTCAATTTCCGGTTGAAAACGGTCAGAACGACGAAATAGCACCCACAGACTTAGCAACGTCGCGAGTAACAGTTGATGCGTTTGGCGAACATAACCTAGCTTTGTTTTGAAATTAATTTGAATAGAAGCCGCCACGAAATATGCAAACAAAAATTTATGGAGTTTTGTCATTTATCACGTATCAATAATATGTATAATTATATTATGCCTGTGTTAATTCCACTGAGGTAATTCAAGCCTATTTTAAGACGGAATGACACCCGACGCGAAACTTCGATGCGGCCCCGGCTTCCGACCGGTAGGGCAGAACTCAATCGAGCTTCTGCGCCCCACCGACGGATGTCACCGCGCGCGTTCGTCGCCGCGCGCGCGGAGACATGGCGTCTCGCCTTCCACGGGCCTCGACACGCTACGCAACGTATGTGTGCGTGCGTGTCGGTGCGCGTCTACACCACGGTGTGGAGAGACGTTATTGGCGCTGCCACGGGCCTCGATGCGCGTCGTCTGCAGACCACGAGGCGAGCGCCGCGCGCGGAATTCTCGTGAACTGAGCACGTCGAAGTTCGGGCGACATTTGCTCGCAATTATCAACAATTACACGACAAATCTAGATTACCACTTTTCTCCTAAGATATGCAACGAAGTGCAGTGATTGAGAGCTCAAATTGTTCGTTTTTTATGTGGCTACGCGGTCTAGCTCTTCTCTAAGTCGTGACATTAGCCAAACATCTGATTTTTCATCTTTTCGGTCTCGAGTTCCGCATGATAAGCCAGTCTACATTTTTTTTCTCAAATTCAAAAAATTTGAGGGGCTGGAAGCTGTTCGTCTATCTATTTGACGTCGTTTGGCAAAGTTTCGACGGGATCTGAAGAGCCGTTTCAGAGATTTTTGGGTATCTATAATTCTGTTCTACCATACCGACCGCGATGAGGTGTCATTCCGTCTTAATAGGTTTCCGGCTGATTTTTTTTTGTCTTTTTCAAGCCGATCTTACCTTAACGAAAAGTTTGGGTCGTTTTTTCAAAATCATATGTATAAAAAAATTCATGTATCCGCTACATCGTTAATTTATTTTTGAAGGTTTTGCAAGCCGCGGCCATCACCCAAGCTCAGGACAACGCCGCAATTTTGGGTCGACCACGGCTATGGCATAGGACTCGACTGTGCAACCAATCGCAAACTCCAGATTGAATAATCTATTATAGCGGGCCATTAGCGGAAGATAAACGCGGTTGAAATTATATGGTTGAAAGTTGTCACAAATGCAAGAGGGAAAACGAAATACACTCGGCATCATATGGAAATCAAAATCATTTTCTGTATTAGGAATTCAGGATACTTTACACGTTATTGGAACACTATATCTTCTACTGTCGTGCTGTAACGAACTCCGGCATTCTACATAAGCTTCAACAATAAATATATACGAATATCACGCATGTGGTAGAAAAATCATTTGAGATCTTCGAAGTGACTTGGCTTTTGGCCGTTTCCGATGTTTTTAAAATAAGAAATTAGTTGTAAGCGAATGAATTTATATGAACTTCAAGATGTCGCCCAAGAAGACTTGAAAAAGCACCCATAACTGTACTGGTATACTGGCAAAATTTCAAGCTAAGTTACCGAACCTTTGAAGAAAAATTACGCCTCCCAAAATCGTCACTTCGTGGAGATAACACGCTGGCCACATTCCTATCTAATAATTTACGCACTAAACGGAAATTTTCCGTGATGCTCAGATTTTCTGTCAGCTCCACGACAGCTCGTTGCAGTGTTGCCACGATCGTTCATCCGCCGAAATCTACACGGAGAGAATTTTTAAGTATTTTTTACGGCGAAATCTCCGTAAAAATTACATTAAAAATTTGAAACCGGTGACAAATGTGCACATAGTCAAAAATTGACACTAGCTTTTAATATTTTGCTTTCGTTCATGTAAAAATTTAAGCAAGTAGCATAATTTTTTACATTTCTTTCAGTAAAAATTCTGACACATTCTCATGTAGAATTTTAACAATGGGCTGCCTCAAAAATTCCAAGTTTCTACAGTAAAAATAACCTGGACAAACTTGAAATTGCTAAAATCCCTAGCGAAAAATTAATTCCCTATGATTAAATAAATACTCTATATACTGTGTTTTTTCGTAAAGAGCTAGTAAGCAACAGCAATAATAATATTAATGAATATTTTCTAATTTTTATAAATAATAATATTATTTTATTAATAACAAAATAAGAAATTCTACAAAATTAGCATCTTTCCGTACCATTGTAGACGTCCTTTATCGAAGTTTCTTTTCACGTTTCTTTGTTTTCTTGCGTAGAACTGCGTAGAACACGTTATACTGCACGAGACCACGAGGCTTTCTTGGCCCATGCTTCGTACTATAATGCGCATGCGCGGTACCGCTGTTGCTAAGCAACGCGGGTCGGCGTCGTTCGTGCTCGTCATACTGCGTTATACACAAGCACACTCTGACAGCTTGCGTTCACGTATACGCACGCTCGCACACAGAGCTCACGCGTACGGTAAGGCGACCTAGCCCTAACTGATTTTACTATAAAGAACGTAAAATTCCGGTGGACGCACGGAAAATTTCGGCTTCCTTTTTTAAATTTTTATGGAAAACACGCAAATTTCTCAATGTTCCACTGAAAAATTTCATTTATATTAGCACTTTTTTAACTTATTGTCGTAATCTTTACGTTTCATGAAATTTTACTATTAATTTCAGTAAAAATTCTGGAAAATATTTTAAATTTCTGTTACGCAAAAGTAAATTTTGATTCATTTCCATGAAAATTTATAATTTATTTCCTAAAAACCTGAAGAATTGTACATTTGTCACCGAGTTACTGTGATTTCACAGTAAAAATTACTTAAAAATTCTCTCCGTGTATAGTCGGGTTACTAGCTTGGTATAGCATTTCTCACACTGTAGAGTACAGTCAGAAGGAAAAGTTTTATTGCGGAACTAACGATTTGTGTATATGCTCTACTGCATGTACAAACAGAGGCGATTCCGTGAAACATAAACGCAAGATTTTTAAGTTTCTTACATGAAGCCATTGTTTTCAAAATCTTACCTCGTTTCGCAAATTAAGGATGTTGAGTCCCTATGAAAGATGTTAATGTTAATTGTTCAATAAATAGCTTCTTAATCGTCATGAAATTTTTACACGACCTCCTGAATACTTCGTATTCTGTATTCTATATTCTGTATTCTGTACTCTGAAAATACAAAAATACAGAATACTCTGTATTTTGTATTTTACAGAATACAGAGAATTTAATAGAATTTAACAGAGAGAATTTAACAGAATACAGAATACTCTGTACTCTGTATTCTGAAAATACAAAATTTTCAGAATTCTATCATCATTACTTCAACCTCCTTAAGGGTCGAAATAAAAAATGATAAGAAAATTCTGAAAATTTGGTATGTTTTTGTATGAAGTATTTGAGAGGTCGTGTTAAAATTTCACGACGATTAGGGAGCTCTTTATTAAAAAATTAACATTTTGTTAAGAACAATTTTTAAAAGAAATAAAAAAAAATTTATCAATAAACTTCGTTTTGTTTCCGTTGCTTTCAGTATATTGTAGATATCACAAAATTGAGAGGTAAAAAAAAAAACTTATTGCAAAGTTACATCAGTTTCCATAAGACAGCATTTAATTTGTGAATGTTAATTGTTGAATAACGAGCTTCCTAATTGTAGTGAAATTTTTACACAACCTCTGAAATACTTCATACAAAAACATACCAAATTTTCAGAATTTTATCATCATTTGCGATTTGGGACTCAACATCCTTAAATTATTTCTTTACTGCCTTAATATTTTTGTCAAAATTAAATTTTCTGTATTTTTTTCATCACAAGCACCATCATAATTTATGTTTTCTTCGTTTTTTTCTATTCAATTAATCAATTCCTCCTTCCCTTACCCTGCCCTACCCCTATTCCGTCCCATCCTGGCGAAAAATACTCGCCACCTTCACGTGGTTTCTGTTGAGTGACATCAATCACCATAATCGTGTGCCCCGGTTTTCAATTTTACCATTTTTGTCATTACGTAGTACGCACAATTCACGCTTTGCCTGTAAATATGCTGATTGGTATTAACTAATTGTAAGCGTGAGTCAAACTGGAAAAGAAAAGGTAAGTGTATGTCTTAAGGGAGCTTTCTAGTGTGACAGCCCGAAAAATCGCTGTTTTTCGCGATTTTTTTTTTTAAAGAAAAAATAATCTAATCGGTCCGGTTTTTTTTTTGTATATTAATTGGGTATTGAAGAATACAAAACAATTTTTTAAAGATCGATTTATTTATTAATTAATATCTATAAAAATGATGAAACAATTGTTGCAGAAAATGCACTTGGATGTGGTGTCCACGTTGGGGGTCACAATTTTGATCTGAAACAAAAAACACAAAAAGATTATTGATCGGTATATAATTGGCTTTCGTGCTATGGAGGCTTTTTTTTTTTTTTTTGCAAAAATGGCGCCGGTTTGAACAAAAAGTATCGATTTTAGCATTTTTTTTGGCAGTTTTTTTTACAAAAAAATAGGAAGATGTCAAAAAAAAAAAGCTTCCATAGCACGATAAACAATGACATTAAGAATATTGTGTAAAAAATTCAACTCGATAGCTTTAAAACTCTGCCCTCCAAGTTGGGCACCGTTTTGAAAAATGCTGTTTCGAGAAAAACGCGTTCAAAGTTTCGCTGTAGCTGTAGCGCTCCGTTGCCTTCTTCCAAGAAATGCTGTACAGTAACCGAAATAATCTGAATTTCGGCATGAAAATTTCAGGGAATATTCGGAAGAGTGTATACTATTCGATAAAGCAAAAAAAAAAAATCGATTTTTTGAAAATTTCACACTGGAAAGCTCCCTTAATATTCTTGATAATTCACCGCTTCATAATTCACACAATTCAGACAAAATCACATCCAATTTGAAAACTCATTCGACTCATTCAATCTAGCGGGGAGGGAGGCGGGGGATGCCTGGGATTTTGTTTTAAAAATAAGCGACTAACCTTCACAGTTATCTTCACAAAAAAAAAGTTTGTAAAATTTCAAAGATTAAAATGTTTCCCAGATAAACTGTTTCGCGCGAAAACAAAAAAATATTTTCCATGGGATTTTATAGAGACAAATAACGATTTAGATAGAATTTTTTTTTAAATTCAATGATGATTGTTCTAAATTGATGATAAAAATAATCATAATGCCGTGCCCATAACATTCAAATGGGAGTTGTCTCATAAAAACTGTGTGCACACTAGCGTAACAGAATGGCTAGTGTTGGCTCTCAATCTACTAGCTTGGTCGCCGCCCGATTACTGACGAACTTTTTCTTCGTTTTCAATTTGAAATTTTATTATTCTCAGCATACCTTCAATCGGTTGCATGAAGCCAAATGGAAAAATCAATGGACACAAAAGGTTTAAACGAAAAATTTGCTTCAGCCGAATTTTTAAATATTTTTTTTAAACGCAATTATAATTGTTAATTATAACAGGAAACATTATTATCAATGATATCTATCAAAAAAGTGATATGCGAATTAAAAAATAATTCATGTAAAAAAAAATGTCTCACATCCGTATTTGATCGACGGATATCCAGGCTGTCTCGGAACTTTCAAGCATACGCCTGTGCAAGAGCGAGCGAGAAAGAGTTATTCACACTCGCGCATGGGCGAGAGCGAGACAACGTAAGAGGGTGGGGGTAAGATGAGGCTTTGAATGTGTGCGGTACACCGATACAGCGGGGCGTGCTCTGCAGCCGAAAAGCGGAACTACTTTATCTGTGCCAATAGCTAGCACGGACCCTGCTGTTCCATGTAAATCTATGTTCGCTGGTAAGACCGTGGTTTACACACAGATCGAGAATCGAGACGAAGACGACAGCTCTCTGTTACACTCGTTGCACTTACGCTGAATAATTAATTCGTATTTTGACCCGTCAATCGGCGCTTTTACAAAAGTTACAGCGTTTTATTCGTGATCGTACAATTGTAAACATCTCGATAATGGTTCGTACCTACATACTGTAAAGTTCCACCTGAGATTATTTTCACCCAAGATTACTTCCTGTTTTTCCTAACTTTGAGGTTATACGCGTTGTACGACTCAGTCTTTTGTCGTTTGTCCATCAACTCGAAGCTCCCACAATCATTCCCACTCGACTCTTCCCATATGCAGCACGTAGCCGCCTCCGTTGTTCGCCAAACCCCATCATTTTCCTTTCTTCGCGATACTTCGATTGAAATGAAATCTGACGTTGATCGTTCCAAAAGCAAGCAATTGTGACATTGTTTCACAGTCAGTCGCAGAATTTCTGAAGGGTTTGCCGTCGCACGACGAGAACAACTTTGCCAATTTTCACACGGACAATGGTAACCGCACGTGCGTCAAGAGGCCGTCCGTTTACCTACCGACGAAGGATTATCCGTCCGAACAAAGTGAGCCCGCTTGTTTTCGAATTTTTCGATCCAACCGCAATGTTACCACGTATACAAATTTGCAGTTATAGTGACAGAGAAGACCACGATACTCCTGCGATACCTCCATCAGCAATGGGACAAAAAGGTTGATCCGCGCCGCGAGACGCTGAACATATTTCTTCCTAATTCGCGATATTCGTTTTATTTTTAACCGCTCGACGTCTCGGCTTTTTCAGCAGAATCCAGAAAAGAAGCGCGAACTGTTGACGCCGAGCGGCGAATCTCAGGACGAGACAACCGGGACTCGCAGCAAGAGGCCGCGTCTGGAGCTGAACACCACCCCGTAAGAGGAGGGCTCCGACGACTCCAGCACAAGCGACTAAGCATTCAAGCAACGATATCCCTAAGCAACTTTCATCCGACTCGCAAGTATAGGCCTCGTTAACCGGTCCTTCCTTCGTTCGTAGAATCCGTCGCGCGATAACGGAAAGATCTCGATAAAACACCAGACCAAGGGACGCGAAGCGATCGACACTTTTTTTTATTTACCTCGTCTCTGTGACCACGTTCATTTCTTTTTTTTCGTATTCGCCCTAAGTACGGGCGCGATAGCCTCATCGGACGTACACGCTCCGTTCATTACCATTTCCGAATGACGGGAGAGTGAGGTACTGACTTTTTTTTGGACCCTCGTCGCGTAACGAACGGGAACATTGACGTATATTCGGGGGCTTCTAATAATAATTATTATTATTATCCGTATGATTATAAAATATTGTACCAACATCGCGTACAATTGATTTAGGATTATTACGAAAGTTTGTGTGCGGTCGGAAAGGCCGGCGTTTCTTTCGAGTTCACGTTCGATTGTCCAAAATTCCGAATTGTGTTATTGTCGAATAATACGAGAAGGGAAAGCCTCTCGGTTCAATTCTAAGATCAATGTCTCGTACGGAGCCCCTTCGATAGAATCGAAAGACGCGGCGGAGTCTTGGCACCGAGTAATTAAACAGACAAACAAAATACGTTGTAATTACTTGAAATATATTGTACAATTTTCTAACGATCCGTCTCCTATTTTGCACAAACTGATCGAACGCACTGTGTGTGTGTGTGTGTGTGTGTGTGTGGGTGGGTGGAATGAAACTGACGATAATATTGCGCCTTTGATTGTTCGACCGACAAAGTTTGGGCATGTCATCGAGCTTTTCAATCGTACGAACGATCGTGCGGTGGCTTGGATCATTTCCCGGATGAAATTCGAGACGAGCGATTGCGAAACGTGCGTGGTTGATGGCTGTAAGACATAGTTGCCCTCCCAAGTGGCAAAATAACGCAGAGTATTAGAACAATTGATCTGTATGCATCAAAAACTATCGAATAAATCGATGTGCAATTCATTGAGATCTTCTATTTGGAGGATGGATCGTTTGGCACAAGCATCTCGTACAACCTGCCAAGTCCATCATGTTCAGGAGACGACACCATTGTGACGGGCCGAAAAAGAGTAGTTTCGTCCGATTTTGTTTGTCTAGTTTGCTTATTTGGGATTTGGACAACGATTATGTTACCTAGCATACATTGAACTCATTTCATGTGAATTTTTATTGAAGAAAATGACAAATTGAGAAGGTTATTGAGGCGTAGAGCCTCTGTATAATAAATGTGGTCCAACGGCTGGATCGATAACCTGACAATTGACCTCGAAATAAAAATAAAGTTTTGTGATCTATATAAACGTAGTTCTAGTTGTACGTAGTGGTTTTTCGTAAGAAAAAAAATCCGTAAACGGCGGTCGGTAGGAAAAAGTCATTTTGACGAGATTTTTACTTATTTTCAGGAGCTTAAAAAATACTAAAGTAAAAAAACGGCTGCGTACGATAGATACTGCAATTACGGAAATTTTGGTTTTTTAAAATTGAAAATTGGATAATCGTAGCTAGAGCTACGATATTAAAGTTTGCATCGTTGGAAATGCCGGATGAAAGCTACGATGAACTATTTTTGAGATCCTCATGAGAGACCTACAGCCTAATTCGATAGAAAAATATTTTGCATAACAATAAAAATGGAGAAAAAGGAAACAAAAACGAATTTTAGTTGCATTCCAACGATGCAAACTTCAACAGCATTTAGAGTTTATCATTCTGGTCAGGTTGAGAAAAGTCGTTTCGAGAAAAACACGATTGAAAGTTTTAGTAAACGTAAATCGTTGCGCTACATGCCCTCACTAAATCGCCTGTAACCTGCTCAATTCAATATTTTAACTCAAATCTTTTTTCACATTCTTGACTATGTATACTTTGAGAAAAGGGAAAAAATAAATATTTTACTCGTCACAATGGTGTCCCGCCTTAACTAATGTATAGTTATTATTGTGTATCTTGGACCACAAACATAATGTACTAATTTCGATTTCAGTTAATAGCCCTTAGACGCGATCACAATAGCCTAATGGTACAGACAGGGTGAACGAGTCGAACAAGATTGTTCGATGTTTGATGCTTCAGTAGCGAGGCGTCAAAGAACACGTGACAAAGTTGTGCGGCCCACTTATGAAACTTCCATGAAGGTGATGTAGCGATGACTTGGTTGTCCATATCTCCTGAATTTGATTTTCTTTTTCAGATTCCCCAAATCAATGGTTGAACAATTATGCACGGGGAACAGATTGTACATCACTTTGAAGGGTTAAGCTGCTGTAGGGTCCCAAAGGATAATTTTCCGAAAGGCCCCCCCCCCCCCGATCGAGCTAAAATTTTGCACAAACCTTCCTTTCAATATTTTAAGAAACCCCCGAAAGGGATTTTTGGCAATTCGCAATAGTTTTCGAGATATTGAATTTTTAAGTTTTTTTTTAACGCGCGTCGACTATATCTATATCTGCTACGCCTCCGTTCATACCTATATATGTGATCGCGCGTTCCGTTTTGTCCAAACCAAAATACCCAAACAAACCTTAGCAAACCCAAACCCAAAAACTATTGCGCGTCGCCAAAAATCCCTTTAGCGGTTGTCTTAAAATATTAAAATGAAGGTTTGTGCAAAATTTCAGCTTCATCGGAGGGGCAGGGGGGGTTGGAACCTTACCCGTCCCAAAAATGTTGTTGAACATGAGATTGTTGAAAAATCGTCTGGACATTTGTTTGTATGTATGTTACCGGCAATGTGTATAATGCAGGCATTTTATAGAATACCTAGTTATTCTATACAATACTGGATTCGTCAAAGCAATGTATTAAATATTTTATCTATCGTTAACCATTGCATACTATACTCAATGCAATGTATTGCATGGTAATGTATGCAATACCTAGGAATTATATGGAATGGCATTGGGAGATCAGGTAAAGTATAAAATTATGGACAAATAAAACATCTTTTCTTTGCTCAAAATCATCGATTAAATAAATCGTTTCAATAGAAAAGTGTTTATTTGTTCTTACATGAGGAACTATGGTGAGCTTTTGTTTGGGCATGCTTGAGTTATACCCGCGCGCCCTCTCGCCAACGGCAGCTGTAAACACTTTGCCGGCTGTACTTTGGGTATGATATAGAATGCCTAGGCAAAGTATGGAATAAATGATATTTTATACATTGCCTGAACGTTTTATGCATTCCCCAGAATGCCTAGGTATTCTATAGAATAGCCGAATACAGATTGCTGGTAACGTCTACATTAACAAAGCTGTATTCCAAGTTTCATTAAAAATATAAATCATTAAAGAACGTGTAAACAATCTCGTAAAGGATCATTGAACGTTAGGGGCTCAACAGTGTACTTGATTTTGGCCACGTGGTTGATATGAAGGAAAAAAAAAAGTTTTTTCTTAAAATTCTTAATATTGGTTAAGACTTGACTGAGCTTTTGTTGGCCATCGTGTTTCATTCATCCAAAACAAGTTTTTGTATTATTTTGCAATTTTTCGAAGAAAAGATACATTATTGTTAATAACTAATGAAAAAAATATGTAAAGAAGAAAAACGTCGTTCAAGACTAAACTACTATTACACTGGATAAGTGTACCAAATTTCAAGTCAATCCGTTTATTAGATGTCGAGAAATCGTGTACACCGTTTTGAAAAACATTGTTTCGAGAAAAACGTGTTTAATGTTTAATTCGCAGTTCTATCGTTTTAATCATAAGTTTACTTTCAATCTGCCATTTCTGCACCATATGTTACACCTTTCTCTTTCATATGAGTTGCCTCGAGCGACTATTGATTTAATTTCATTTTTAGTCTATTAACCCAAGATTGTAGGGGCCCATTTCGCCCTTTAAATTTCTTGGCGCTCATCTACGTGCATCCGCGTTCGATTCTCCCGCTCTAAACTAATTCGCATTCACAGTTTTATTTTTTGCACGATCTTCCAGAGACTTCAAACTATCATATACCCAAATAGCAATTTTCAAAAAGTGTGTCTGGAGCCATCTAAACGGCTAAGAAATATCCGACCGGAAGTTACTTTCAGATTGACAACCGTCCAAAAAAAAAACTTCCGGTCACATGATATAGGCAGTGTCTGGCATCTTTTGGAATTTTTGCTACGCGAATTGTCCGCTGTTTGTAGTGTCGAACTCTGCCACTCGCAGCGCTAGTTCTCGACAATCCTGAGCGCGTGCATGGGCTATGTATATACATAAACACACATACATATAACTCAAAAAAAATTCCATAGCTTTGAATTACGAGGATTGGCTGGTACGGTGAAAAATGCACTTTTTCAGTATTACGCGGGTACCCTAAGGTATAACTGTGCACAACACACGGCATTATCGCACGAGTATAAGTAATTTCGGTAATTTCATCAATTCTGCACCGCGGTTTAAACTCTATCGACGCAGGGTCGTACGTCGTACGGGTCCCGCGCCTGCGCAATATGAATATTATCAGTAACCTACTAGCGCCACGGGGAGAGGTAGAACTAAATAAAGCGGTCAAAAAGCGTAACATTTTTACATACGGTAAGGGAAAGGAGGTGCCAGCCCCCTGCTTATTGGTAACTTCCAAGCCGACCTTCGGTACTTGAACGACTTCTGGACAAGTTTTTGGAAATCACTACCTGGGTAGGAGAAACAAAAATCGCATTTCCAAAATTCGTACAGTAGTCCAAGCCTCCGAGTATGCAGCGGTCCAGTTGAGTCAAATGACGGTTTATGATCTTTTTTCAATGAACCTCAAGAAAATGCATACAAGGTATAGATTTATTCTGCAGATGCTAATTTTTGATAAAAAATATAATTGAATAACAAAACTGTGCCATTTTATATTCCTATTACGTAAATAAGAAAAACTTTTGTGTTACTACCAACTTGAAAAAGTATAACATTTTCGATGATTATTATGAAAAAACTGCGTCAGTGAATGTTTTATACAACTCAGAATAAAATTCGAAGTCACTTGTAATTATGCTTATTTATGTTTGCCAGTAGGGCTATTCTGTGACTCGGTACCGACAGTTTTCGCTATCGTTAGCCAACGACAGCCAATCGTATGCACGATTACAGAAGACAGCGACAGCCTCTTATTGGCTGTCGCTAGCTAACGATACGAAAGTTGTTACGAGTTACAAAATAGGCCTACGGTCAAGATTCGTGATTTTTTAATCAAACTTTGATGGTTCAATATTGAATATATATGGCTCATGATAGGCAAGCTGGGTTTTTCTTTTCCAAATGTTTACATTTGGAGAAGTTTAGTTTATGTTAATCCGTTGTTACAAATGGTTTATCTTAGTGGTAAACAGCGAAAAAAATCACATCACCCATAGTGTGAACGTAACCGCCCATAGAATGGCATGCATTCAACTAATTTGTGTGTGTGGTATTTTATGGGAAAAATTCAAATTATTCCTAATGACTCAATATAGTCTAGACAATAACATACATTATATTCTTTTTTAATCTCGGATTGTCGCTAACGCTCCAGCCTCCTTCAAACGGCCGTCTTCACGATTACGAAAATGCTTAATGCGACGCCGCTGCTAATCGACAAGTCTTCGTATTAAAAAATAATGCACAGTCGTAAAATCGGTAACTGGCATTTCTAATTCCAAATATCCACCAAAAACTATCGTATTGACACAAACTGCAACATACACCGGAAGTTTATCCACCGAAAGGCAAAACTCGATCTCTGAATTCGCCACGACGATTGAAACCAAAACCTGAAGAGGCTCGACCGCTGCATATTGTAAAAAATCCTCGAATCCTGTAAGAATTCCTCGAATACGTGCAAGTTCAATAATCGTTCTGTCGACAAATTCACCGTGCCTGGGCTATTGACGATGTAGACGGTCAATTGACCCCGGTTTACGTGACGTAACGCCCAACCTAACCTCCAAAAATTCCGACACTTCTTCTCTCGACTGACAATGTGTATTTAAGGATTTATGTTTACAAATAAGCATCGAGCTGCGAGTGGTACGTTCGCGACGTGTTAACGTTCTTTGGGACCATGTGACGCTTGCAATCGTTCACCGGATATACTTCGATCATTGACGAATCACGGAATTATGACGGTAAACAAACATACGACGAACGAGAAACATTGACGAGAATTTCTAACGCCTCCGGTGTATCGTTCGTTCCTATAAATAAGTTTCGTATTTATTTATAGGTCGCAGCCAGCCACTACGAGGCAAAGAACTGGGATCGCATACTGGGTTAATAGGGAGGTTCGTGTCCAAGATCGTTTCACGAAAAACGAAAGAAAACATACCTATACTTCAGTCGCAATACAGCACCAATGATGTAAACTTCACTTTCGTTCGCTGTTTTTCGTGATTTTTTAGTAATTTCGTAACAATATTTTCTAGTGTTTTTTCCGAATTAATATTGTCTCGTTCCGATAGAAATTGTTTGGAAGGTGTTGCACATAAGCAAAATGTAAACAGACGTTTCTACCAGAAAATAATGTTCTTTAAATATTCGCAGAATGCAACGCTAATTGTTTTTGGCTAGCAATGAGATTTGCCGAGAAGAAATGTTGGATGTTGAATTTTGGGAGAACTTAAAGCGTGACGCATCGTCTCTATGTATAGTCATACTTGAACATGGTGAAGGTTTACGGTAGGTTGGAACATCACGTCGATATATTGCGGCACTAGCGATATATGGAAGCAGTATACTGTAATACTGGGCAATCGTTCATATGCGGTTCTGCTGGTACATCTATATGCGATTCTGGCTGTATATCTGTATGTGATTTTGGTGATATATCTATACGCGATTCTGGTGATACAGACAACGTTGAAATTTGCATAGTTGGAATGCAAAGAAAAATGTTTTTTCATTCGCTCCAATTTCCGTTGGCAAATCTTAGCTAAGAAAGTCACTCAACAATTTTTTAATATGGATATCTATCATACAAATTTGCGAAAAAGGATTTTTTCAAATAATGCAAGGCAGAAATAAAAGAATTAAAAAGAATTTTCTTTGCTTACCAACGATGCAAACTTCGAGAGCATTGATATAGCTCTGCTGTACTAGCGATAAGTAAAAGCAGTAGGATGCAATGCCATGAATGTTACGCACATGGGAAACCGGGAAAACCGGTGAAACTTAGGAAATTTCTTTCTTCCTGGAACGATCATGGAAAAGTCGGGGAATTTTCAAAATTCTCTGGAATTTTTCCAGAATGTACTTTTCGCAAGAATAACGAAAAGTGAAATCAGTTACGAATAAAAACTGAAAAATATACAAATAAATATGTTTGTATACTTTTAATATGTATTTGTATGTTTGTATGTCCGTAAATTTGTATATTTTTATATTACTTTTCATTATATACAAAAAAAAGTTGTGGCAGTGCTAAACATTGAAAGTTTCAAAAACTAAAAACTAACTAACTCTAAAGGTCTATACATTTGCATTCGTTTTGTCGATACACAACCACACAATTATTTTTGTAGATGAGTGTTGATATTTATTCTTTATTTATTGGCACCGACATAAAAAATCAAAGCCACAAGTCACAGCGATGTCACTAAAATCAACAGCTCAGCAGCAGGAACGACTCCATGTAGGGCTCGCAAAAATCGAGATTGCCCACCATCCAGTCATGATGCTGAAGCTTGCATCGTTGGAATGCAACGATTTATTTCTTAGTTCTTCATTTTTACTATTATTCGTAAAAATGCGTAAAAACGTTCCTCGATTACAAGTTCATGATCAGCTCCGTGTAGGGCTCCCTTTTTATTGCAAATTGAGGTCGTTGATCTGTAATAAAAATGTGTAAAAACGTTCGAATAATGTTCATAGCCAAAATCGACCAAAAAATGTTATCGATAAAAAAGTATGAACTTCCGTTGCGTTCCAACGCTGCAAACTTCAAGATCACTTCCAGTCAAGCCGACTCTGCGCAGCTGAGATAGCTTATAGCTGTGCTCCTCAAAATCCTGTCTTATCGTCTAGCATGCTGGGAACCCGACGCTAGGGCCTGACGCTTCTCCCACCATGCACTACACCGATCGATGTTCACCACATAGCGGGGGCCTGTTGCATCTGTGGAGGTTCCGATAATTGAGGTCGCAGTGTTACTTTGTTCTCGATTTAACAAGAATAAAGTAAGTCATATATTTTTATCGCGCATAGAGGATTTAGTTAATGACACATTTTTAAGAAAATATAAAATATTTATTTGTTGTATAATAATAATTAACTGCGCTGCAAATATTTAGAATGCAGCTGCAACGAATAGCTTTGATATGTCACTGGAATTATTCATATTTTTTCCTTATAATCCAATCTTCTTGTCTTTGATCTATTGGGCTTTTGGAGTCCTATCGTTTTTACTTTACGATTTCGAGTCCGCAAGGGAAGCAATGGATGCACTCCACTATTATTATTTCGTAATACGCCACTGTATCGCATTCACACAAGGGCACTGGGAAACTGTAAAAGCTGTGCCAATATAAAATTGATAATTAGAGATTATGAGGCGTTGAGTCTGAGTAGAAAAAAAAGTTACGAGGATTTCATTTTTCTGGCTTAAGGCCTTAGGCATTTTTTTCGTATGAAAAAGTGATTCACTCAAAAAATTAATTACACATCTATTTAGTATTAATATCAAATTGTTAGAATTTTTTTTTTGGCCGACTAGAAACTTCTTGAAACAGCTTTTTTCCAATTGGCGTGACAAATAACTGCAACAATTTTCACTCGATTTACTTTAAATTAAAAAGTTATGTTCCTAATTGCATTTCGCAGAGAAGTACGTACGGAATTTCTGATTAATCGAAACCATCTCATTTAATGAGCAGTTATAACGAAATTTTTCACTGAAAATTCATTTCTTAAGGAGTAAGGCCACTGTAACGGCCCAAAAAAAAAGGTTTTTTCACTAATTTTTTGCTCCCGAAATTGAAGGTATTTGAAAAAAAACTTTTAATGGTGTTATCGGGCATACATTAAACTTTATTATAAAATTTTTTTACAGTAAAAAAAAAAACAAAATGGCGGTTCCACAGCTATCTTCCCGGGACATGTTTTGCTTCCAGGGCTCCGCGGCACGCAGCACCACTGGTGCACTTTTGAATCTAGAACAAAAAAAAAAAACCATTAATCTAGAGGGCTATAGCTAGAGAATGTCGATCGGATTTTAAAAAGTATCAATTTTTTTGGATTTGGCGTGCGTTTGAAAAAAAAATTGATTTTTGACGAAAAAAACGGCAAGTTTTTTGTTAATAAAAAATCAATAAATAAAGTTCTTGAAAATTCCGATCGACATTCTCAAGATAATGTAAATGTTCACATCTGGTTAAAATTTCAAGTAAAAAAAATGAAAATTGTTCGAGTTATACTGCGTGCCATTTTGAAAAACCATGTTTCGAGAAAACCGCGTTTAAAGTTTTGCGAATAGTTTTTTATTGGAAAAAATTAAAAAAAGAAGTTAAAAAAAAATTTTACCGTTAGTCTGCAATCCCAGCACCATACATTTGTCCTTCGATAGCCAAATTTTCGTCTTCTTCGTCTTTCCTGGTTGATTTTTGGACCGCGCGCGCACTTTTGGCCGCGTCGCTCAGAGATGCCTCCGCGTGCGTGATGCGTTTGGCGTCGGCTTCGATGCAGAAATTATATAACTGTACACCAATTTCCACCTCCAACATCTTGAATATTTGCAAGACGTTGGTAAGGCCGCCATTGAATATGCAAACAGCGATATCCGTCGCAATATCTAGTACAATTTTTTCGCTTGAGGATGATTTGGGGGCCAAACTCCAAACGGTAGCGTTGAAACTTTCGTTATTGTTTTGAGTATAGGCCCCCAAGCAACGCTCCAGCAACTCGTCCCGGCTCAATTCCATGTAGATGGGTTTGATGGCTTGATAAACCTCCTCACTCATTGGCTGATTGTGATGATACGCATCCAAGGCATTTTCTGCTTTCGCTTTCTTCCAACTGCACCAATTCTTCGAACATTTTTCGTGCTGAGGCTTTTCATCCGTTGACATTTTGTGAAAAAGGGTTGCCCAGATCTCATTTTTCATATTTTTGATGGAATCGGAATTTCGACGGATTGCTAAGCCGTAATAAATGCTTAGTTCGTCAATCAATTTGGCAGTGAGTTTTCCTCTTCCCCCGAGACCTTTTGTTCCTTTTTTTAAGTTTCTCAATCGAGTGCCCATTCTTTTTTGCACGTGATCTATGCACTCTTTTTTTTAACATCAACATTTTCATAAGGCTTCGAATCCACGATGCCTTTGAAAGTTTTGGAATCGCCATCTCCGATATAATTGCAGTCGTTTCGGAGCAAGTTTTGACACGCTTGTCGGCGACCTTCATTTCCTAAGGACAACAAATTTTTTTTCGCACAGGACCTTTTTTTTCTTATTCTAGAGGGTTTAAACTATTTTTTAATTATTTATTTTTTAAGCCAATAAAAAAAAAATCGATTTTTCAAAAAATGTACAGTGGCCTTACCCCTTAAGTTCAAATACCTATAACTTTTGAATAAAACAATATTTTTAAAATTCCGTACGTACTTCTCTAGGTATTCTAATGTAGATTGACGAGAATTTTTGTTTTTTGTTCTTAAAAAATTGTGGATGCTAAATTTCACGCTGCGGAGCTTCCAAAAGAAAGATAACAAAATAAAATATTAGTAGTCGGCCATTTTGTACATCGAAAAAAATATATATTTTCTAACAGCTTGATATTCATACTAAATAGATGTGTGATTAATTTTATGAGTGAATTACTTTTTCATACGAAGAAAATAATTAATTATAATAAAATGAATAGTAGAAGCGACACGGGGTTGTAGAGCCAGAAGTTTCATGTTTTCGATAAAACTGAAGTTTGCATATTTGAGATTCAACGATTTTCATTTTGCTTCATCTACTTAGAGGCCCAAAAAATGGCCAAATTCCGAATGATTTTTTCTGGAAAACGGTTGGTGAAAAAGAAGGGCATCTTCTAACAAAAAGGTACACATGTTGAGAGACTTAAAAAAAATCACCAACAAATACAGAAAAACAACGAAAACATGACTGCCGGCAGATGAAATTTTTTCGCAACGTTTGGTGGTAGACAATCCAGCAAACGGTCCATCTGAAATAAAAAAAAACCAAACGGGTTATTCAAGTTAACAATGAATGAGTCGTAGATCATCGACGATTTTTTCAAATCATTTTTTTTCAACAACGTGGCGACGAATTGAAACTCGACCATACAAGATCTATGGAAAACATCGTCACGTTTACATAACTTTCAGGAATATCAGAGTATTTTCAGGGAATATGGGTAAAATGTAATATCGAATAAAAAGATTTTTGGAAAATGCCATTTTTTAGCCACCTATAGGTAGATGTAGCCCGCTAAGTGGCTGCATTTCTTTTTCATGCTTTCCACTATGAAAATCCCTGGACGAATTTTCACGATGCTTCTCTGGAGGTCTAGAATAAAAAATCTGCAAGAAAATATTAGATATAATAATAAAAATAAGGAAATAAAAATATAAATAAGACTTTTCGTTGCTCTTCAACGATAAAAAACTTCAAGACCATTGTTTCCGCGAATGTTAATTTCTTCAAAACCGTTTCGTGGTTGCCCAGATTGCTGCACAATGGCTCTGGATACGATGGGCTTGATAGGCGGACAGGACGTTCTTCACGCGATCAGCATGCGCCTCGAGGAGAGCCACCTGACTTATCTGCAGCTGGACGAGAGCCCGTCGAAGCTGCAGGCACGCCATAAACTCGAAGGCTTCATAAGAGAATATCTGTGCCACGTGCCAAACGAGAGGAAATACTTCTTTCAAGAAACAGCGGATATACTTCACCGTTCCGCCGCGACTGTCAAGGATTTCAGCGGATATCGGGCTTGCACAGCTTGGAGAGCCCTGTCCCTCTACGCCGCCAATTTACTCGCTCAGCCCTGGCGAAAGGAGTACAGAACGTTGAGGGTACGCAAAAAGGGGCCGAAAAAAAAACGTCATTTTGGTCAATTTTTTCAAGAAAAACTATTTGAAATTTCGGATTGGGGTTTTAATGATCTAAAAGTATACACATTCAAAAATATGTTCAATTTTCTTTATTTAAAAATATCAAAGATATACAAGCAAACCAATGAACCGATTGCCTTGAAGTTTTTTGTGGTTATTCTATACACCATTATCTAATACTTGTCATAGCCGATTTTGAAAATATCGATTTGTGACAAAATGGCGGACGTTTGAACATAAATAGTGATTTTTGGGCCAAAAATTAGTTATTATTTTACCTATAAAACAAAAACTAAGTAATGGAAAAAAAATCCTATGGCTCATAGACTTATTTCGATCCTATGAATCGTAGACTTATTTCGTCTATGATGAAGTAGAAATATATTTCAGTATACTGGTTAAATTTAAAGCCACGTTACCGAAGTTTTACGGCGTCTTCTCACTTTACGTACTAAAAAAAGGCAATTTTCACGAATTTTTTGATAGCTCTATATTATAGATATCGTGATCACCGATTTCGAACAAGTCATTTTGAGAAACGCAAGTTTAAAGTGTGCCGGTTCGCGAAATATATTTTTGCGAAATGTTATATTGCAAGAATCGACCGAAAACAAAAAATCGATGTATTAAAAACAAATTAAACTCGGTGTAATTCTTTGCTATTGCGATACCGCGTCGCACTTGTACGAAAACGGAGTCTAAATAATGACAAATCACATCAAACGTCGGTCGTTGTAATGTTGTCGTCGTAATGTTGCTCGCATACGTGCAGTAATCGAAAACGCTTTACGTACTCACTAACGAGAAGTTCGAATAGGTTGAATAGTGCTGCGCCACTTACGATAGCAGAATATCACAACGCTGACACGTTCATTGTTGCAGACTTACAGCGGTTATTACAAGCACGAGATCGAGGCAAATCTCATAGGGGCAGAGCTGATGTTCGAATTGATGGGCTACAAGCACACCGGACTCGGCGTTCTCACACTCGAAGGGCCTATTGATCCTGACAGGGTATCCAACGTCAGCAGGGACGCAATTGTCGCTTACGTCGAGTGTCAGGTATACACGCATCTTTTCCCAACGCCCAATCGTTAACAAAAAACCGAAGAATTCACTATTATGATTTTTAAATGGTGTTGATATTTGCATCGTTGGAACGAAACGGAAATTCCTCTTCATTTCTTCATTCATCTAGTTTTATTATCATCCGAAATCTTTTCTTGCAGTTTTTCTTTAAAAATTCTTTATAAGGATTCTCAAAAATGTTTCGGTGAATTCCGTAGCTTAAGGGGGCTACATCTACATAGAGGCCGAAAAATGGCCAAATTTCGATTTATTTTTAATACAAAGAAGATACAAAGATCTCTCTATGTCAAAAAGTGTTTTTTTTTTAATGTAAATTTAATAGAAACGGTCTAGACGATCGATTAAAAATTTGCTGTATACATTTCAATCAAATGCTAACATTTCGTCAATTGTCTCGAAAATTCTCAAATCGTGCTAAAAAAACGACAATATAAAGAAAAAATACGATTCCGTTGCTAACGATGCATCCTTCGCTACCATATTTTTTTACTAGTTTTCTTCACATTCCGCGATACTTTCGCCATCTCAGTTGCTCCGATATAATTTTACTTTACGCAAACAGCGTGAGACTTAAGGCCTTAGGCCACAGTAACGGGTATAAAATTATGTGTGAATTTAACAATTTTTTTTCGTATGAAAAAGTAATTCACTCATAAAATTAATCACACATCTATTTAGTATGAATATCAAGCTGGTAGAAAATATATATTTTTTTCGATGTACAAAATAGCCGACTACCAATATTTTCTTTTATCTTTTTTTAGGCGCTCCGCGGCGTGAAATTTAGCATCCACAATTTTTTACCTAGAACAAAAAACAAAAATTCTCGTCATTCTACATTAGAATATCCAGACAAGTACGTACGGAATTTGAAAAATATTGTTTTATTCAAAAGTTGTAGGTACTCGAACTTAAGAAATGAATTTTCCGTGAAAAATTTCGTTAAAACTGCTCATAAAATGAAAAGTTTTCGATTAATCAGAAATAACTTTCTGCTTAAACTTAAACTTAAATTTAAACTTAAACTTAAACTTAAACAGAACGTAACTTTTAAATTTGAAGTAAATCGAGTGAAAATTATTGAAGTTATTTGTCACGCCAATTGGAAAAAAGCTGTTTCGAGAAGTTTCGAGTAGTCGGCCATTTTGTACATAAAAAAAAAATTCTTACAGCTTGATCTTCATACTAAATAGATGTGTAATTAATTTCACGAGTGAATGACTTTTTCATACGAAAAAAAAATTGTTAAATTCGCACATGATTTTATACCCGTTACTGTGGCCTAAGGCTTTGAAAAATATCCGAAATATTCATAACTGTCGTCACCCATGCTGACTGTGACAAAATATTCACAAAAACGTTGTGCACCCTGCGAGCAAGCTCTGTAAGGCGATAATGATCTTAGCAGCGAGAGTCTCTATCTCGTTTAACGTTAAGGGGTTACATACAAAGTTGACGGAAAAAATTGAAATATGTTCGTGAATTTTTTTAAGCACGTTATGAAGATTTTCTCGGAAAAAACTAGATACAGTTTGTTGGAACTGGTCTCGGAGAACAAAATTAGAATTTTAACAATAAAAAAAATATTAACAATCGTAGGACTTATGGCCCTTCCCCCGAAAAGCCTTTTTTTTAAGAGGCTTGCGGTGAACGTGATTAACGGCGAACCGCTCAACTGAAATAAGAAAAGTCAAAAAATTATTAAACAAGAATGTCATTCGGTGTACTTGAACGGTTTGTTTACCAAAAAAAAATCTTTTTATAAATACGAGAACCATTTTGCAAATAAAAATCGATTTTTGAGGTGTTGAGAATTTCGAACAAAAAATTGTTTAAAAGCATCGCACATTTTTTCCCATAAAAAAGGAACCGTTCAAGTAAACCGAATGACATTCTCGTTCGATGATTTTTTGACTTTTTTTATTTCAGTTGAGCGTCTCGCCTTTGATCACGTGCACCGCAAGCCTCTTAAAAAAGCGGCTTTTCGGGGGAAGGGCCATAAGTCCTATAATTGTTAATATTTTTTTATTGTTAAAATTCTAATTTGGTTCTCCGAGACCAGTTCCAACGAACGGTATTTAGTTTTTTCCAATAAACTCTTCATAACGTCGTTAAAAAAATTCACGAACGTATGTAAATTTTTTCCATCAACTTTGTATATAACCCTTTGAGTCAACATTGCGTTTCCCTTAATGACGTGCAATGTCTTTTCGCAACGACAGATCCTGAAGGAGATATGGGAAAACGTGTCGCAAAAGTTTACGGTGTCGTGGCTGGAAGTTCTCGAGTTTCGATGCAACTCGGTCGGTACGCCGGAGCAAGCGATAAGGGCCTTGAATTTTCGTTTCCTCGAGCGTTTGCACCACAGCCGAGAGAAGAATTCGCCGATCGGCGGTTATCGCGATTACATTCACGTGCAGCCGATCGGAATGGAGACGGTTATGCCGGCGCTCGTACCGACGACGATACCGTATCACGGCATGCCGAACAATTACAATACGACGATAATGCCAGTGGCGTGCAAGCCCGACAGCGTGTATCCGTCGGACGGTAATTTTTACTTCGCCCCTGTCGACACGACAAGCTTGCCGTCTCGTTGCGCCAATCCTTACGTCTACAAGCCCACGATGAATCATTATTATCCAGTGGCGCAGGCTCAATTGGCCAATACAATGACGATCGTGCCCGGTCACGTGACGCGAGTGCCAACCGGCCGTCTGATCGAGCTCGATCAGCCGCTTCCGGTCGCAGCGGCCGTTGCCAATTACGACAGAAATCGTTCCGTTTTGAACGAAATTTCGAACCGAGCCGCGAGATCGCGTTCCCACGAGATCGACACGGACGGCATTGATCATCGACGCAACAACGCGACGACGCAGCGTCCCGACGATCGTCAGGACTACGCGATCGTCGAGAAATCGCGCAACAACGAAACAAACGCGAAAGACGACGATTGGGAGTTCGTTTACAAGAATCTCGAGAGCCGCGGCTATTCGAAGGACCTCGGCGATCGCGACGATGTGCTCAGGAAGAAGGACTTCAATCTTGAGGCGAGAAACTCGTCGAGTTTGCACAAGCACTCGCGTCCGCTCGTCGAGCTCGACAAGTACGACAGGTATTACGAGGCCCGCGGCGCGAGAGACGACAAGAAAAAGCCCCTTCACGTTTCCACCAAAGCGACCAGCTTCAACGATTTCGATCTCTCGAACGGACAGGAAAATCGCTCGGAATTTCGGAAAAAATCGTCTCTCGACTTGCCGGACTCGATTGCCACGGCCGAAGCGCCCGCGACCAGCGACAACATTTTCGCAGCTTTCGAGAAAAATCGCAAAAAGTACAGCAACACACTGCCGAGCTCGAGAAACGTCTACAAGAACGCGTTCGTCGAGTCCACGTCGAAGAACGAGGCGAGCAGGGACAATCGCAAGCGAGAAAATCGAGACTACGCCACGGCCGAAAGATGGAGCTGCGGTACTTGCACGTTCTTCAACTCCCACGAGCGTGAGATTTGCGAAATGTGCGGCAAATCGAGGCGCAAAGGCAACGAGGACAAACCACTCGCGAGCGGTGGCAAGGAGTGCCCTGCGTGCACCCTCGTCAATGAGAAAAATGCCGCGAACTGCGAGGTCTGCTCGGCGAGCCTCCAAGATTCGCCTACCTACATCTGAGCTCATCGATCCTCGAGATGTCTCGGAGAGAAAGGAAACTGGAGGGAACGCAGTGGTGGCGCGATGGAAGACGCGCAAGTCGTGTCGAGGCGCCATTACTGTGACGCTCGCGAGCGCCACCTACAGCCACTTGCTGCAACTTGCACATACGTCGGCCTCGGACCAGACTTGTACACGATACAGGCGAAGCGAAGCTCCGAAAATTGTAAATAAGATACGAAATATCATGGTGGGCCAAGCTTGTGGAATAACAGAAGTAGACAAAATGGACGCTTCCGGTATTTCGGTCATACCGTAGTTCCGAAAAATGATTCTAATTGGGCGTGGCTAACTTCAAGCGGCACTTTTCGTTGCTGGACTTCCCTTTGATTCGCTTGGCACTACACGCTCCCTCCTGTTTTCCTCTCGCTTCGTTCTCGAACTTGACGCTCGTCGACGGGCGCCGACTTTATCAAAAGAAATGCCCGAGGCTCCGAGAGAACCGTCGGCGAAGAGGAACACTTGCCATGATCGTAATATTTTTTGCGATTTTACACTCGCGGCTTCGACGAACGCAACATTTACGCGGCTCGATTGATCGTCGCCACAAACCGAAACCGATTTCCATTGGCGTTACGAAAGAAAAAAACGACATTCGTGTTATTTTTAGTATTTTTAGTATTCGAGTTTTACATGAATGTAGAACGCTTTGTTATCGCTTTATCGTACTGCGGTGAGACAAAACTTGACTCCCACGAAGTGAAAGATCATTGACGACGCGATTTTGTTAAATTTCTCGCTTTTATGCCGCTTGAGTAGAACGTCGAAACTCCTTACGCGAAACGGCCTGAACGTCGCGGTCATCGAAATACAATTTCACGACCTAAATATACACACGCATCGATAGACTACCGCGAGAAGAGACTCGCGAACTTTTTTCTCACTCGAACGACCGCGAAGTGAAAATGTTGAAATATCGATGTTCCAAATGTTGATTCGTTCGTTATCATTCGCGAAAGAATAATGTACATCGTTTTTACATTTTTCTTAGTGATGCTTGTTTTTTTTTTCATCCTTTTTTTATAGCTTTTTGACTGACGAAGAAAATGGAAATGCGAAAAAACTTGCACAATATCCTGAAAATTAATTCGATTCTTTTCTAACGTATTTATTTAAAGTGTATTATAAGCTTGTAATATTTTATTCCTGCGATCTTTGCTCTAGACAATTTTATTGTTTTGCTTAACGCTGATCCTTTTTTAAGTTTGAGGAACAATGTTACAATTTTACGTTGGAATTTGACTGTTTTACAGCGCAGGTTATTTTTTACTTCGGGGTCGAGAATATCGAGTCTGATATTTTAAGAAATCGGAGTTGACGGAAATAATGCGCAGCTTATGCACTTCAATTTTTTAAGGCATTTCGCTAGCAATATCGTTACTTATGTACTTCGTCGGGTTTTCTTAATTTATTATTATTATTATTATTTTTATTTTTACTATCGTGATTATTAATCCAATACGGAGCTTATCGCGCTAAAAGAGTTTTTGTTACGACTGAAGTCATTATAGATGTATGCATAGTATATATTTGACGTTTTCTTCTGGATCTAAATATATCTATGGTCCCAATTGACGTTACAGTATTCCAGACTGTTGCGATGACCAAGTGACATATATATATACACACACACCTGAAAAATTGATTTTACAAGGAACATCACTTTGGTGTTCTCTTCCGATTTTGTTGAAACTTTTTTATGTGGGAGAATATTAAAAACTAAGAGACACGTTTTTTCTTTTTATCAGCAAACAAACGGTTTTAAGGGGTGAAACGCACCCCCGAAAATAAGGGTGTTTTTCGTTTTTCGTCGATAACGTTATCGTTCTCATCTCGTATGTATAGTACACGAAAAAAAAATAAACATTGTTGCAATTTGAAATTTTTTTATATCGTACCGTTAAAACGTTATCGACGAAAAACGAAAAACATCCACATTTTGGAGGGTGCGTTTCACCCCTTAAAACCGTTTTTCCGCCGACCAATAAAAAAAAACGTGTCTCTTAGTTTTTGATACTCTTCCACATAAAAAAGTTTCAACCGAATCGGAGGAGGACACCAAAGTGACGTTCATTGTTAGACGAAAAAGTTGGAGGCAAAGTAAATTCGTTTTTTTTCAATTTTACGACTAAACTATTGGAGATAGAGAAAAAAAATCGTATACAACTGCGAGGTAAAATCTTGCATTTTACAATTTTTGTTCGATACTTTTTTGCGATTTCCCACTCGTTCTCGAAATAATGCACATTTTGGGTTTTTAACTCTTTTTTTCACTGTTAATAATTAAAATCTCTAGAAATTCGGATTGCCCGGGTCGATTAACATGAAACTACATGTTTCACTAAGCGGTCGCAAAAAAATTCGACTGGCCACTCTTGACTGGGCCTTAGATACTTTTTCACGTGGAGGCATCAACCTGATTCCAAGGCCATCATGTTTTTTTTTTTAAGGGGAACCTCTTTTTCTTTAGTTCTTTGCATAAATGACATTTCCGATTTTTTGTGCTATTTTCTCATTTATTGGGTTATAAATAATGATATTCAGTAGGGGGAAGCGAAAAATGTTTATTTAAGGGTCCCCCAGAATTTTATCAGACAAAAATAACGAGCTGAATCGACTTCACACCGTTCGGAAGACACTCGTGCGTAAAAAAAAAGTTGGTTGACGGCTGCCATGATTCCGGAGGTTTTGCTCATCTGAAATGGAAAAAATCGAAAGGCTTAATGTGTAGATCTGAGACTATCGCCGGAACGAGAGTAAAGTAAAAATATCGAAAATTGGTTTTTTAACACGGTTTTAAAAGTTAAGTTCGAAGTGTCGCCATTTTTTTCGACTTAAGCTTAACTAGCAGACAGTAATATTCTAGTTTGGATGAGAACTATAGATGTGCTGACTATACCATAACAATCTGAGCAAAGTCCATTCAATAGTTCGTGAAATATCAAGGAAGTCAATTTGAAACATACAGTTTTGAGGAAAACGCGTTTACAAGGTTAGGTACGATTTTGCACAAAGAAAATGTTGACTCACCATTAGCCTGCTATGCCGGGTCCATATAAATCGCAAAGATTTTTTGTAATTTGTGCAAACACAATTTTCGTTTTTTTTTTTTGGAGCTGTCACGTGGAATGACCGCCTCACCTCAAGGGATACATTTTTGAACATGGTATGCAATAAACTTGCGCCTGAAACCACCACCTTTTTTGCTTGCCTTCCTCTAATATTGCGATTTTTTTGTATTTCAAGTCCATGATATTGTTTCATTGGGTGTTGGAGGTAATTGGTTTTTTTTTGCTGCTGTACATTTGTAACTAATAAAAAAGGGGTTTCCTGTTTAAAAAGTGGAGATTACCTTGGAACCAGGGTGATACCTCCACTTGAAAGACAAATCTAAGGCCACCAAAATGGAGACATTGACAAACCATTAAAATGCTTTCTCTCACTTTTTCGTCTAAAATCAATATTTACAGGTGTTTCTGAGTGACTAACTTCTAGTGGATCATTCTGTAGGTGTGTGTATATATATATACGTACGGACTCAACTTTCATCTATTTTGCCGACCCATGAACAACGACCGTGGTTTATTTTGCGGCGTGTGGGGCACCCCACTATGTGGATGATAGTAGCCACGTGCCACGATAATCGTGCGAACAAAAAGTACATACACTGCTGTGCTAGGAATATATACACATATGCATAGACCCTGAACCGACTGACACAACTGACATTTACCCATGAAAACGTAAAAAGTCGTCCACTTATTTATTTCCGAATTATTTTTATATATTATATTAAACCAATCTAATCTTATTTCCACAAAACTCACAACATATCTACATTTCATCGACTAAGACAATAACCGTTTTAAAGAACGTTGAAACGCAGCCAAATCTCAAACGAAAATTAAAAAATGCCCAGAAGAGTTTCAATGAGCAAATCAATGATTGATTATAAAATGAGGTTAGACAAAGTCTCATGATGATAAACAAATGTTATTTGATTTGAAACCGAAATTCCTTGAATTTTTGTTCGTTACTTTATTATTGACGTTTAGAGATCTACGGCGACAAATTAAGTAAAGCACTTGCATAAATCGTCATATAATCAATATCTATTATTTAAGCGGCGGCTACCGCGAGGAAAGGTTAGGATGGTAAGTGAGGTTATAGCTGGGAGCAGATGGTCATAGAGTGGGCGGTGGGGGAAGGACACACCGGACAAATAACTGGCCGTCAGTTTACAAAATAACCGGCGGTGCAAAATAGCTGGCGGCAAAATAGATGAGAGTTGTATCGTACTGTCTGTACACAGGTCGTCTAAATTAAATCGGCCCACTCGAATATCGTCGACACTGTTGACTGTACTAAAACGTTCAGAACAACAATTAAATGCTTAGTCACATCATGTGCTGTCACGTTTTTTTTTCTGTACGGACGCGTGAAGCAAGGACGAAGATCACTTTATTTTGAAATAAAAAGTAATCGTATATTCTTCAATGCACCAATTGTGGACGTATTTTTATGTAACTCTTAACGAGCTGCATCCATTGGTGTACCAACAGTATACGTTTCCATTTTAAGGTATTCCTTTCGCGGCGGGCCGTATTTTGGGGGGGCATAAAGAGGGCCCTCTGTTAAAAAAAATTCGCTAAAAAATCATTGTTAAATTACAGTAGTGCTTCATAAAAATAAGTCTTAATAAATTAAAAAGTGCTTCATAATAAAACAACGATAAACGGGAATAAAACAATTCGCGCAAATTTAGTATATTTAGACATTTTATATTTCTTCTAAAAAGTCACGGCTACAAAAATTCTTCTGCTAGTCACATTTTTCTAAGTTTTATAATAATTATTTTCTTTAAACATTCGGCGATCCCCTGTTTTGATTGTCGTTACGGAATCTTTAGAATTTTTTACACGCGTGGCCAATTTATAGCAGGCTCTTAGAGTTATTTAGCGCATAAATTATTGGATAGAAATATGGCCGAAAATTGGACGATTTTTCGAGTCGTAATTTTTGGTTGAAAGTTCGGTAACTCGGCTTTGAATTTTATCAGTATACCGGGATGTATTTTTACTTAATTATAGCCGAGAAGCAGTTGATTGTTGAACATTTGGGTTCGTGAAAGGAATACCTTAAGCAAAACCAATTTCACCTTCGCATTTCTTCGGTGCGTCTGCATGGAAAAAAATCCTATTCATACCACGTTATATTCTTTTACGAAGCCGTATTACTCTTGTTTGAAAAATATTCGAGGGGCTCGGTTTGAATGGTTGCATATGTGTGTATATATTTGTGACGAAAAACGTCGGGTCAACGGTGATACCATAATAAGAGAAATCGTTATTTAAAATTTGCGATGAGAGAAATATATAGAGTATAAATAATTCTCCAGTTATTATTTAAACACAATCAAGGCACTAACATGCAAATTATGATGCAAAGAGAACAGAAGAGTAATGGAAAAACGTAATAAGGCACAGTATTTTTCGAATTTACACGTAGAAACACGAACGAATTTACGTTTTGTATGCGAGCGAGGAGGAAGAGAATGTAATTTTATAGTGAACGAAAGGAACCGGCGCTCGAATCGAGTAATGTAATGTGCGGTATACCCGAACGAACGGGACAACAGATTTTGATGGCAGCGACTAAAGATTTGCAGGTGGCTGACACGTGGTGGTCCCTTGTAAAGAGAAATACGTATGTTTGTATAAAAATTGATATAAAGGTGAACGACTTGTCGAAGAAGCAGACAAAAAAAACTGATTTTCAATATGGCGGCTTAGCAGTACGTGGTCTGGTAAAAAGTATACGAAAAATTGCGTTTATCGAACTTGCGCAAGGGAATTTTCTTTGAAGCGCCAAAAGACCAACGCACGTTAAATAAAGCTGTACCGCGGACTAGACAAGACTGTAGAAGCTTTCTCTTCATCTTTGCGTTCATGAATCATTCGCCATTCCCATGATTGAAAAGAAAAGGAAAACAATAAAATTATAAACAGTGCATGATCGTCGAGTTGAATTTTTACACAACTGTTAGAATACCAATGTGTGTTTATTTTTATACAGCTTGCGGAGTGAGAAAAGAACGACGTTCGATAGCTTTCGGTTCCCAAAATTAACAATCGTCGCAAGTGTCGAGAGTTTAACCCTACGTGCACACGCTGGGTCATTTTGACTAGAGCCTGAAATATCGGAAAATTTTTACTTCCGGAACTTAGTTCCGATAATAGAGACCCAATTCCGAAATTCCGGAACTGGCAACTATATAACTGTTTTTGGTTTCTAGGAAAAGAAAGAAGGTTTGTATGACAAGTCAAACAAGATTTATCAAATCAGTATCTTAATAATTTATCATTAAACATGTTTTATAATTCATATAATTATATATCATTATATATAATTTATATATATCATTAAATATATCATTAAACATGTTCTCCTATAATATTCTAATTGGACATTTTAAGCAGCAAAGTGAACATCAGTGTGTTCATTTTACAAAATGAACATACTAAATCGAAGTTGAAATATGAAACAAAAACATACGATAATCATAAATCCACATACGATTGATTGAGGCTTCAATAGTTTAATACTAAGCAATATCCGGGTACGTCGTATGCCTTTGTTTGCTTTGTTCGCAACTGAGAATGTCATAAACTTTTTTGAGTAGCAGCGAGAAGTCCAGAAAGCAGTGATAGCATGTCATTCTGACGTTGACACAGCTGTAACGAGTAAAAAAATCGATTTCTTTGCATTCTCTTAAAGTATCCATATTCAAGAATATGTGAAGAGTTTATCAAGTTAAAATATAGCAAATTCATCATGCTACAGACGATTTAGTGAGAGCTGGTAACGCAATGATTTACGTTTTTTTTTACGTTTTCGACCTGGCCGGAATCATAACTTTAGCTATAATCTTCCGATTGTCAATTTCAAAAAACCAAAATTCCCGCCGTTGCAGCAGCTATTGTACGTAGCCGTTTTTAAGGCTCCGAATATGAAAATATTCTTCTAAATTACACTTTGTTTTTAACACACGCCATTTCGAGAATTTTTAATTTTTTTCTACAAGTGTCTACGTACAATGAGAACTACATTTATATAGATTTTAAAACTTTTTTATTTTTATTTTTCATACCAACCATAGTCGAGATATCGATCCAGCCGTAGGACCACATTTTCTACAGGGTGAGGCACTAACTGTTGCCACCTTGAATATCTCTGTAATTATCGACGTCACAAAAAAATGTTTGAAACAAAAGTTGTACCGTACGAAAGGGGTCACCAAATGCGACCATTTTTTTTTATCTCAGTGGAGGCGCTGTCGCACAGTAAAGGTCACCTCCACTTTTTTAAATGGGACGGTACATTTTTTTTAAACTATCTTGTAGAGCATCGAAAACTGCATAAAAAACATTTAGGGATCAAAGTCGTTCAAGGTCACTTAAGATCAAAAAGTGTCATGAACTTTATTTTTATGTGAAATTACCTTTATTTACAGTAGATGTTCAAAGTGATTGCCATTGGAATCAATGCAGTATTGCAATCTCCTCATCACGAATTTCTTATCACTTTAACCTTTTTCGGCGAGTTACAGTGGCGTCCTCCCTTAAAAGAGATAGGGCAACAAATATTCGAAAACCCTCGTACTTTTCACACAAACGTCATGTTTATTTTTTTTAATACATGCTTTTTTGGGCAAACCGTTTCAATAGTTCGAAGCTCCAGCTTTCTGTCAATTTTCTCGAAGCTCAGTTGTGTAAAAAGTTCGTTCAGCAGTTGGTAAAAATAACAAATTTTTCACGATATCAACAGTAATGCACGTGCAGTCGGTGAATTTCGGCTTGCTGCTCTCGTTCATCACGAAGTCATCAACACGAAAGAAAATCATCCAAGTAATGTAAAATGACATCAACGAAGATCAAACCCAGAAGAACGTGGAAAGGTTGATTATCGTTGGCACTGCTCATAAAAGGGTAGAAAAAATCGTAAGGCAAGCTTATATCCAAATTTGGTCCGCCAGCGTAATGATACATGGACGGTGTCGATATATCCGTAAAAGTAACGAGACTAGTCAATTCGACCCCCATGACGTCCGAGCAATTGTTTTCGGAGCACTTGGTCCACGAGAGATCCTCAGGTTCCGAGAACGTCAAGGCCACACCGGCGATCTTGTAACTCTCGATTTCCTCGTGATTCGGCAATATCGTGTGCAGTATTTCGACATGCATCGCCGTAACGAGGCCCGAGCAGCGAATATGATTGTTCAAAATTTGCCCGGTGACGACGTTGCGCGGTATTTTGTTCAGCAGAATTTGCGTCCATTCGTTGACATCGTTGATCGGTAGATCGCCAGCTTTGGATACGTAAATACGATACTTGTCGACGTGCGTCACTACGCGAAGAGAATCCGCGATCATGAATCTTAAGGTTTGATTCTGCAAACGCATACAGGTGACCGAGGCGGAAAAATTGTTGGTTGTCGATTCGTGGCGACATCGCAATCGGACATTTTCCCCAAAACCGATCACGTATCGTTCACCGGACATGCAATATCCATTTTTTCCGCGGATCGGCAAAGTCAAGTGGTAATCGGAGATATTGACGCTAACGTGCTCTTTGGTAGCTCCGTTCGTTACGTTTGATGTCAGCGTACCGAAGATTATCGGCTTTCCAATAGTATAGCCGGGACTACCGCTTCGCGAAAGCTTGGCCCCACTTCGCTCTGTCATCCACTCGTAAAACACCTCGAAGTGTTGGTAAAAACTGTGGGAAATGTTGACGAGTACCAGACGCACTTCTATACTCCGTATACCGCTCGTCCCGTTGTGATAAAACGTATAACGCAATCGCTTTATCACGTTTGTGCATTTGCCATTCGTGCAGGATTGCTCGAGAGGCTTTCTCGAATCGCAATTACTCCAATGTTCCGAGCAGTATAGAGTTCGAGGCGAGAGGCAAACGTTGCTTGGGCAACTCTGAAATGACCGCGGAAAAGATTAGGTTTCTCGAAGATGTTGTACTGACGTGATGCACTGCTGTAGTGCATTAGGAAAGGGTGACATGGACATCATCATGTTCCTGTCACGTGGACGTGGGCATGAGTGAACGTTGTGCTGACGTGATGCACTGCTGTAGTGCATTAGGAAAGGGTGACATGGACATCATCATGTTCCTGTTACCTAGACATGGGCATCAGTGAACGTTGTACTGACGTGATGCACTGCTGTAGTGCATTAGGAAAGGGTGACATGGACATCATCATGTTTCTGTCACCTGGACATGGGCATCAGTGAACGTTGTACTGACGTGATGCACTGCTGTAGTGCATTAGGAAAGGGTGACATGGACATCATCATGTTCCTGTCACCTGGGCATGGGCATGAGTGAACGTTGTACTGACGCGATGCACTGCTGTAGTGCATTAGGAAAGGGTGGCATGGACATCATCATGTTCCTGTCACGTGTACATGGGCATGAGAGAACGTGGATATCGTTCTGCCAGGATCTTCTGAGCAGTTGGAGATGGGGAAGTGTGGGGTAAAAGTGAAAGGGGTGGGACTGCAAGGGAAAGCGAAAGACCATTAGGAATACTCTACATACCATTCTAAAGTCAAAGGTAAATGTGTTATTCGATTAGAACATCAATGCTTGCATTCATGTTCGAATGCAATTGGATACAGATTTGAAAAACATGCTGTGCTCCATGCAGAGATTTTTTTGGAAGTCTCCAGATCCTAGCACGTCGTTATAGGAATTTCATAGGGATATGAAATTCCTATAATGATGTCCCTGCACGTAGGGACTCCACACTGGAATCCAAGTGAATTCCGTGCTATTTTCCGATTGATGTCGTTTGAGAATTTTTTGTTTGATGTTCTCGAAAGGAATTTTATGGATCTCCCAAAAAATATCTTTTCGTGATCCAGTGCACAAATTTGTTGGCAGCATTGCCTGGATGGCGATGGGCAATGATCAGTATGTGGTGACACTGTTGAGAAGTATGATCACCACATCCTCCAGACGATGCAAAGAGACGTATCGCGGTGAAAATCAGGTACTTCACAAGACAATACCTGATTTTGATCAAGCAGTGGATGAAGATACACCCACATCTCTATAGGGATTTGGTAGAGGCACCACACAAAGGGAGTCCACATTGGGATCCAATTGGATTCTGCATTGTTCCCCAAAGAACTCCATTCACACATCTTTACCACGCCACGTTTGGATCGACGATATGTGAAAAGTCACGAGAATAAACTTGGCGTGTTGAAACATAACCTGCACGCTTCGTGAGCATATACATACATGTGTGATGATATTATGTGAAAGTGCAGTAAAATAAATAACAAACGATAATTGCAGTGGATTTTTAGTTATGTGGGCCAAATCGATTTTTAAGATATACTTTTTTAAGTGGTCTATACTTCTTAAGATGAGATTCTTAAGATTTTGTTTAGGAAATTCAAAGTGCAGACCGCAAAGGGATCCATCAAGAATCATATCGGATTCTGTTCGATAATGTGGGAATCCTTGAGGATTCCAATTGGATTCGTGCTTTAGATTCCAATGGGGAATCCCGATTAACCCTTTGCAGTCACACGGTCTGGCTGTACCACGCTGGTCACTGGGGGTCGCAATGACCCCAGCCATGTTTTAAACGACGCGCGTTGATCGTATGGTTCCGAATAACTCATAAAAATTTGGGATGTTAGTTTGAATATTCTAGAATGTGGGCTTCCCGGTATTATATTTTTATTGAATTTTAAAATGGCGGCAAAAAATCAGCAAGGGGTCAATGCGTACAAAAGCCCTTTTTTTACTGAGAAAAATAATAACTTGCAGTTTTCAATTTTGTTCCATAAAATTTAAGCGTGGTACTCGCGAGGGATGATAGCTTAAGGGGAAACATAGCACCATAGTGGGAAATAGTTTAAAGAAAAAAATAGCTCCACGTTCGACCCTAGTCTGTACTTAGAAAGGGTAAACTAATGTACCGCTAGAAGGCAGGCCAGTCGCCTTGGCCGCCGCCAACTTATAATAGTAATTTTTGCTTGAAGTTGCGCTTGCGGTCATTTTGACCCCGGGTGACCGCGGAGGGTTAAAAGCCGATGTAGGAAGGTGACGTTTTAGTATAGGGATGCAGTGCGAGGACTAATTGGATGGCTATGCAATTGAATCCTCAAAACAATTTCTGCATGGAGCGTAGATGTGAAAATATTGCTGGATCGAAAATTCGTAATAATTTTCAATAAATTTGTGCCAAAAATAGATTAGTGAATCATAAAAAGTTGAATTTCGTCGTACGAATTATTTTTGCGATCCTTGTAGGAACATACGAATACTAACATTTTCCGCTGTACGTTGGATTGATGTTTTTAGTTTGAAAAATGGTTGAATAGTTGTGAACTTTTCATATATTTCATAGAATCGATCGATTGTATATAGAAACTTTCAATGGTGGTTTCCTAAGTGAATAATTTACAATTTTGGTAAGCACAGGCTTAAAGGCGATTTCAATACAGGATTTTGGAAAATACCTAGAGTTTCTAAAAAATGCTCACGTCTTCAGAAATATCGACGAATTGCTTTGTTGCAAAAAAACTAAGTTTTTGACTTAGTTGTTGAGATTCATGTAAACCGTTCGGTTGAAAAAAGTCACTAATTTTCGCGTATAAACGGCACACTTAAAATGATTTAATAATGAAACAATTACCTGATTCGCCGAGTTAATGTAGGACGAATTGAAAAGATGAGGCGACGATACCACCGTAAAGTTGATATATATGTCAGCGAACAAATACGAATTATGGTCACTTAAATCCGTCTGCATACACGTCCACTTTGAGATTTCCAAATACTTGAGCGTTTTTCTGAATGAGCATTGCCCGGTAAATCCCGATTGTGGAAGGTCTGGGCAAGCACACGAATATGCGTCAATACGTTTTTGTTGCCGACCAAATCCGAAATCTATCGAAAACAAAATAACTTTTTCTCAACGTAGTTACCGATTAATTTGACAAAGTTGTCCTGAAATTTCCACACGCTTTCCTCGTCACGATAACGTCCAGAAAAATTAAAATCCTGTCGAGTTATCGAATCAGGCCACTCCCACGTGTATTTTTTCGGATTCACCGAATATTTGGCCGTTTCGAAGGCCTGTCGATTTCGCAAAATCTGCAATATTTAAACATACAGAAAAATCGAAACAGTTACGAAAGAAATACTAGTTTCTTTGACGATTTTCCTCTCATTCCATCAATACGAACCGGAACATCACTCATGCCATAAATCGGCGGTAAATTGTCATAAGCGACGCAGAACAAATTGTTCGCCAGTCTCTCCAGTATAAATTGCGTATTATTGCGCTGAATAAAATTCTTCGTGTAACAGTAACGACTGTCGTACATTTTCGGGCGGTGATTATCGCATCGCGAAAATGCGGACTTTTGAAAATCGTTGCAGTCGACGTCGCAGCAACAATTTATTTCGCACGACGATATCTGCAAGTAAAGAAGCATGTCGATGATTGAGGAACGTTGTTGAAAATCTTACAGCAGTGGTCGGCCAGATGAAATTGAATATTGGAAATGTTATAATTGTAAATTCCTATTTACTATGATTAAGACGTTAGGCTTCTGTGAAAGTGTCGAACACTCGTTCATCGCATGAGGCAAATAAAATTCAAGAAGAAGGTCCAACATATGGTGCAGGAATCGCAGATTGAAGGTAACCTTTCAATTGTGATATAAATGCTAGTAAATCTTTAAACGCGTTTTTCTCGAATCTACGTTTTTCAAAACGGTGTACACGATTTCTCAACATCTAATGAAGGGATTGACTTCACATTTGGAACACTTGTTCAGTGTAATAATAGTTTAGTCTTGTGCGACGTTTTTCTTCTCAACATTTTTTAAAATTAGTTATTAATAATACTGATGTCAGTTTTCCTGAGAAGATCGAAAAAATCTAATTTCTTTTGGTGATTGAATCACGATAACAAAAAGCTCGGTCAAGTCTCAGCCAATATTATCTATTTTGAAGAGAAACTTGTTTTTTGTTTTGTTTCAGATGAACGGCGTGGCCAAAATCAAGAACACCGTTGAGCCCCTCACGTTCAAAGATCCTTCACGAGATTGTGTTTAACTACTTTAGTTATTAATATTATAAATATAATAATATTAATATTTTCAATAAAATTTGGTACACAACTTTGTTAATGTACATACAAATAAATGTCCAAACGATGGTTTGATCATCTTACTGATTCCTTTAAAAAAAAATGTCTTTAAATAACCCTGATTTTTGGGTCGTCACAGTAGCCTTACACCTTAAGTAATAATAATAATAACAAGTCGAATAAACATAAGTCGAACAAAAGTAACCATAACAAAATAGGTGCAACGACATAGTAAATTAAAAAAATTACTTCCAAATCAGTAACAAAATTACTTCTAAATTTGCAAAAAATACTTCCGAATTCGTAAAAATTACTTCCAGCTAAGAAGATTGTTTTCTACTTGGATTGAATATTTTTTATTGCCATTTTCATCGCTCAAAGTTATTTTGTCGAAGCAATTTTAGTCGAAGTTGTTTCAACATCGTATCTTTAAGCAACCTTTGGAGCTGTGCAACTGAGTACATCTTTTCTCTGCTGCTGGAACTTTCGTTTTGACCAAACTTTTCACCACATTTCTTGATGATAATGATAATCACATTAAGACAAATAAATATACGCATTTTTCATCATTTTACCTTTTTTTTTACTCAAATTACTATATATGTTGTGATTACCACCAATAAATGTTGTCGAACCGAAGTATCGATCACAGCCAATGCTATTTGGTATGGAAGATTGCTTCAGCTGGGTATGGACCACTGTCTGTACATTATTAGCTACTATTTAACTAGTTTTAATAGGAGTATTTTATTTTACTACCTTAACATCGCACGTGCATATGCCAGAACGATTTTTCATGCTACGATCGATTTCTTGTTCCACCTCGCTTCCGACTGTTGTAATGGAGATCTCCGTCGTTGTAGATAGTTTCTGTGTCTGTTGCGCAGTTGGCGTTGTGAAATTGTCACTTTCTTTTGGGTTTTCAGTTGTAACAGAGTTGTGTTTTCGACCGTTCGATTTTTCCGTAAAATCTTTTACGTTTTCGATAAAAAGAGTTGTGATCGCTGTCGAATCCTCACAAAGTATGCCGGACGTACAATTCGGCAAATTAATATCATCGATATCTATAGCAAGGCACTTGTGCCGAAAAAAAGCACCAAGGCAGAGCAGCGCGAAGAGTCTCATTTTCAGACTCCTCCCTTTCATTTCATTCAACGAAACTATCGACTGATGGACAGTTTTTTTTTTTCAAATTCCTGTTCGATCACAACTGGCAACCAAACTTAGCAAAATTTTTCGCAATTATGTTCAGATGAACGTTCACTGTGCCCATGCTCTCCGTAAGTAATTCGAATCTGTCGTCTCCGTTTGCCAACAGACTAGGGGTTTTCAATTGCAACGTCATTCCCAAAAATCGATCTTTCAAACGATCCTGCCAGCCACCTAATTCACAATAAACGGGAGAAGTGTTGAAAATTCTCGGATTATTATTTCGATAGACCCGGGAAAATGTAAGCATTTTTTAGCACGCACAATAATCGATGATAAGATTGATGACAAGCGCAAATTTCGATATTCGAAAGTTGCTGTGAAAATTTTTCGATTTCTGATTCATTGCAATTGTTTTCTTCGTTGATCGAAATTATTGATGGTGATGACGCCTGAGTTTGATTTTATGATAAACGATTACTGACCAATCGGTTTCCACGTGTAACATTTGAGATGGTGCGAGCCAGGAGACAAAGGTACAGCAACAACTCCGTAACTGACGAATAATATCCTGTTGTTATTGTCGCGGCAGAATATTTGTAAAAGTAATTTTGGCGAGCCCTGCAGTGTCTGGGTCGTATAGTGCAAGTCAACAGGGTGATCCCAGATTGGCTTATTCGTATAAGGATCACAACATTCTTGAGTCTGTCCTTCCGAAGAGCCCTCGATTAATTTCCATCCGCTTCCTTCCCGTAACAAACGTCAATCTATTAATTTTTCCGCTCTCTAAGATAACGATTCGTTTTTCAAAAAAATTGTACAATTCGACGAATGTTTATTCTCCAAAAGTTTTCGTCATACTTGGAACTATCTTCCATATTCCTTTGACAATTCCATCGCTTTTACTTTTAGCCCACACGAGTCACTCTATTTTTACGGAAAAGTCAGCAAAAATGTAAGAATTAATAATTACGATGTGGTCAAATATTTTGTATTTTCAAATTATCGGTTTGGTTTGTGCAATTTTAGCTACTTTCGTTTTGCACGTTGTGACGATGTTTTTAGATTTATTCTGGAGCTGGGGAACGTACCAGCGTGAAAACTCCATTTGCTGAAAAGCGATGTTTGCTTGAAATTTTCACCCGAGACGATTTGCCCCAATATGTGCAATTCCGCCATAGTATTCGATCATATTGTTGTCTGAAAATAATCCGATACGAAAATTACGATCAGAATATATTCTCTCTTTATAGCGGCTTCAAATCTCCACCATAACTTTATCCTTTATCCACCTTAATCTCCAGCATAAACTTTGCTGAGGGTAGACAAGTTTTGAGACGACACATTATTAACAGGATCCTTGATTGGCGTAGCCAGGAGGGCGCGGGAGGGCATCTCCCGAAAAAAATCGATCCAATATAATGAAAATCAAGTAATCGATTGATTTTATTTGTTTCACCCAAGCAAGCATAACGAAATAACTTAACAAAACTTGAACTTCCTCGTAATTGCGTAAGTTTTATAAAAAGTAGCTATTCCAATACGTAAATACGTACATTCAAATATCACAACTAAGTTACCTGTGGGCAAAAAAAAACATTATATTTGCCAGCCGATACAGAACCAGAAATATACTGGAAGATCAACATTTACTTCCAAGTAATAGATGGTAATATCATTGTAAATCTAAAACATGAATTAAAGAGTCTACCGTTAGCTGATGCAGTTGATGCATTTTTGAAATTGAATATGAAGAACGAAGACGATTTCGTCAACAATTATAAAAAAATGTAATAATTGATACGTCAGCCTTAGAAACTAAAGCGAGTAATGAAAAACATACTTTCATTAAAAAATGATGGAGTAAATTAAGTAAATTTGAGAAAGTACATTAATAAGGAGTACTGTCCTAACTGATATAAACTATTCCAAGCAGCCATAGTACGCCGAGTAAGCTCCATCGGCTGTGAGAGGAGTTTTTCTGCCATGAAGAGGATAAAACATGGCTTAGAAGCACGATGCTTCAGGAACGATTCTCTCATATGTCATTGGCATACTCATATGTCATGTCGTCATACTCATAGGTCAACTAAAAAGGTATTGGACCGATTTGCAGAAAAAAATAGAAAGCTCATACTTATTCAATTGAGTAGCTATTAGGAGTAAAATTCACAGACTGGTAACTAGATTAAGGAATTATGAGAAATTACTTGATTATTTTTTAAGGTATTGCAAGAGTTTGATTATTGATAACATGAACGTGTGATTAAAGCTTTCTATTTTATGTGTGTTACGTGATTATCGACTATCATCTAAATATTATTTAACAAAAAGATGACTGAATGAAACCACCGTTATTTCAGGCCGGTCCCCCTAGCCCCCGAGAAAAAATGCTGTCTACGCCAATATCTGTCCCACCCTCGGTTTATTTCTCGAAATGTTCATTTCCGATCGGTTGAATACGAAATACCCAATTGCGTCATTATTACACTGAAGTTACTTTTCTCGTTTGAATAGAATGCAAATTTGCTACAGCACAAATCGAAATGCCACAAAGTTAGTTGCCATTTCGACTCTGCGTGATATCAAATCGTTTGCAGAACTACCCACAAAATAATGTTTTATTGAGGTTTGCACAGAAGCAGCAAGTGAAAAACGTATACCAGGGCATTATTTTAATCGTGCGGTGCCATGGTTAATACGCAGTAAAATTAAGCAGTTTTTTGATAATATTGGATGTTTAAAGGTATGAACGACTCACCGGTAATCGAGTATTTATTTACAGGCAGAAAAATGTTGCCGCAAAACGTTGGGCAACCATCGCACGGTTGTCTCTAGCTGCTAGTTGAAACTCTTTCACCCTTTGTGGATGCGTCGCAACTGACAAGCTGTCCTAAAAGCCAAACAAACCACCTGAACAGGTGCAAGGCTTGGACTTTTGAATAATCGATGACGACCTTAACAGCCCTCGGCCGGTGAGGCAGCCAATGTATACCTTACCTACCTGCGGTCGGTAACGCAGTCCTACCTACCTACGGTCGGTAAAGCAGTCTTACATACATACGGTCGGTAAGGCGGTCTTACATACATACGGTCGTTACAGCAGTCTTACCTCTACGGCCGGTAAGGCAGTCTTACCTCTACGGTCAGTAAGGCAGTCTTACCTCTACGGTCGGTAAGGCAGTCTTGCCTCTACGGTCGGTAAGGCAGTCTTGCCTCTACGGTCGGTAAGGCAGTCTTACCTCTACGGTCGGTAAGGCAGTATTACCTACTGCCAGTCCACCATTACCGATGAGCGGAGATATTTTTCGCTGCAATTAGATGGGCATATAACTCTGAAAGTTTGTACCAGCTATCACCACTTGTCGGATAAGTTTGAAATGACGGTCGAGGAACTCCGAGTTTTGAAATTCGAAGAACAGAGACAACATACCCAATCATTATCGATCAGACGTTGCGGAATTTCGACGCGTTCACGACGGTATTACAGAAATTGTAGTTTTAGGCTCCGAGCCGCTGCAAACTACCGCCAGGTGTCGCAGCAACCGTCTACTTGTGGCGCAATGTATACATGGCTGTGGTGGTCTCACAGTTCACTATCTCGTCGCTATGCGGCTACCATCGTCCAGCGTTTCTCGCAAGTGATAGACTCATTAGTGAGGCTGAACCACTGTATCCTGCCCTAGACGCGCTTGGTGATAGGAACTAGGGGAGATGGCATGAGCGTCGCCGAGGGGCGGCAGGGGGGCCAGGTGCCTCCCCTGGATATTCGAAAGCATGTATATGAGGGTCTAAAATGTCTAAAATTCGTATTTTTCACACCCTCCCTTCCCCATCTTGCTCCCCCCTATCCCATTAGTTGGGGATGCCCTTGGGAGACGTATATATAGCGACGCGTGCCTCTCCGATCGCTTGCGAGAACGCTGAAACGATGGTAGCCGCGTAGCGGCGGGGTGGTGAATTGCGGGACCGCCAAATGCTAGAGAAGCCTAATAGAGGGAGGTTGCCGACTGTTTCGAAAGTTCGAACCCTAATTTCAACCCTAATTTCATACCAATTGAGTGTATCGTTTGGATTTACCTACTTTGCGTACATTTTTTATCTTTCTCATCGAATATAAAAAAAATGCAGTTTTTGTCTTTTCAAGAAGCCTACGTAGTATACAATAAAAACTATTCAACAATATCGTATACTTATTTGAAGGAAATCGGTCAAGCCGTTTTCGAGATATTTTCTCCGCCGAGTTCGAAAATGATGTTTAAGATCATCGCGTTCAAAGTTCGGTTGTTCAATAAATCATCCATAATTTTCACCTTCTATTTGTCCAATAACTTTAATGTTAAATTGAATATAATGTTCTCCATACTTCAAACGAGAGGAAAATTGAAAAAAAAATCGTATTTCCATAAATTGTGCTCCGATATACCTTCTCTAAACTCAGCAGAGAAAATACGTGTAAGAGAGATTTTTCTCCTTACCCTCAATTGGCCATTCCACTGCCATAAAGCATCCCATTCGCATCACTTGCAGCATCCTTCGCAGCAATTATTCTCGCTTTTCCCCGCGAAATTCTCCGTTCTCGGTTTGCAGTGCGCGTTAGGATCTCGACCCTATTTATGCGGTCAGCATTCTAGACCTCGCGTTGGTTGATCCGTTTAATTTCCGACTTCAACTCCCAAGATATCCATCACTTGCAGAAAAAGTTTACTTTCAGAACGGTTGAACCCGTGAAGAAATTGTCATAGAGATCCAATTGGATTGCCATATTTGTTCCTACTTCCTGATAGGAATCCAATGGGTCATCGCGTTGAATCCCTACACTGAATCCAATACGATGCTTGATGGATTTCATCGCATTCTGCACGTTAAATTTTCTAAACAAAATATGTAGATACACAAAATGAGTGGATCTTAAATAAGTATAAATCTTATTCAAATAATATAAATAGTATAGATCTAAGAAAGTATAAATCGCTTCGAAAAGTATATATTACAAATCAATTTGAATCACATCGCTGAAAATCCAGTTTAATTATCGTTTGTTATTTATTTTGCTACACTTTGACATAATATCACCACACACGTATATGCTTACGATGCTTGCAGGTTATCTTTCAACACGCGGAGTTTTTTCTCGTGACCTTACGCATATTGTCGATTCGAACTTGGTAAGAATTCTCAAACGGCATTCATTGGGGAACAGTGCGGAATCCAATTGGATCCGATTGAGAACTCTATGCGGTGTCCCTAACCAGATCCTTGTAGAGATGTGGGTGCATCTTGGAACTTCCCAACAAATTTATGCACAGGATAACGAAAGGATATTTTTTTTGTGATCCCACAAATTCCGGTTGATAATTTCAAATACAAAATTCGCAAACGGCCTCAATCGGAAAATAAGACGGAATCCACTTGGATTCCCATGAAGTCTCCCTACGTGTGAAGTCCCTATCAAATCCCTTTAGGAATGTGATAGGATTTCGAAACGCCCCAACAAACTTCTGTATGGGAAAGTGCACGTTGCTGTAATGGCCATATGGTGACAATGTTTGAACCACTGTGTGATTTTTTTCGGAGCTGTCCTCTAAATTACGTTACTAATTGTAAGAGCGCTGAACTTAAGCCTACTCCCTTCGCGAAGGGCCGTATTTTGTGGGGCAAGACGGGCCTTTCTGCGTCATTGGTAAATTGCAGTGATGCTTAATAAAAATAAGTCACAATCAATTATTATATCCAACAATTAAATGAAACAAAAAAAATCGCGTAAATTTAGTAGCTTTAGACATTTTCACATTTTATCTAAAGAGCCGCGGCTATGCAAATTCATCTGCTAGTCACATTTTTTCTAAATTCTGCCATTGGCATTTTCTTTAGACATTCGGTAACCCCCGTTTTGTCGTTACGTAGCGTTATTTAGTTTATAAATTATTGGATAGCAATGTGGCCAGCGTGTCGTTTTCATTAAGGGAGGCTTTAGGCGAGAAAAAATCTACTGATTTTTATAATCTTTTTTAAACGAGAGATTTCGTCGCCATTTTTGCGATTTAGGGTATTTTTTATTACTACTTTTGGCTGTTACTTAGTATTTTTTTTAGACAGTGTGTTATCTCCATAAGGTGCCGTATAAATGGCACAATTTTTAGAGCCATAATTTTTCATGAAAAGTTCGATAACTTGGGTTGAAATGTTACGAGCATACTGGGCTGTATTTTCACTTCATTATAGACTAAAGTCAATTAATTGTTAAATATTCCGTCGGTGAAAGGAATACCTTAAGGATTCGATCGATTGATGACGCGATCACCCATCCGCGTACTGGCTCAGGCAAACGCTGCTTGGCATAGCAGATCGCCGGAGTCCCACATCGACGCGCGTCCACTAATGTCGTTTCATTTATAATTAGTCATATAAATAAGTAACATACCATTAAATTAAAATGAAATTGAAGTTATAAATATCGTCAGAACATTACTTCGAATATACATATATGCCTTTACCTTCGGCGAAGCTCGAATTTATTGCGTGGGAATTTTTACGAAGATTACTCGAGACGGCGATATGTCGAATGAAACGGGGGTCGAAAAACTGTGGCCAAGTCTCTCGAACACGTAGGGTGTTATCGTACGTCGACACGCTCGTTCAGTCCTCCACACTTCCTCCTCGTTTACCCTTACTTCTGTTGGTATTATATCTTCGTTCTTACTCGGGCATTCCCTTTTTTTTCGCGAGTGTATCAGCAAGCTCCATCCGGTTGGGCAGCTACGATACCGGAAGTGTCGTCACTTTTGGGTTTTGAGAGTGTTTCGGGGACTACGAGCTTACGCCGGCCACGAATCAAGAATGGGAACACGAGTGGATGGTAAGTGAAAAATAAATGAGTGCGAGGAGTGTGAGGTTGGAAAGATCCGTTAACACGGAATCGAAACGAAAAAGTCCGAAAGTGCTGAGTAATATGAAAAAGAACTGAGGCTTCTACTTTACACCAGTCGCCTCTTTTTCCACCCCCATACTCGTACTAATATTCGTAGAGTGGAAACTTCTTCAGGTCCAATATCCTGTTATAGAAATTATCCATGCGACGAAGTCACGTAAATGAAATAATTTGACACGTTGGAACTATTAAAAATATGGTTTCAAAATGAAAATGAGAAAAATGAAATAGTTTTAAGGCATTGAAACTATTTTATTTAAGTTATACGATGATTATCGTTATAGGATATAATATACACAATCACGTCACATGAAATATATGACGTGATTGAATATTCAATACGTCATATGAAATATGACGTGATTCAAAACCAATCAAGGAGTTAATTGTAGCGCGGACTCGATTTCTTATGTACTAAATCGCCATTTATTGTTTTCAAAGTAAGTTTGCAAATCCGATTTTTATTGTTTGCTTTATTTTCGCCGAAACGCACGGAAAATGCTGGTGTTTCTACTAAATGCTTCCGAACATTTTTTTTCGATCAATGGCACTCGGAATCAAGTAACGATGAACCATATACAAATTGTGGAACTTTTAGAAAATGTTGATTTTTATTAATTTATTAATATATTTCATAATAATAACAATAATAAAGCCTATTCGACATGCGAATACGAGACTTCCATAATGCAAAATAATCTTCCATACATACAGACAGGGCCATGAACACAGGGCGCATGGACGTCCCCACACATGTACATATATATTGAGAAAGTATATTTTAAGCCCGTTATATCTGTGACATAGCTAACTAGCACGTCGGAATATCTCACGGACAGTATTCAAATTTTTTTTAACGGGTTACACCTATCTCGTGTCCGGAAAAGAGAGGAATTTTCGTGATTTTTTTAGCTGGGAAAACGTGATCAGGTTTTCAATATTTTTTACATAGAGCAGTATAGTTTTAAGTATCTTTTACAGCTTTTGTAAAACCGCTGTTTGAAAAACGTCCTTCGTGGTGACCACTGCTGCTCGAAAGCATATCACCCGAAATGAATAATCAAACGCATTTAGTTTTTGCATGAAATTATCTGGGACTAGAGCAAAGGATTTAATAAAGTATTGATGTTTGAAAAAAAGGAGTCCAACGTGAAAGTATTTATTCTCGACGAAAAAAACACTGTATTTCCGTTGATAAAAAAACTGTGCATCGAAAAAAAACTTCTCGGTTCGAGTTCACGATTTCAGATATCATGGTCGCCGATTTAAAAAAAAGTAATTTTGAGAACAAGACGTTTGAAGTCCGCCGATCCTACTTATAAAGGTCGGCCGAACTTATTTATACACGCCCTGTCATTATTTATAAACTTATTTACAAGTCCGTGAATTTCAAACGAAACAACTAGAAATTCTCAGAGAATATTTTTTAAATGTTATATTTCGAGAATCCGCCGAAAACGAAAAAATCAATATTTACCAAAACTCCAACTACGCGTAAGCTTTTAAAACAAACTTATTGTTAGAGGCGATTTTTAAGCCGTGACATCATATAGAGTCTGCGAACAATTGGCTACAATGGGAATGGTCCTTGAAGTCAAATACTTTCAAACCCCGTGCCTCGCCCTCCCCAAACATACACCCATATATATATATATATATATATATATATATATATATATATATATATATATATATATATATATATACGACCATTTACATATGTAAATAAGTATATATTTATTTATATTATATAAACACATAGAAGGAGGAACTGCTCTCATTGCAAGGAGGTTCTTAATCCCCAGCAAAATGAGTGCAGAGTCAGGAATGAATTTGCGTCGTTAGCAAGTCTTCGCAAACACACACAAATCTACACACGCACAGGTAAGGATGCTCAGCGAAGAAGGGAGGGGGGGGGGCACGAGAGACATGTATATGCATTATCCTGATATGGAGATATAAGCTCCGGCGAAGGTCCAGTCTGAAAATTTAAATGAGTGTAAATTAGGATCCTCCATGCAATGTAGTTTCCCACGTAGTTACTTGCAAATATACGTGTGGCGTTCGTAAGTTAACGGAACGCGCATTAGTCACCACTCCAGTTGGAGGTGCGTCCAAACCAGAGTTTGCGCGTGTGTCTGAACTGACTGAGAAGACTTCTAGCGCCAAACAGACGTACAGTCGAGCTTTGCTTGTATCAAACTGACTTTTATTCGACTTACTCCCACTCCGATAGTTCTGACGATTAGTGGGAGGAGCGCGAGCCCCCACCATTCGCGCTCGCCAATGGGCACGCTAGACGCGCACGGGGCGCCGTCGTCCGATTGGGTCGTGGCTCGCCCCACCATCGTTCTCGCTTATTTCGTTTTCGGGGCCTCGGCGGAGTCGAGGTTCCACTGTACACAAGCTGCTCAAAGAAATACCATCTTCGGGATTGTACACTCATACCGGGGACGGAATTGCCCACACCGAAGAATATTCCATCTACGCTTCGGAGAATATCACGTAAATTTGTCGTTGTAGGTCGGGGATAAGGGTCGGGGGGGGGGGGGGGGGGGAGTAGAAAGAGACAAAAGAGACTTTCGCATGCTAAATTCAGCACAATCCGCGAATATTTTCCTCTGCATTCAGCAAATTATTATTCTTTGGTCAGCCGGACCTGAAGCGTGGCTCCAGAGAAGAAATACCTAGGGTGAGCTGTTGTGACGGTTTTCGTGACCGCTGTTGCACGTAATTCCCGAATAGAGTCACATCTCGCGCTCTCTCGCTCGCTCGCCCTTTACATCTCTTTTTCACCCTCCTAGCAAGTAATGCGCGTGACTATCGTCGAAAGAAGATGCATCTCATTCGACGTGATATATAGGTGCACTTGTTCCACGAATGAAATTATCCTCCTGACGATGTAGACCCGAAGTGAAGATGATTCAATCGAGGAACGAGTGGATATGAGAGTAAGGCGCGAAAACGTGGGATGGAGCTTTTGCCACAGGATATCTTTCGTCAGGCTCTGAGAAAGACGCTTCCAGAGGAGCACGCGAAATTACGCTACATGGATTCGAGTTCAAAATAATTCGATCGCCTCAAGAAGGAGAAAAGTAAAGAGAGGTGGGATGTGAAAAAGTATTCTTAGCTATAAAATGGGGAGAAAAAAAAGGAAGAGAGGGAGCGAGACAGAGATAGAAAGAGAGACATTGGTGGAATACGCGAAAGGGATGATTTGCTTAAGAAGGCTAAATAAGTCGATCCGGCGGCTCTGGAACGGCTAGCGACGGAATATAATGAAAGTGTAGGTGTGTGTGTGTACACACACACGCACCCACAATACATTTGGTACAGTACGTGGTATTCTGCAAACACAGGCGTTGCTGAGACGTCGAGGAACTACTACGATAAAGTGGCAAGAGGAGAGCTAGCTTCAAACGAAATTAGCTACACAAGGGGGGGGGGCGACTTGGCATTTTATTAGTCGGCGACGAAATAAAAATGAGGTACGTGCCGGGAAAAGCGAAACTGTTACGGAAAGAGGAACAGCGTGTAGAGAGAAGTACTACCAGTCGGTACGTTGTTGTAGGAGTGACTCTGTACTCAAGTTAATCTACGTGTGGGATATTTCATGCTAAATTGATTGTTCCGCGATCCCAATCATCAACTACCTTTTTTTACCTTTGAGAATGGTTTCGTGCCTGATGGAGGACCACCTCGGTTCGTCTTTGTTTGAGAAAGTATAGCTTTAAGCTGGGTCATACGTTCCGGTCTTGAAACTAGCAATAAGTCGAATTTTCGTAGTGTGACTGGGGGCTCAGAGTCTGTGGGAATTTGGCCACTAATACGGCTGCTCTTTGGTTACGGTACCTGGTTATAATGTGATACGAAACCCCGGGAACAATACTTATTGGGACAGAGGAAAACGAGCTTCAATCTTGAATAACTCATACTAATTTTATTAATCTCACGATTAATGGGGTGAGTTAGTTATGATCAATACGGCTAGCCGATAAAGTGTTTGAAACTAATAAAAATTCATCCACGCGGTTAAGATTTGCGTAAACTTGAAATTATTGAAATTTGAATTTTTGATTATTTAGTTTTATAGCCTAGGGTTTTCACTTTTACTAACATGAAAGATGTTTTTAGAAATTTCAAACATTGACCGGGTTGTAGCGATTTTTATAACGGATCGGGTTGCCAACTGCTCTACGGCAAACTGCCCCGCTGCGATTTATCCTTTGATCCTTTGCGTTTTTCTTGAAGCTATGTTTTATGAGACGGTGTAAGAAGTACCTCAAAATCTGTTGGTCAGATTCACATCAAATTCGGACAGTTTATAATATTTATAATATCGGACAATTTATAACATTTTCTATCGTATGACCAGATGATTTTTCGAAATATGTTCATCTATTTGATAATCACAAAGTATTTATTTCTAATTTGGATGAAAATCGAACGTTTTTATACAGTTTGCCATTTTCGTAATTTCGTAAAGTGCTTACAAGTCGAGGGTCATCATTTCGAGCATCTTCTGTAGGTAGACCCAAACCAAGGTTAGTGGATCCTTTGAAAGTGATTACTCCGATATTTTTCGATTTTTTGACTATTTTCATACTTTTGGTGACTAGAATGACCTTGTGTTATAGGTCGCTGAATTCGTCTTAAAATCGGTACTAATGTAATCGAAAAAAAATACATGATTCCATTTAAAAAAGTGGAATTGGCTTTGACGTAGCTTCAGCGCCTTCACCGATAAAAAAAATAGGGTGGTCCAGTATGACGGTCTTCTCGAACACTGAAACTTTTGTCTGAAACATTTTTGGATATGATCAATAGTTTGAGTGATATTGCTCTGTAATACTTTATGTGCATCACCCTGTATATATATATATATATATATATATATATCATCATTTCATACGCAGGAAGTTCACGCTATCCGGAGGTAACTCGGAGCGCGGACCTTGCGGCTAAGAGTCAAATTAATCTTTGAACGCTAAACTATCCATTTCCACCACCATCTTCGCCCCAAGACCTGTTTGTAAGATCGTGCTTTTAACAATGTGACTGAGACAAATGATCTATTTGAGTAAATCGAACACAGCACATTTGTCGTATTTTTGTTGAAGGTAACTATATTTTTAACTAGTTTTATCAAAATATTCATCAGCCCTAAACAAATTGCGTCAACATAATCGGCTTTTCGTTTTAACTAAACTAGTTAAACTTTTAACTAAACCAGTTCAACATTTAACTAAACTGGTTATACATTTAACTAAACTGGTTATACATTTAACTAAACTGGTTAAACTTTTAACTAAACTAGTTAAACTTTAAACTAAACTAGCTAAACTTTTAACTAAACTAGTTGAACTTTTAACTAAACTAGCTAAACTTTTAACTAAACTAGTTGAACTTTTAACTAAACTAGTTAAACTTTTAACTAAACTAGTTAAACTTTTGACTAAACTAGCTAAACTTTTAACTAATCTAGTTAAACTTTTCACTAAACTGGTTTAACTTTTAACTAAACTAGTTAAACTTTTAACTAAACTAGTTAAACTTTCAACTAAACTAGTTAAACTTTGGACTAAACTAATTAAAGTTTTAACTAAACTAGTTAATCCAAAAATTTTGGTTAAAACTAAACAGTTTAGTAAGAACTGAACTGAAATTCCAGCATATAGTCGGACATAATCTGACCTATCGACAGTTCCAGGATTGTCTAATCATAACAAGACACCCTGCATGGTCAGCAATTAGTTTCGAATTTTCGCTGGGAAGTATCGTCTTAATTTATTGATAGTTGCAGCATCTTGCAATACGCAAGGTAGTTCATAAAAACAAGTTCTACCTGAATAGATCGAAATGCTTGACTGCCAGGATCAAAGAATGAATGATTTTGCGAGTCGAAAATCCACCCGAGACCGGAAGGAAAACGGAATATAGGAATGAGAGTGCAAGCACACAGTTAAAGCGAACACGTTAAAGCGAGGAAGAAGAGTCTCAGACTTCGCGGTCAGCCGTAAGACCGGTAATAGCACCGGAAGCTACACTTAGCCGAAGTTCCGGTGACTCTCAGCTGTCACGATCCGACCAGAGCGGTGTCCCTTTCGCACGCTATTTTTTTTCTCTCGGTCCGTTTTCGTTTTTCCTTCGTACCAGACCATCCGGGTATCAGCGGAACGGCTACACGAGAGTGAATTCTCAGCTCCTGCCATATCCGGAGCCCATGAATTCTCGTGTTCTCGATTCGCATCCCTGAATTACTTTACCAGCTTGGAAAGGAGCAGCGAGTCCGCGAGACACCGTTTCAACTTTTTCTTATCCCTTAAATCTCTGGAGAATTCTCGCTATTTTCTTTCCTTCCTGCAAATAAAACGGCTGTAAAATTGGTTTCTCAGATAGAAATTAATTGCACGTTAAGGGGTCTGCGTAAGCTCGAAATTTCGCAAATACATTTTTTCTTATAGCATGGTTTCGTAACCCAGCTTTTTCGGCTCTAACAAGGAACATCCCTCAGGTGACACCCTTCGATTTTGTTGAAATTTGGATATGTTTTAAAGCATCGAAAAGTAAGCGATACGTTTTTTTTCTATCGGCGGAAAAACGGTTTTAAGGGGTGAAACGACCCCTCGAAAAAAGGCATTTCTGAGGTGGTTCACCCCTTAATTTTTTTTGCAATGTCACTATGGTGGCTTTTTTATTGCTTCAGATTAGAAGAATTTTCGTTTTTGTTTCATTAAAATCGGTGGACTCCTTGTGTGTGAAACTGCTATATTACCTCTAGAGATGCCTTTTTTCGAGGGGTGGTTTCACTCCTTAAAACCGTTTTTCCGCCGATAAAAAAAATACGTATCGCTTACTTTTCGGTGCTTTATTACATATCCAAATTTCAACAAAATCGAAGGGTTTCACCTGAGGGATGTTCCTTGTAAGCGTATGCAGACCCGTTCGATTATCCAAATAATTCGAAACACTCATCCAAGATTCATTCTTAACATTAAAACAAAAAATTTGATATACTCACGTTTTTTTAAATATGTCTAAAATTGGCTGAATTCCAATTTAAAAAAGATTTCTTTCAGTCTCGGCCTACTGGACTTTTGTTTGATGCTCTACGAAATTATATATTTACTTGATCTTACTATACTAACATTAGTGTTTCATTTGATTACAACGTTCTCAAGGGAAAACCGTATTTTTTACAGTAACAGTACTTTTTAAATTTGATTAGATTTTTTTTCACTGCACTTAAAAATACATGTTCTATTCTAATGGTATTTCTTCAAGTTTATGGCCATATTTATTTGGTCAACATATATTTTTGGCTCGATGTTTGCACACAAAATATCAGATCTTGTCATCACAAAATGATGGACCCGCAATGATGACTCGAAAATCAAAGGAGCTCTGGATTTTTATAAAAAGATACCTAGCCTCAGTATAGCGTTTATTCATAATATGGTCGGTACATAACACAATGCGCCAGATCAGAATAGGACTCACAGCGCGATCTTTTTCGGGCTACCAAACATTTATTCGAATTGCCCAAATGAATTCATTAAAGCTAACACTCGATGAACTCTATTTGAATGGGTAATCACGCTTCAAATGGTAGGATGTAAGAACCCAAGGTACTCTATCCCGTAGGTACTCTAGAAATTATATTCTTGCCAAAAGTTATAATCCAGACATATCTTATTAACATTATTAACAGATAGCACTAATTACATCTTCCGATTGAATGAAAGACTTCATCCGCCAAATATTCATAAATTCCAATGCGAAACGAATTATTTTCAACGTTTTTTACTTATATGTTAATCTGACAAAGCTAATGTTGTCAATGTAACAAGAGTAACGTGTTGCGTTGACAAATGAGTTAAAAATCGTTGAAAAAAAGACACTCTCTAAATAAAAATTCATAGACACTTGACGGATCGGAATTTCTGATTTAATTGAAAGGTGCCGTTATCGATATTTGTTAACAGCAAAAGTTGTCTAGATGTTAATGCGCCACAATTTTCCGCATGGTACCATTTCGGAAATATAACATTTTTTGGTCATGACTTTTCGGAAGTATGTCATTCGTGACAGCAATTTGTTTTCGGTTTTTTGAGAGTTTTTTTACGAACCAGTAAAACACAATATCTTTGATTTTTGATCACACATTGATTGACATTTTTACAGTCCCTCAGAATTTTATCAAACAAAAATAGCGAGTTGAATCGGCTTTTCACCGTTCGGAAGACACTCATGTGTAAAAAAAAGTTGGTTGACGGATGCCATTCCAGAGGTTTTGCTTATCAGAAATAAAAAAATCAAATAGCATTTTAATTTGTATTTCTGGCACGGTTGTGAAAGTTAAGTTTCAAGTTTAATTTTTTTTCGACTTTCTCAGCTTGAAAAAAAACTATGGCAGATATCAGAAATATTTTAGTTCGGGTGAGAGCAATAATAGATGTGCTGACTATACCACAACAATTTGAGCGAAATCGATATTTTGCTTTTGTCACATAGGATGGCTGCCTTAATGCTGCATTCTAACTGCCTACCTCCTCAAATATTCTTCCTCCTATTCTTCTAAGTCTAATTAATATTGGAGTGCAAGTAATCAAACATTGTATCGATTCAAACAAAAAATACGTCAAATATATCACACGTCTTTATCAAATAATTTATGTTAGTGCATGTACAGATCCGCAAGCCTTGTGTAGTATCGAATTGAAGAAAAAGAAGCCGACGACTACGCGAGGGTAAGTAAAAAATTCTATCATGGAGATAAGGTAGACTGAAAAGACAATTTAGAGGAAAAATAATGTTACGCGTACTTTTCCAACTCGATACAACGAATACAAAGTCTTATAGGAGCTACCGCCCTTCTACCCCCTTGCTGGTCCACCTTCTTCGTCGATTTCCCTCCTCCATGGTCTGTCAAGGCAATGGTCCTCAGTGGAGTTGCGGTCTCATCTCACCGCGATTCTATTCCCAATGTCTCGACTGCGAAGACCGCACACTGCGAACGCCGCAATAGAGATACGTGTGTTGAGCTCGGTCTATTGCCTGAATTCTACACTCGACGTTGGTCCTCTGCACTGTATGTACCTAACCGTTCTCCCTATATATGCAACCTCAAATACTAACTCAAAACGGCGTCCATGTTGTTTAATCGTCCGGCTGAAATCAGCAAGTATAGTCGACCGTATGTCCAAGCTGGCTAAAATAACATTAGCAGTTAAGGGGAGATACTTGAGCAAGCGGCGAGAAAAACAGGTAAACTTCGGGAATTTTTATCTCAAAAACTAATGTTTCGATTGGATCCGGGTTTTTTAAATTGGAGAATATGCACATTGAGGTATGTTTAGGAATTTTGTTAAATAAATTCGTTGACTGGAAGCGCCGTTGTTGTGGTCAGCGTCAGACGTGTTGTTCGTTGACATGGCTTGTGGTGCCAAGGATTCCGGGCAGTTGGTTGATCTGAAACATGAAAATGCAGCGGATTCTTGAAATATAATATACAAAGGAGTTCACCTCGTAGGATTTTTTTGAAATTTTCATTTCTGACGGAATTGTGACCGTTTTAGTTTAATATTCGTTTTTCGTTCGCAATTTCCGACGATTTTGGATGCATAAAAAAAGCAATGGTTCAGTCAAATGAAAACCCCCTACGAGGCGAACTCCTTTGTATATTATATTTCAAGAATTCGTTGCGTTTTCATGTTTCAGCTCGACCGACTGCCCGGAATCCTTGGCACCACAAGCAATGTCAACGAACAACACGTCTGACGCTGACCACAACAACGGCGCTTCCAGCCAACGAATTTATTCAAAAAAATTCCCAAACATACCTCAATGTGCATATTTTCCAATAAAAAAAACCCGGATCCAATCGAAACGATAGTTTTTGAGATAAAAATTCCCGAAGTTTTTCGTTTTATTCAGGTACCTCCCCTTAAATAAAAACATCGATTTCTGTATGAGAAAGAAGGAGTAGTACCTACTCTGGGTCGACTCCGAGCTTGAGATTAATTCGGGCAGCAAGTGATCACAATGATCACTATCTGGCCCGCTTTTGAATAATCGTCGTGCACGTACTTTTAATATTTTGAAATATTCAAGTATAGGGTGTCTCAAAATTACCTGATATTTTCATTTATTAATAAAACATAGTATTTATCAGACGAGTACGAACTTTTTTATTTTAATACAAGGTACAAACATAGAGGTTATGCGTGGAACACAATATCCGATAAATGGCCTCCTCGTCCCTGTTTGCAAACGTTCATTCTTTTGACGAAATTTTCAATAACATTTTGGCATTATTGCGGATTAATGCCACTATAGGTGCGTCCAATCGCTTTCTTGAGCTACGGAATGGTCTGTGGATCATTGGTATACACTTTTTCTTTCAGAAAAGCCTAACGAAAGAAGTCCAATGGCGTCAAATCGCACGATCTTGGTGGCCAATTCACATCGCCGCGGCGTGTGATAACACCATGAAACTTCGTCTGCAATAACTATGCAGTTACGATGCAGCAAATACCAATTTCCATGCGTTGTTCGATCGTGCAATTCTCCATGACTAAACCTCAATATTTCCTGATGCCAGTTGTCAACGATTAGTTCTCTGTGCTCGCCACAAAAAATATCCCGTAATTTAAGTCAGGTCATTATGAGACACCCTTTAAATAAATGTCAAACGAGAACATGAGAAAAGGATCGCAGAGGTCCGAGATAAAAAAATAGTGTCATATTTTTTGTAAATCGTCACGCTTTTTTTCAAATTTTCATCGGTGACGATATTCATGAGGTTTGACTGATAGTTCTATATTTGTTGAAAATGCATATCACTCAACTATTTTCAGTTCATGAGAGATTCCTACGAGTGGTGTCCCGAGAAACTCATTCCCTCATGCTTATCGGCTGTAGTTCCGACTGGCAATTCTTCCGGTTAAGTTAAACTTGGTAAATGATGTCTATTCGATATTTGGAGGTCATTTATCCCAGTCCCATTTTTTAGTTACTTATGTTTTTCTATATTCCAACTTATCCACCATAAACGGAATGCGCTGTGTTCTATTCCAGGTACGGCGCAACTGCAATGGGTATTTTAGTTTGCTCGGTTGGGTTGCGTAAATAACTTGATGTCAGTTTGAACCGATAAGATCCCCAAAAACAAACCCAGGATCTGCCCCACCGTTTTACGCATCCCACGATTCCACACACACTGCCAGGACATGCCTTAGATACTCAGATGGTTCGGGTTTATTTGCATGAGTATTGCCTATATTTGTATTTGCGTATATTCAATTTGGATGTTCATTTCCAGATGAGTTGGGCCTTCTGCCTTTTATACCATCTTATGTATATAATTTGTGACGCAAGTAAACGCCGCAGGTAGGACATTGATAACTGATGACTGTGTGATCCTTCAAAGTTGCTTATCCAGAAAAACAACCATTTTACCGAGTTTCAGTTGTGTTACCATCGTGGACTCACTCAATATTTATCTGAATTGGCCTGTGATGAATTTATTTATTGTGAAATTGATTAACCCTTTTGCAGGTTATAAATAGCATGTAGCCAATTATTATTATACAATAAAAATCTGATTCCGGATTTTTCTGTGCTATGACAGTTTTTACGAGGCTGAGCGACATGTAATATGCGTTTGCAAAAAACAAAATGGATCGACGAGCAGAGTCGTTTCTCGTTTTGACTCGTATCGTCGAATAAAAATATTTAAAAAAACACCCTTGATCCGTATTTCGATCAAGTCCATTTGTCCCGAGCTCAGTTCCCTCATTGCTACCTAAGACGCCCGTATCAGCCATTTCTCATAAACCATTAATAATAACGGAGACACGCGATAGTCTTACGGTTGCCGACAATAATTATGTAAAGAGCTTTCGAGAACAGCCGGCGCGCTCTCATACATCGTAGTTTGGAACAATGACGGGGTTATGACAGGCTTAAGCCTAGGATGTAACAGCTGACAATCAAACTGATGTATCATTATTTGCTCGATTGAACATTCCGAAAAATTCCATGGACAATTCGTGAGGATTTTCGTCGATTCAATGAAACGATGCTAATTGATACTAATTGATGTCAGAGACTGCTTCGAATTTGTATCGCAATTAAGGGAAATACCGTATATATGTACATTTTAGAAATAGCATGGTAATCGAGCAACCCGACTCTGCGAGTTTCACTTTGGTCTGCTCGGTTTCGGGACGCTTCTACTGAGGCGCCTACTGTGCTCTCTCTCCCATGGTTTGCCCTTTTCCCTCACGTATACCATCGTTTTCTCTATGGGTGCCTCTTATGTCTCTCTTCCGCATTCATCTCCTTGCTCTCCTCCGTACTACAGCTTTCGTTCTTGTTGCTTCGCAGTCTTCTCAGATGCTCACCATGCTCAGTAGATATACCCAGAGGTATATCAGACGTTACTCCTCGGTCCTGCTCTCCATCTTGGGTCTCTCTCTCCCTCCCTCTCTCTCTCTCTTTCTGTCTCTCTTTCTCCCTCTCTCTCTCTCTCTACCTCCTTCTTTCGTCCTCCCTTTTGCTCCCTGAAAGTCTCATATACATCGAGGGAGCCTCGGTCCCACAGCCACTGCCTCTCCATTCCAACGTCCGTGTGCGGATATAATACGATTCGAAATTAAACTTCCAAGGCACGCTTGGCATCCGAATAATGCGCGAGGCTGCCTAAAACAGTAAAGATATTACGTATTATTACAGCGTGCCAACGCCGGAAGGGCAGATGGAAAGGAGCGAGGCGGACAGAGAGGGGGGCAACTAGTGAGAGGCAACGCTATGCGAAAACGCCTGAGCATAGCGCATCTTAGGCCACATAGTGCTTGATAGCGCTCAGATCTGTTCTTTGGTCTCTCTCTCTCTCTCTGTCTCCCTCCCACTCTCTCTTTATCTCTCTCTCTCTCTCTCTCTCTCTCTGTCTCTCTCTGTCTCTGTCTCTCTCGCTCTCTCTCTTTCTCTGTCTCTCTCTCTCTCTCTCTCTCTCTCTCTCTCTCTCTCTCTCTCTCTCTCTCTCTCTCTCTCTCTCTCTCTCTCTCTCTCTCTCTCTCTCTCTCTCTCTGTCTTCCGGGCGCGGATTCTGTCTCCCGCTTTATTGCAGTCCCTTTTGCTCTCCTTTCTTGCCCTGTTCTTACTATTTCCCTCTCTCGCACTTTCTTCGTCGTTGATTGTTTCTCTCTCTCTCTCTCGCTCTCTCTCTCTCTCTCTCTCTCTCTCTCTCTCTCTCTCTCTCTCTCTCTCTCTCTCTCTCTCTCTCTCTCTCTCTCTCTCTCTCTCTCTCTCTCTCTCTCTCTCTCTCTCTCTCTCTCTCTCTCTCTCTCTCTCTCTCTCTCTCTCTCTCTCTCTCTCTCTCTCTCTCTCTCTCTCTCTCTCTCTCTCTCTCTTTATCATTCTTATGACATGTTGCTGCTATTACCCAGTTTGTCTCGTTGAAACTTTTGCATCTTCTTCTCCTTGCAAGGCTTAATTTGCTCTACTTACATAGCTGGTGTTACTATAACGCAAATCACGTACTGGTGTATTTTTATCCGCCGACCAAGGCCCGCTTGAGAAATTAGGAAAAAATCTGTTCGCAACAACTTTACGGCAGTGATCACGAATAGTCATAACGAGACGAAAAAAAAGGGCAGATTGTTGTAACCATATTGATCACTGATGGTTTCAAATAACACAGCTCCATAGCCGATTTGGTGCCGCACGACGATATATTTTTTCTGATTCTTATCTCTATACTGATTCTATTTTAACACTTTATATTGATATTCTCCGTAAGAGCACGAGAGTACAGTATTTTTTAAAATAAAATCTAATTTTATTGAAAAATGCAAGTTTTATTGAATATCTTAACATTGAGTAAGCTTCTTTTTCGTGATTTTCTTGAGTGAGACTCGTCGATGCAGTCGCGCATCAAACTCTAATCGTAATCTCTCATTTTGGATGTGTGGCCCATCATCCACGATTCATATCTTCCGTGATTTTTATGTCTTGGTGGAAGCGCTCTTCTTGCTCTTGACTGCAGGAGGCAAGATTGCCTACGAATTCATCTTGATCCTTCATTTCTATCTTGGAATAAGGAAAAACAATAAGCAATTTTCACGAAATCTGTAATCGTTTTTCTGTATTTTTAAATGACATACTCTCTGCATATATAAGAGGACATATTAGGGTAACTCGAACGAGCTCGTCTTCGCTTTGCATCACTAATATTTGCATAATTAATATCTTTGCAACATTAATATCACTAAATTGGTTTATAACAGCAACAAATTTTAAGAAAAGAAACCTTACTTTAAATGAACTGCTGAGGACACTGACTATGAAACTAAAATTCATTCAAACACTCTGTGTAGTAATTCGAAATGTTGGTTAATATATGTCTCTCCAATAGTCATTTGTTCAAATCAAGAAACTTTTTCGTTATCTCGTAGCCAGTAGTCACTTGTCAACATTTTTTTGTTGACTCGTTTTATCATTGCAAATACTTTTTCCGTGGTCTATATGTATATGAAGCAAGGGATAAAATGCGAAAGAAGCGGAAGAGGGTGAGAATAGGAGACAATCGAAAATAATAGTCCTGAAAAACTTTATATACATACTATATATATATATATAGCATGTCTTTGGAATATGTTTTCTTCATATACGAGTATATATATATTTATAGGGAAAAGTTGTTTTAAAGACGTCCGACTTTGAGGATCTTCTTTATAGTAGCTTATTGTCTCCTCATTCAACATTATGTGGGCCCCAATGACTTCAACATCACTTTTAGACAAATTTAGACATATTCATATAAAGCAAAATTTAAGTTCCACCGTGCTCCTCAAAATCGACCATTAGTTTAGAAGATCCTTAAGGGCCGTCCGAAGAAGCCAGATGTACCGATTGCCAACATTTCATAAATGTCATGGGTTGAAAATGTATTTTCCTCCCTTCTTCGCGTCATCCACACCCGCACGCATATATGTATGTGTGTGTCTTAGCTCCGCGACCAAAGGTACAAACACGACGATGGTTACGACGACGACGAGAAAGGCAATAAGCTTGACGTCAGAGACAACCGCTTCTCCCGGGGGCCATCCATTACTTAGCATGAACAAAGAAAGTTAATGTGAATACACGGCGGCTATGGGGCATGCTCGTGTGGATAGTCTAGAGAACGCTCCTAGCCCCGTTTGCGGTTCGGGCGTTTGGCAAATTAAAAGTTAATGTAGTATAAGCGATTCCGTTGTGAAATTAATTCATGAGCTAAGTTGCTGGCAACTATATATATCGGAACAGCGTGCCTTCAAACCCTCTGCTTTCTTCTCTCACTTTTTTTGTAACTTTTATGGCTCTCTCTATTACCCCTGCTCTCTCTCTCTCTCTCTCTCTCTCACTCTCTCTCTCTCTCTCTTCCCCATTATCGCTTTGTCCATATTATCCACTTATATATCTATCTCGCACTTCCATTTTCACTTTTAGTTACCATTTATCTCACTTTTTTCTCGCTTTTCGCAGCACGATCGTTTCCCCTCGTCGATATATAGTTATGGCTTCTCCTCAGAATATTCCGAACTCGAGGGCTCCATTACCTCAACCTAATTTTTGTAGTGACCAAAAACCTGTAAATCATTTTTCGATCCTCTCCATAGATCTTACAAAATATAAGTGTATCTCGCGAATGGACGAACGATTGTTCGCCACCGGACACTTTATTGCGATATGATTGGATTGTAATGATAATTATTTAGTAATTTGTATAGCAGAGGGGCTTCTCATGGTTGGAATGATTTCGAGCCTTCTTAAGTGGCGATTTCAGTGTGGAAGAGAGGGAACGTTCAGGAAGGCCGAAAAAGTTTGAGGATGCCCAATTGCAAGTATTACTGAATGAAAATCCAGCTGACTTTCAGAATTGTCAAAAGCGTTGAATGGTATTCCAATGGCTGTTTCTAAGGTTTACCGCACCTTGGAAAGAATTAAAAAGTACCTGTTGAGTGATGGATGAGGCGAAAAGGCCATCCGTAGTCAGTCATCGACACACAGTGATTATTTTGCATGATAACGCCCAACCGCATGGTGCGAAAACTTTGAAGAAGACACTCTTGGAACTCCAATAGGAAGTTCTGCGGCATCCGGCGTATTCTTCAGACTTGGCTGCATCTGATTACTACTTTTTCCGGTAGATAGGACAGGCTGAGCTTAACTGGAGAACTAGCTGACTAATTCGAATGTTCTCATCCATGTTGGTACAAATGATTCGTAATCTTGTAACCATTTTTTTCATTGAAACTGTTTTTGAGCTGCTGAGGCATCGAAAGTATTCAATGCTTCTTCGGATATATCGCACTATCTATTGAGTCGACAACCATCGCTATAAATACTAGATTACGTAAAAACACCACCTGATAGACACTCCGCATAGACTGATTGGGGACTGAAGGACACAAAAATAATGTTTTCCCTACACCGTATAAATGGGAACGGAAAACCTCATTGCAGCCTCCGTTTGACGGATTCAAGTATCATGATTTTTGAATCACCCGCAGTAGGAGTATTTTTTCGCTATCAAGTTCCAGTTCGTAGACTCAAAAGCTGTACACATGAGCATTTTCGATCCGGTGACCCAAAAATTCTAGCATACCACGTTTTATCGAGATCCTTCGAAATTTATTGGAGTCAGACGATGTGCATGTATGTACGCATCATTACCATTTGAACTTTCCAAAAGAAATTTAAAAAACTCGAACACTCAATTACACGCTGAAATTTCCGCTGGATCCGTCTTGACGCTCCCACAGTAACTGTTTCGACTTCTCTGCAGTTCTTTTCCTCACGATTTAACATTAAGCACCAAGAACAAGGACGCGTTCAATATACTTCTTGAACTGGGGTCTCGTCCCTTCCCGTCGAGGCTGTCAAAAGCATGGATAAGCGCAACAGAAAAAGGGAGAGAAGGGGGGGGGGGGGAAGAAAGAGAGAGACTCTGGACGCCTCGGGAGCATCTTTCAAAAAAGTTGCCGCCATAAAATCAGCCGATCACGCGCCCGCGCAAGCGGTACATTTCGGTATTGGAGAAGAAAACGCTCCCCATGGGAAACGTTCCGCGAGCCTTTGCTCACTTCTGAAGAATACAAGCCGTATAGGAAGCACGTATTCCCTCTCACTCCCTCATCTCTTCCGTATTCCCTCTCGCTTCCGATCCCAACTTTCTCAGCGTTTTCTTGCATCACTATCCGGTCTTACCCACTATCTCACATTCCACGGAACGGATTCACATAGCTATTCTTGCTTCCTCCCTTTTCCGAACGTCCCATTCCCAATTTCCGGCCGCTCGCCCTTTTTCCGCTCTCAGCGGAAGAACTTTACCCAACGAAAAGGGAAATCTTTCGATATGCCCGATCGGACGTTCACATTTCCAGTGTATAAATCTAATATCCAGTATGCATATAGTTGGGGGTGTGCGCGTACCAGAAAGTTCTGAACGACACTCGACAATGGAAAGACGCGTGTTATTTGAATTGAATCCAAGATTCAGCCCAAACTCCAACCGTACCATTATCATTCTATACATCATTCGGCCATTTTTAAAATCGTTTACGCAAAATATGACAGCGTTTAGTCGTTTTCAGAAAACTGTGCTGCATACCAACTTTTAATGTTTTTTTATTCCGAAAATACTGCCTATTGTAGCCTGAAATGCCTTTGAGAAAACTAACATCAAATACCGTTTAGCATAGGAAGTACGCAATGGTATGTAAAATCATGGACGATATCCGAGAGGTCGAGGGTGTGAGGTATGCTCGCTCGCGTGCGATGTTTCTTGTATATTGCTCATTTTGAACCCACTCCATGCGATGTTGGCTATCAGCATGCCTGGCCTTCCTAAGCATGGTCCGCGGAGTCGAAGGTCTTCAAAATTTACCTCCCGCATATATATACGAGGGTCGTTCGGTAAGTCCGTGCAAAAATGTAAACTACTTAATTTTTTGGGATAAACCTTTTTTATTTTTCAACATAGTCTCCTTTTAAGCTTATACACTTCATCCAACGCTGCTCTAGTTTGTTGATCCCTTCCGTGTAATAGGATTTGTCTAAGTCTGCAAAACAGCCATTCGTTTCTGCAATCACCTCCTCGTTTGAATAAAATCTTTTTCCCGTCAGCCATTTCTTCCTTGAGGAACAAATAATAGTCCGAGGGAGCCAAATCTGGAGAATAGGGATGATGTGAAACGAGTTGGAACCCTATTTCCATTAACTTTGCGGCCACAACTGCTGAGGCGTTAGCTGGTGCGTTGTCGTGATGGAAATGGACTTTTTTGTGGGCCAATCGTGGACGTTTTTTCTTGCAGCTCGGTTTTCAAACGGCCCAATAACGATGAATAATAGGCGCCTGTAATAGTTTTACCTTTTTCCAGATTGTCGATGAGGATTATTCCTTGCAAATCCCAAAAGACAGTCGCCATAACTTTCCCGGCCGAGAGAACGGTCTTCGCCTTTTTTGGTGCTGATTTCCCCTTGCCAACCCATTGTTTAGATTGTTCTTTGGTCTCAGGAGTGTAGTGATATATCTCTGTTTCATCCACAGTGACGAAACGATGCTTAAAGTCCTGCGGATTCCTTTGGAACAACTGCAAACTGTCCTTGCAACACTTGACACGATTCCGCTTTTGGTCAATCGTGGGCAATCACAGCACCCCTCTTGCGGATAGCTTTTTCATGTCCAAATGTTGGTACAAAATATTATGTACCCGTTTATTCGAGATGCCCACAGCACTAGCAATCTCACGCACCTTCACTCTCCTGTCATCCATCACCATATCATGGATTTTATCAATCATTTCTGGAGCACTGACCTCAATAGGGGGTCCAGAACGTTCAGCGTCGCTTGTGCCCATATGGCCACTCCGAAAATTTCGAAACCACTTATAAACAGTTCTATGTCGAAGATGCACAGTCACCATAATGTTTATCAAGCTTCTCTTTAGCCTCCTGAGGCGTTTTGCCGTTCATAAAGTAATGTTTAATCAATACACGAAATTCTTTTTCGTCCATTTATTTTTAATCTTTCGTCTTCCTCGGTTCAAACGAATGCGATCCACAGAAATGCACCGATCTGGCTGAAACTTGGTATCTTTTCTTCCAAGAGATGCTATTAATTGAAAATAACCTCGTCACGCACCAGTATTGCCGTCTCTCTGACTTTGCACGGACTTTTCAAACAACCCTCGTAGACGCATAAAACTTACTAAATCTGCACTCTTATCCTATATATTAGTAAACCGAGTTCGTAATCCAAATTCTTGTGAAGCCCATCGATGCATATACACTTTTATACCTGTGACAACTGTGCAGGTGTATGTATAAATATACAGTGAGTGGATGATGCTGTAGAGCAGCGGAGATTTAAGCGTGTCGTGCGATCCGAGAATATCAAATTGAAACGTGAATTTCGAGGGTAACAAAATCACACACACACACATCTCCATGCGAGCTCGTGTGTATTGGGGTGACTATACATATGTATGTGTGCGCATGTGCGCGCATTTTTACACGTATGACAGCGTATATAAGTATTCATACCTATGAATGCATATGTGGAAGATGCCGCTATACATGTATAAAAAGACGATGTGAGAAGGCTCTATATAGTCAAGAGAGGACAGAACTTCAGCAATTTCAGTAACTCAACATGCGGGGCTACGTCGTTTTCTTAAAGCCTTCTCTCTTTTTGGAACCATATACATATACAGGGGGGGGGGGGGTCGAGTGGAAGAAGCAAACAGGATAAATGGCGGGTGGGAAAGAGAGAGCAGAAACAACCAGACCCAGGAGAGGTACCGGGCGTGATTGGTTTTAGCCCCGAGGGATGGTTGACCTACGATCTACCTATACCTCCCGTGACTACATACATTCGTATACCCTGCATATATAGAATCTACTCTTATACGTCTCTTCAAACGTTATAGCACGTTTGTGCAGCATTCTATATATATATATGTCCTGCCATTTATGACAAAAGGGCGTAAATCATCTTACTTTCCTCATGAAATCGTTCGGCCCAAATCCCATACGCTCGCTAACAGTCAATACGCATACGTATGTATATCACACGAATTCTGAGTGGATGTACTGTGAACACCAATCGTCCGTACGTGCCATTACCGCAAACCCCTGTGGAATTGAGTCCGATCGGCAGCTCGTGATCGTCAAAGGCATATCCTGACCTCTGGCGATGAATGTCTTGACGTGGCCAACTGCCCTGGGTCTCCCCGCTCTACTTTATATGGCGACGTAGCTCAGCGAGATATTTTTTAGACAACCTTGACCTTGGATTAAGGTCTGATAGCGAACTACACCCAAAAAATACTAATCGTCGAGCGAGATTATGCGAACTTGTGATTCAGATTTTGAATTTTCGATTTTGGTCTCGACGAGCGATTCGTCGAATCAGCTGTATTTATTGATCAATTCCAATACATCATCGCCTCGAGAAGTCGTTTAATGTGATCGCAGTTACGTCATTCTGATGCAGAAAATGTCATCATGTTTTGTATGTGAATACGAACCGCACACATCATAGACATTTTGAACCGGTTATGTAATGGTGGCTATCAGCACATGTCTGTTTTTTTTACTTGAGCCTGACACAATGATGAAAATCGGTGCCGGTCCGAATTCTTACAATTTTGTACAGCGGATAGTTTGACTGCCCATTGAAGCAATGTATGGTCATTAAAAGTTGCAAATCCTACAACACAGTTTTTTTCGTGATGTATCAGAGGAGAAAAAGGCAATGAGGGATATTCTGTCTGGCTTTACGAGAAAAAATTAAAATCTACCTGTGCCGATTCAGCTGAGATGATGTTCCAATTCGCCTAATTGCCCTAAATCACCTATTGGCGTTTGCCAAATTTCCTTACCTCATGCCTCAAGGTGTGATGTTCTTGATTTTTGGAAGTATTTGTCCCAAAAAAGGAGTTCGAATTTCGCAATGAAGCCAGGGCATTATCTAAGTCTAGCGAAATCCTATTCAGAAACCCACCTAAAATCCTAAATCGTTTGATTAGACGTTGCGTCACTGCCGACCCTAGACAGGAAGCTTTGGCTAATCTGCGAAAAAATGTACTCGGGTGTTTTCTATTATGTTAATATTCTATTAAATTATTGAAGCACATATTGCTTTGGTTGTTATTCATATTTTCGGTTGAATTTGTCCATCTCAGTGACAATTAACAAAATAGAATTGGCCCTAACGATGGTGCAGATATTAATGTACCTATTCATAGATGATTGCGGACCTATACTTAATTCGTCTACATATGACATCGAAAAATGCTTATATTTCATTTTTTATTATATGTGTAGCCATACAAATACTAATAACTAATAACCAAATAACTAATGCAAATCGATATATACGTTTTCTCCGAAATGTATACTCGGAATCGATACGTACCCCTTTCCAATTTGTATATATATATTCATATATATAAATGAGGACATTGATACCTAGTGCGACTCTGCTTGGTTAAAAGTAAACTTAATTTTGCGTAATCCCATGCGTGAATTAATACTGCCACTACGATAATTGCCGAATGATCCATTTATTTTATTCATATTGGTACAAGTAAATTTGCATTTCAATCAGCGGATTTACTTTTTATTTCAAATAGATATTTCCGAAAACTCATTATATTAGAGTTATCGAAATATGGAAGACCCATCATATGGAATATCGAATTATCACTATTCAATGCAAAAAATAAAGTGCACTCTCAATTTTCTAACGCTTAAGACATTTGATCTTTCATAAAATGTCTCCGCGTCCATTTTTGTGCGGCAATATTTGGCTAGTGAGGTCTAAAAGTTTCGGTCTAGAGTCGATGCAAAAAGTACCAATTGTTCATAGCGAGACCGGTGTAGTCCTAAAACGATCATTCCGCTGATTAACCTTGCTCGGGTCTCCTGTTGAGGGGATTACTTCCCCACTGACTGGTAGGAAGGCCATCCGGCTCTTCCTAATCCTACTCACATTTCTCTCCATGGATAAATGGAAATTTGTCCGTCGCGAGCAGGCATATCCGGCAAGTCTCGGAGGCGACATATGAACATCGTTCATTTCTCGTGACCTCCATTTTTTTTCTGCAAGTTTGCAAATGCTTTTTTTCACACTTACAGGCGATGCACAAACGTGGAAAAGCCCGCAGTTGAAGTGAAACTCGCGAAGTGGACTACTCTATTGTTAATAATATAATAATAGAAATATATTGGTAAGTTTCCCAAAATAGTTAGAATGTATACAAATCTTTTTTTTTCCAAGCGAAAGTTATGCCCGCTATAAAGCGAATGTTTTATACAACTCATAAAGAAATTTTGAGTCATTTATAATTATGCCACGAGATTGTTTATTATTACCCTTAATTAGTATTAAGTGTTGCTGAAATATGGCAATTTCGCGGACATTGAGGTTGACAGCAATGCTCTTCATTCGCCAGCCAAGATTCGTAATCTGTCATCCAAACATGATGGTTCAATATTGAATGTATATGGTTTAGGATGGACAAGATGGGCTTTTTTTCTAAATGTTTACAAAGGTTTACTTTGCATTAATCCGTTGTTAGAAACCGTTTATCTTGATGCTAAATAGCCAAAAAAATGAGATCACTCGTAGCGTGAACGTTTTGGCTATCTAACCGCACGTGAAATTACACACGTTAAACTATTTTTTACCTCTGGTGTTGCGTGGTGAAAAAAAGTTAAAAAAAATCGTAAGGACTCGGTACATTTTCGATAATAACAGATATGTTTTTCAAACTTTAGTCTTGGATTGTGGCCAACGCCTTCTAGAATGGAAGATTTCCGCACTCACAGACCGATCACATTTATACCTCCATCGGTACTTTAGTAACTTCATTTCGTCAATTGCATGGAGTCAACTCAAGTCGTACAATTTACTGATTTTTTTATCTATTCAATTCTTCCGATATCTTCCCGACTGTAATGGAGGACGTATTATGGTCCTTCATCCAATCCTCCGTCATCAATTTATTGGCCGCATTGCCATCCTTCGTTCTACCTCATCGTATAATTATCATTGATTATTCCGTGTAATATTCGGCACGTTAAAAATGTTGGGTATCATATCCCATACGCTTAATATCTCATGTTTATATGTATTTCCATTATGTCTGCGAATATTTGCCGACAGGATGGCAATGCCAGGCGTGAGGATCCCCTCGAGAATGCAAAAGGGAAAGAGGACAGCAGGGAGAGGGAGGGTGAAAGAGAGAGGAGTGTGAGGGAGCAGCGCTCGTTGTATAAAAGTGAGGAAAACGGGAAAAGCAGCGAGTTGGTGGGAAAACGTGTGTACATACCACATTTCGGTGGACGATTAGATCCCTCCTACCATCCTATCCCATAGGGAGATCCACACGAAGCTTTCACGATGTCCAAAGGATCACCCGTATAGCTTCGCTGTGTTTTTCCAAGCCTGGTCTCTCATCTGCTCTACACCGTATTCATTTTTCTCTCTTTTCTTTTCCAACTCTGTTGTTGAAGTTTTCGACTGGAGGGAAATAAACTCTCATTCCGCGTTTTCCACATGCCACTATTCGATATGATAGTCGTTTTTAATTATACCTTTGGACTTCACTGGTACAGTAATACCACTCGACGCTGCTTTCAGTCGCAAAACAGTCGAAGAGACTCCATTTGCCTTCAACGTGCCTCCATCACTCGCGAAATTCATTCAGTTGGCTATCTCATGAAAGAACCTTCAACTGAAAATTGAAGAGGAAATAAAAGGTAGAAATATAGCACCTCTTAATGACGCTTTATTCTACAATACGTTTTCCCAAGTGTGATCGGGACGTGGTCGAAACTATTTCCAACGAAGATTCATACGGATTTTGTCTTCGATTTTATGGCGAAGACGATATTTTTGTTCCTTTCAACCATTCTCATCGAATGATTCAATTTCTTTAACATCGAATATATATCTTTTTATATCCGAACTGGCTTCAATGCTCGAGTTCATTTGCGCATGGAGACACGTCATTCCCATGCAAAGATTTCTCTTCGTTAAAGCCATGAGGGGCTTTGAAAAACGAAAGGGGTTCCATTCGCCCTGCTCGTTGTTTTCCGCGATCGTATCGCTATTTTCCGATACCTATCGAATCGCGAATTATTCTTCACCCTGTCAGCATTTTCATTGCGTTTCGCAGATAGTGCGATTGACTGATTTTGATGAAGGAATTTCGTTTCACCCTCACGTCACTCTGAACGCTTGATGTATCCGTTTGCCCATAGCTATGCTGCTCTACCAGCAATTTAGTAGTGTATACACAAAAGTGACGTCCGAAATACGCATTTTCAGATATACGCATATATGCCTACGTATGTATATGAACGACCGAAGCTATTACGCTGAATATACACGCATCAATCGTTTCGATAACCGGAGGTACATATTCGGCACACGCGTCGCGAAATAATCCGAAAATATCGATTTGATTTCTGGTCCGATCGGTTTGCCCATTTCAACTTCGTACCTGTATCAGTACATAATTGTCTTTCACTCTCTGTTCATTCTCTGTGATGTTAATCATTGTGCAATCAGGCATTTCTGCAGTTAATAAACAAGGGGTCGAATGAGACAATTGTTGGATGCTTCATTGTATAGTATATCGGGCATTCCAGAGTACATTCTTGCGAATCAGCCTCTTCTTTGATGAAGGCGTTTCTTTTTTCAGTCGAGTAATCGGTTTGAAAAAAGTCTCGGCCCAGTCCATTTCTGACGAATTTTATCAGAACTCAGGTTGTTGTTTTTTCTTCAAATCTGGCGCATTAGGTGCGTCATATTTATTCCATGAAGGAAGTAAAACTGAACAATTTGAGGGTCAGAATTGATCGAGAAGTAATGGAGTTATATTGCTGCATCAGATCATTCGGGATGAGAATACCGTCAAAATATGTTTCTTTTTCTGAAAAAGTGATTTTTTGACTTTGACGACTAGGCATAACTCCTTAACGGTTCAAGTAATTATGCAATGTGAGGACTTTTCCGAAAAACGACGGGAACATTTTTTTCTCACTATGATGTTGTTTATTCCATTATAGTGAGTGTTATTCCGTCGGGGGAGGCTGACATTTCTCATTAATTCCATATGTTATGGGGTATTGAAGTTTCTAGAAACAGGTAATATTTCGACACTTCACTGAACGGCTACGTGTTCCTTATACATAGTACATTATGAAGGTAACGATGTATATGTTTTGAGTTCGGTGACAACAACTGTTCTGTTTCCGGAAACAGGTAATATTTAACGCCTCTTCTTTGTCGTCGCTAAACAGCTACGCGTTTCCTTATAGATGGTGTATTATGAAGGTAACAATGTATATATTTTGGAACGATGAGATATGTTTTGATTTCGTGAATTTTTCTTGAAGCGTCAATATCCAGACCATAGTGATCGATTTCACATGATTTTCGAAGTCTTCGGAGCCATGAAGGAAGAATAGAAATTTCGACACTTTTCGACATCAATTTTTTTCAAGGTTTTCATCGGCCCTTATTAGGGCCACAGGAATTACCAACATAGTACAATTGTATAATGCTTCATAGTCCCCAATATAGGCGCCGAAATATTTGAAAATTCCTCATTTTATCACGTGTTTCCGCGAACTTCAAAACCCCATAACTTATGGAATTAATGGAAAATGTCAGCCTCCCCCGACGGAATATCACTCATTATAATGGAATAAACGAGTTCGCGGTGAAAAAAAATTAATTTCCCGTCGTTTTTTCGGAAAAGTCCTCATACTGCATAATTCCCGCGGTTCATTTCACGTCTTCTGATTATCATGATTTTAGTAGTACATTAAATGATTGAATAATCATTCAATTGCCGAACGATAACATGTAAAACAAGAAACGAATGGTCTTTGGAGGCAAGGTTGGCATTGTTTAAAACAATTGATTAAAACAACTGTTTAAAACAGTGTTTAAAACACACACAAACATACAGTCCTGAATGAAACAATGTTTAAAACAAATTGTTTTGAATATTTTTAAAACACGATACTAAAAACATCAGTGTTTTTTTTATTTATTATATCAAGAAAATATAGTTGGAGTTATGAGAGCACTAAACAGAAATCCGACTGAGGTGTGATGGGATGATGTGTGATGAGATGAGTGCGTGAGACATGGCTGTGAAAAAATATTAACTTTAACGTACTTATTTTATAATTGACCAATTCTAGATATGAGGACGAATCATAAATCAGAGAAAATAGCTATTGAGTAATAATTTTAACAATTTTACTTAGTACTTTAGTAAACAAGTAAGGAACATTACGTAACCAAATTATTTAACATATTTAATATATAAATAATAATTTCATTATGATGTCAGCTGTACTTCAGATTACACCCCATATATTCTTTTACACATGTTTTAATCAATGTTTAAAACCTGTTTGTAACATCTCATAAAAAACTTTTAGGTCCAACTGATTCAAAGCATGTTTTTTTTGTTTTCTAAATAAAACATGATGTTTTGTTCTTTTTGAAATAACACTGTTTTTCTCCAACCCTGTTTGGAGGTAATTAGGATGCAGCCAAGATCGTGTGCTAATTTGTTCGAGTTTCAGAAAGGACGAGGTAATTTTATTCAATTTTAGGAAAGTATCAGTACATTGGTGGAAACCATCAGCGGATACTACTTCCGGTAAAATTGTACGCCTAGCTCTTTCGTCGAGGTATATACGGCGTTGTTACCCCGCTAAAACGAACATGCATATCACATGTGTATGCAGAAACGATTTATCTCCCGTATACTCGTTATTCCAGCCCTGAATATATATATGGGCATATATGGGCTCGCGGTTCGCGCGCGCTATCGCACAAAATTACATTAACATAAACACGCGGGCGTCCACGTTCGAGCTCCGAACTAACGCCCGCCAGTAACCTCGTGCATGCATCAAAAATATCCTATAACCATAGGCCCATGTCTGTGCACATCTATAGGCGCAATTATTTCATTCTTGTATTAAGGTGTTGCGAGAAAGGGCGTTTTTTTCGTTCTCAAATATTTATCGACCGTGGAAGTTCTTGTACCTGTATACGCCGACAAAAGAGTTCAGCAAAAAGCTCGACGCCGTGCGAAACATTCGAACAAACTTTCGAAGGGGTCTACAGGGGTGGTGCCAAAATATAATGAAGCAAAATTCTACCACGGACAATTCGATTTCGGCGGAAAAAATGCCGCATAATTTGTTAAATTTTTACGTTGTTGAGTTATGAAGAAATAAAGGTGTGGAGTCTCTGGGGCAACGAAGAAGTTGGAGGCCCTAGCTATTTTTCAATCCTGATGACATTTTTTTCATAGTGTAAGATTATTTATTGCGAAGAAACGAGATCCTTTCGAACAATGTACGTAGATTTCGGAGAAGACAAGACAAAAAATTCAATTCCGTCGTTGGGGAGAATGGAACTGCGGGATTTTTTCGACGAAAAATCATTACTGATTCGGATGAAATCCAGCTGCCGGAGGAAATCACTTTTTGTGCTGAGAGCAATCAATTTTGACAAGAGCATTGTCTCGTCGTTGTTTGAAGCCTATTTTTTATAATTCTTATTTTTGAAACTGAACGCTCTCCAGTGCAGTTGGAAACCATCGACACCAAGTACATTCGCAATGTTATTTCATGTCAGTGTTGGGAAATGTAGCTCTTAAATTGTGACTTTCAAGTATTTGATACTAGAACAGTTCCTTAGGTAATTATTGAAACTTTTGTGGGCGTTTCTTAGCAGTTGCTAAAATTAATATGAGTCAACAAAGGTTTCTTTATTTCAAATATACCACCAGATTAAAAAAAATTAATGGTTGGCTCAATCAACGTAACATTTTCAAGATTATAATCCATGGCATCTATTCTTTTACAAAGGATTCATCGTATTCGGGGGTTTTCATGTTTTACAGAAATATGCTTTGAAATATAATATAAAAAGAGTGCCCTGTGAAAATAAATATGATAGCTCTTTTTTCTTTGTCGGATCCGTGGAGTGATTTTTTTTCACTGACAAGAAACTTATATATGTGACAAAGGATTGTAATCTATTAGACACGTATTTTGTTCTATCGGCAGAAAAACGGCTTTAAAGGGGAAACTACCCCTCAACGAAAGGCGTGTCGAGGGGTGATTTAGCAATTTTACCCACAAACAGTCGACTGATTTGAATCAAACAAAAATCATAATTCTTCTACCGTAGAGCGATGAAAAATCCACGTTAGAAGAATTTTTGGTTATTCAATTAAGGGGTAAGGCCACTGTAAATTTTTTGAAAAATCGATTTTTTTTTATTGGCTATAAAAAACTATTCGCAAAACTTTAAACGCGTTTTTCTCGAAACATGGTTTTTCAAAATGGCACGCAGCATAACTCGAACAATTTTCATTTTTTTTACTTGAAATTTTAACCAGATGTGAACATTTACATTATCTTGAGAATGTCGATCGGAATTTTCAAGAACTTTATTTATTGATTTTTTATTAACAAAAAGCTTGCCGTTTTTTTCGTCAAAAATCAATTTTTTTTTTCAAACGCACGCCAAATCCACAAAAATTGATACTTTTTAAAATCCGATCGACATTCTCTAGCTATAGCCCTCTAGATTAATGGTTTTTTTTTTTTTTTCTAGATTCAAAAGTGCACCAGTGGTGCTGCGTGCCGCGGAGCCCTGGAAGCAAAACATGTCCCGGGAAGATAGCTGTGGAACCGCCATTTTGTTTTTTTTTTACTGTAAAAAAATTTTATAATAAAGTTTAATGTATGCCCGATAACACTATTAAAAGTTTTTTTTCAAATACCTTGAATTTCGGGAGCAAAAAATTAGTGAAAAAACCTTTTTTTTTGGGCCGTTACAGTGGCCTTACCCCTTAAGGGCTGGCAAGCGTTTCGTCAAAGGGTGGTTTCCCCCTTAAAATCGTTTTTTCGCTGATAAAAAAGGTCTCATAGTTTTCAATGCTTTATCACATCTATGACTTTCAACAAAATCGAAGGCGAACACTTAGGTGATATTCATTGTAAGGGTTGCATACCCTTCGTCAGCAAATTTACTTAAAAATTTGAATTGTGAAGGCCCCGTAAGAAATTTTCGTAAAAAATGTGTTTGAAAAGTCGGTTGACCAAATTCCAGACGGTGAGGGTTTCAAATATGTCGATATAAACTGGAATATCTCACACATCCTCTGCGCCCCATTTATCCCCCGCCCACACCACTAGGGTTCAACTCGAGCGGTTTGTGGTACTTACATGTCAACCACCGCGATATATACGTCAAGTCTCTCAATGTATCCTATGCAGTATAGTCGCTAGCATTGGCTCGTAATTTTAAACGTACGTGGCAATGAAATCGTCCAATAATGTTCATGCCATAAAGTGCAAACGTTTTCAAATGAAAACGAGCAGTGGCAAAATTATGATATCGTGATAAGGCATGTATTTTCATGTTGGGAATACTTACTTGACTGTTTGGAAACGAATAGACAAATTTGAGTTTGGAAATCCGATTACCATACTAATATTAGACAATTATAGTGTCGTTTGTGAAGGTGGGGAAAATGGAATAAGGTGGGCACGTGCAAAGGGAAACCACCCTGTACGATGTAAGATTAAAAAAAATTTAAAATGGTGTCCCTCTCAATACTCCTTTTTTTTCGGGCCGAAATTTAGCTGGTACGATTCGAATACGATGCTAAGACGAAATCGATAATTTTTGAAAAATTTGGGTGTCTGTCTGAACGAAATTGGCGTAAAAACGGCTGGAGGATTTCTCTCGAACCCTTAAAGTGCAAAAAAATCCTTTCAGAAATTCTCCTTAGAGCGTTCATTGTGGCTCTGTCAAGCAGAACCTGAAAAAATATGACTGCCCTCTAAAAGGACAGTTGCCCGCGATACCCTTCAGCATTTATAAGGAAATTTTCAGTGTCATTAGCTTTAAACATGACCTGTGTCAATTTCATATTTTTTGATCCGGTAATATGGTTATGGGTATGAATTCAACTATACATGAAACATTTTTTTTACTACGTTCGTATATAATCCTTAATATAACATGAATCGACTTTTTTTTACTAACCTTGGTATATAATCTTTGATACTATGTGACCCTGAATTCCCGATTAACACATGTACTAAATTTTCAAGGTAGCGACGAGTGAAGCCCCGGATAAAGTGTTTGTAATTTAGCTAGTGTTAAAAAATAAGTATAACTTTGGCGAAGTTTTTACTCATAATCGGGGGCTTCTAAAAAATACTAAATTTAACAGAAAACAGCTACGTGCAACAATACCAACAGCAATACTCCCGGAATTTGAATTTCTTAAATTCAAAATCGGGCACTTGTATCCAGAGTTATGTTTCCAGCCAGGTCGAGAAAACTGGTTTCGAGAAAAACGCGAGTCAAAGTTTTAGTATGTACCTTGGTCAATTTTCAATATGTTTAACTTGAATTTTTCCACACATTCTTGGATACGTATACGTTGAGAAAATGCAAAAAAATCGTTTTTTTCCCTTCTGAGAAGTGTCACGCCTCAAACGTCTAGTAATATATCAATTTTGAAAACTGTACGACCTTTGAATTGGGATATTCAAGCAAGATTTATAAAATACAAGTCACATGGTTTTTCTTTTCTGTCCGAATAAAAATGTTTTTTTTTTCATTAAACTACGCCAAATACAATATTCAATAAAGTTGAGCCAAACACTATTACGTAATTGAGACATGGGTAGTGCGCCGATACTGATTCAGGAAAACAGGATTCGTAATAATAATCATGGCACACACTGAGGCTCCTACGTAACGGACGATCATTTCGAACAGCTGCTGAAGAGGCCTGGGCTGATAATTGCTCACGGTGGGTTCGTGACGATTGTTAAGCTCTTAAACGCGTGTATGCAATCAACGCGGTCGTGAGGCTTGAACGGCAAGAGAGAGAGAGGGAGAGAGAGAGAGAGAGAGAGAGAGAGAGAGAGAGAGTGAGGTAAATGTACGGAGAGCTAAGCGAGAAAGCAGGGTTGGGGGAGGGTTTGAAGGTCTTCACAAGTACAGGTACAAACCAATGCAATCGCCAATTGAGCAATCGTGATTCAACAACGCATCGACACATGTGTTGGTATCGTATAGTGAATTCTATACCGTAACTGCAACAATTCTTTTTTATTCAAGGATTAATGAACTTCAACTGTTTAGATTCACATTTCGCGTTTCATCCAAAGAGCTATTCACAATACAACTTTTTATTCATATTGATTACAATTATAATTTCAATTATGCGAATTCTATAACGCAACTGCAACATTTCTTTTTTATTCGAGGATTAATGAACTTCAACTGTTTAGAATTCACATTTCGCGTTCCATCCAAAGAGCTATTCACAATACAACTTTTTATACGTATTATTGCCATTATAATTTCAATTATGATCAATAAGTTATGTATACACAAGGAAAGAGAATCCTCCAGTGCATTTTACTGAAAAATATGCCCGTTTCTTGTAGTCAACAAATTTGTCGATCAGGTTTCTAATGCCTGAAAAGCAGAACGAAAATTGACTGACCCCTTAAAACAAAATAGGATCTTTCTGAAGCTTAGAACGAAACTGAAGTATAATGTTTCACATTTGCCTGGTTTTGTTTGCTCTCCGCGTGAACATAGAACGAACACAACGTTTTATTTATTCATAAGTACAGTAAATGTACTTGCTGAGTATTGCTGATGAGTATTGCTATCGAATGTTGGAACGGATATTGAACGGAGATTACTTGATTGAAACTCAAATTCAGACTCTTTCATGTATATTACTAAAAACGTTATATTTCAATGCAGATACTAATATGAAAACGTGAAAAGATGGACGGCTGAAAAACTTCTTCATTCGAGGTTTTTGCAATATTAAGGGAAGAAAACACTGTGACGGGCCAAAAAAGGTCGGTTTCCGAATTTTTATGTCTACTAGATTATTCTTTTGGAATTCGGAAAAAGAGTTAATGTTATTAAGCATACGTTGAATTCATTTCGTGTATACTTTTATTTAAAAAAAATTAACCATTAACAACGTTATGGTATAATAGACCATCTGTATAAAAAATGTGGTACAACGGCCGGATCGAAAAATTGACAATGGTTGGTCTGAACAAAAGAAAAAGTAAAAAGTTTTATAATCCATATAAATGTAGTTCTCGGTGTACGTAGCCGTTATTCGAAAAAAAATTACCAAACCGCGGGTGCTCAAAAAAAAGGGTAATTTTGACGAACTTTTTGGCTTATATATGGAGGCTTAAAAAGTAGTAAATAAAAAACGACGGCTACCTCCAACTGATTGAAAGTTTAGCCATATGTAAATTGTTGCGCTACCCGTTCTCACTAAACCGTTTGTATCTTGGTGAATTTTCAAAATTTAAACTTGAACATTTTTTTACATATTCTTAAATATGTATGGGGGCAAGTCCCCCAGTGGCAGACACCTAAGGTTTTCAGACAATGAAAAAATAAATGTAACTTTATTTATGAAATAACTACGTCAACGAAGTTTAAAAGCAAAATAAATGAACAAAAATGCAACTTCTGCATAAGCATACTTTAAAACTTAAATCAAACTTTCGTAAAATGTTGCGCCCTGCCGAGATAGTACGAGTGTCCGAAGCTAGGTGCCTTCCGGCGTCACAGGACTTCCCCCTACTTTGAGGAAATACAAAAAAACCGATTTTTTACCCATCACAGTGGTGTCCCGCCTTAAGGGGCTATACCAGTGTGAACGCTGCAAATTTGGGTGATTTTCGGGAATTTTTTTGGAAGAAAAGTACTTAATTAAATGTTTCGCAAATTTAAGAATGTATTTGGCTATATTTGACCGTTATTACATACTTTTTCCATAGAAAAATATTGAGATCCAAGCGACTTATGCGCTGCCTTCTGAGGCGCAAAAAAAAGTTCCTCCACTGCTGACATGATTCCGGCCGATTAAGTAGCCGAAACCGAAAAAGGAAAAAATGTGGTCAAACTGGAAGGTATTTCCTGTACAATGACGTAGGATTTTCGAAAAATATAAAAATCTAACAAAATGGCGTAGTTATAAAAAAAAAGCTGTTTTCTTGCCTATAAAATGGTCGTTTTTTCAATGCCAAATCGCCAATTTTCATCCAATCAAAAATATTCGACGTCATTGTAGAGTAAATATATTCAAGAGTACGCAGTTCAAGTTTTAAGTCAATCGGATAATTGCTCTTTGAGTTATAATGTCCGCAAATTTGAAAAATCTCATTTCGAGAAAAACGTGTTCAAAGATTAACTGGGGCATTTTATACCTACGAGCGGTTGCTCTTTAGAAGGCTGCTTTTCGAGGAGTACTAGAGATACGGCCGTGACATTTTTACAGGCTATTCTTTAAAGTATAAACTGTCGAAAAAGGCAAAAAAATCGATTTTTTGAAAGTGTCACACTGGTATAGCCCCTTAAGGTAGTAACAGTCAAACATTGTAGACACCTCACAACACATTCAGTGCATTTTTTAATTCCAAACTATAATTTAATTTTTATAGATGATAATTAATGAATTCTAATTTTTTCCTGATCATATTTTTAACGAAATATAAAATATTATTGTATTGTCTCAATATACAGTGGCTAAAACACATATTTCCTCATCGCACTTTTTCCGTGTGGTTTTCGGGGGTCATTCAACCACAACATTAAAATAAACAAGAAAAACAGCGTCTATTTTTCGAAGACCTTTTTTTATGAGTGAGCTGTGCTTATAAAATAACTTTTTTTCACTGACTGTAATTACAAGTGACAAGGAAAAAATGTTTCACTAAAAACGCCCCATATATGTGGATAATTCATCTCAACGTCGAGCATGTGCAGTCAACTGTGTGTATTGGAGAAGTACGTGCTTCTCGATTATAAACGAGAAGTTTATATGCGCGATTGAAGACTCTCCCAGTCATCGTAACACAATGTTCAATAGTGTACTGTATGAAGTGCATCGTTAGCCACTGACGGATATATCGAAGTGGGCTTTCATTTCCCCTTGATGCGAAAACCACAACTGATCATTCGGCACAGTTGTTCGGTAATATCACACTAGATTAAATGCACTAATACACCATTTGGTAATGGCAAAGGAATGTAGCAATGGCGCACCAATTATTTTCTATTTTAAAGGGTTCCAAACATCACAGAATAAATGATGGCAAAATTGATCATGTGGGTTCACGTCGAAGCAGAATTTTCTTTTACCTCTAAAGCGACCAACTGCTGACGTTCGTGGAAAAATGTAGTCATGTTTTATGGATTAAAAAAACGATGTTTTTTTGCATTTTCTCAATGTATACACAATCGAGAATATGTGAAAAAATCTCCAAGTTAAAATGTTGAAAATTCACCAAATTACAAACGTTCTAGTAAGAGCAGGTAGCGCAACGCTTTACGTATACTAAAACATTCAATCGCATTTTTCTCGAAAGGACGTTTCTCGATCTGTAAAATAATTGTCCGATTTTCCATTTAAAATACCGAAATTTCCAATAGCAGTAGTTATCGCTGTACGTAGCCGTTTTGTTTACTTTGTATTTTTTTAACACCCCGAATTAAACTAAAAATTTTCCCCAAAATTACACTTTTGTTACCACCCGCCATTTGTGAATTGTTTTTTCCGCAAACGGCTCCGTACAACGAGAACTAAGTTTAAATAGATTATAAAACTTTTATTTCCATTTCTCATACCAACCATTGTCATGTTATTGATCCGGTCGTTTCACAATTTTCATACAGACGGTAACCTCTGTATGAATACCTCAAATAAGTAGATAAATTTCAATTTTTAAAAATAAAAATGTACACGAAATAAGTTTAATATATGCTTAATAACATACCTATTTTTCAAATTCCAAATAAATATTCCAGTACACAACAAAATCGAAAGAACAACCTTTTTCCGGTCCATCACAACGGTGAAGCAGACCAATGTATGTGCGCTTACAACCTGTGTAGTCTCGACAATTGTTTCTCAGTTTGTACGAGTAACATTGAGTGCCCGAATCCGAATAACTACATATTAATCCCCTTCCCTAAAATGTCATTTTTTCGTTCCGCGAAAATCACGAATCCCATACAAAGCTACAAAGCCCTGCCCACGCAAACGCTTTCCACAAACTGCATGAAAACTTTGGCAACTGCATAGAAAAACCTTGGGGTCTCGCTAGCTCTGATTACTCGTGGAAAAAAAGCTGTTGAAATGTTTTCCCCTGCGAGTCCGAGTAACAAATTACCAGTCCGAGTCTGAGACCGTGGTACAGGTTGGTTTTTAACGCAAGACTCGTTCGTTAATGAAAGATTTGAAGCGAAGTAAGACGCAAACGAAAAGCTACGAGTTTGCTGCACATAGGCTAGCTGGAGGAAGGACAGAGAGAGAGGGAGTAGGTGAGGGAGGGATAAAAAGCGTCTAAGGTGTTCTCAACGTCCCGGTGGGAGAGGTAATGCGGCACTGTGTGGGCGACAGCCCCGGACGGTGGTGGGGCTGAGGAGAAACGTGTGAGAAGGTAGAAAAATCGCGAGTGCAAATGCGCTGGAATGGGTGAACGCGGCTGTGTAGGACGACAAGAAAAGCGCGCGAGAGAGAGAATGGAGCTCTGCCCTCTAGCGGGACGCTCTTGCATCATTCGCTGCTGTGGCGAGTTATTATCCTTTTCTTTTCGCCTCTTTTATCCTCTACCCCACCCTCTCTCTCTCTCTTTCTATCTCCCTCCCGCGATCTACTAACATTCGCAAACACACTTCTCCCTGCACACCCCCTCTTCAGGGTTTAACAATTCGCGGCGCGTCGCGTTAACAGCGTTACGACAACAACCCCGAGTTGTAGAAACTTATAACGAGAAAATAATGAACTCGGTTCACCGGGTGTGTTTGGAATGCAGGTCGGTGTGCTTCTTGCGACTCTCTCTCTCCCTCTCTCCCTCTCTCTGACTCTCTCTGTCTTTCCCTCTGACACTCCTCTCCTCTTTTCCTCCCAACGTTACCTTTCGTCCGCATCTCTCGCTTTCACTTTGACTCTCTCCGTCTTTTCCGCTTCTGTTTCGACCTGCAACCACTTCTCAACTGGGAGGCTGCTGCCTCTTTGCACAATCCCCCTAGCCCACTTCCACCCCACCTTATCGAATGCAGGGGAACTCACAACCAGCTTCTCGTCATTCTTAGGTCGCCCCAAAACTCGAAAGGGCAGTGGCGATGTGGCGAAGCCCCAACCTCCACCCTCAGTAGAAACAGCAACGTCTGACGCCAAAGGGAAAACCATGGCGAATACAATCCAACCCTTCATTCAGAGCTCAGTATTATAGCACACACGTAGCCACCCGGCTCTTGACACATGTCCACCTCGCTGCCTCCAACGCTGTGTTTGTCGCCGCGTGAAAAGCAGACGGCCGTCATACTATGTCTCTCGAGAACGGTGGAGGTATGCTATTTACGCCCTTTTGTTTCTTGAACATTGTCGCGAGAATTTCGAACTTTCTGGGACACAAAAGTTTCGTTGCATCTGGTATTTCGATACTTCCATTTCTTTTGCTCTTCTGTACCTCCTCCTCTCGCATTCTTTTCGATCGCCTTTGTTCTCTTGTGCTCTCGCATTGATATCGGACTCGAACCTTACCTTTTTCGATCCTTGGATGTAAATGCAAATAAAGTGAACCTCCAAGCGTGGGGATGGGAGGCGGTCGCACTTTTTAAACCTCCGGCTGTAATTCGTATGCAAAGGTAAACGGATGTTTAGGTGAGAAAAAAAGTTAGCGAAGAGTACGTTTTCATCTAGTGGTTTTTAACCGTCCAGGACACATCAAAGGCTCTCAAGCATAGATATGTTTATTGCAAATACGGTTATTGTTAAAAAATGGACGTATACAATTTTTGGGCTTAAGGCTTAGGCCTTAGGCCACAGTAACGGGTGTACAGTCAAGTGCGAATTTAACAATTTTTTTTCCTATTTAAAAGTGATTCGCTCATAAAATTAATGACACATCTATTTAGTATAAATATCAGGCTGTTAGAAAATATGTTCTGTTTCAATTGGCGTGACAAATAACTTCAACAATTTGTACTCGATTCACTTCAAATCTAAAAGTTATGTTCCTAATTGCATTTCGCAGAGAAGTACGTCCGGAATTTTTGATTAATCGAAAACTTTTCATTTTATAAGCCGTTTATGAGCAGTTATAACGAAATGCTTCACTGAAAATTCATTTTTTAAATTTAAATACCTACAACTTTTACATAAAACAATATTTTTTAATTCCGTACGCATTTCTCTAGATACTCTAATGCGGATTGAGGAGAATTTTTGTTTTTTGTTCCGGGTCAAAAATTGTTGATGCTGAATGTCACGCCGCGGAGCCCCTAAAAAAAAAAAAAGAAAATATTAGTAGCCGGCCATTTTGTACATCGAAAAAAATATTTATAAATTTTCTAACAGCTTGATATTCATACTAAATAGATGTGTAATTAATTTTATGAATGAATCACTTTGCATACGAAAAAAATTGTTAAATTCACACATGATTTTATACCCGTTACTATGGCCTAAGGCCTCAAAGTAAGATTGTTGTCTATAGAGCGTTGTTTCGGAGGTGATTTTTGAGATGGAATGACCATTATATTGTTCTTGTTTTGCTTTCTGCAAATGTTCACACTTTTTGTTTATTGATTCTGTGGAAATACGTACAAATATAAATGAAAAACAAAACTAATTATCATGTATGTACGTTTGTACGTTTGGTTACAACGGTGCGCGGAAAATGCCCTCAATTGGCGACCAGTGTTGTGCTCGTTGTGTAAATTTGAAAAAGAAACCGAATATATTCTTAATCTGTATGAGAGTTGTGATGATGGTCCCAAATTCAGCAAAAAAATGTACGAAATGGCGGCTTGCTAAGTTTTGATTATCAATTTTTCCTATTTTTCTGACCCATTCTACGAGTTATATGCAAATAAAAAATTATTTTGACCCAATTCTGCTACCAACGTTGACAGTTTACTGAAGATGTATGCCAAATCTGAGCTCAATCGGCCAATTGGTTATCGAGATATCGTAGTTGCCGATTTCAAAAACATTTTAAAGTTCAACAGTTCAAAGTTTGCTGCGTCTCGACAGCACGCCCCTAGCGAACTCGTTATAATTTCCATAACTCGGCCAATTTTATGAGTGTGATTAAACGGTATTCACATACGTATTCAGAAAGGTTCTCTAGAATAATAAAATAAAAAACGATCGTTTCAAATTTCTAGACAGCAATGCTGCCTTAAAATCAAATTTATGTGCTAAAAAACGAAGCTACATTTTTCCTTCGAAAATAGCGCATACTTTTCGCGAGATTTCGAGTTGAAAATTATACCTTCGTAATTAATTTTCAATTTTTTGGCAAAGGTTTTTCGTTAAACTCAATAAAACAATGATTTCACCTGAATGGATAATTCCTCGGATTAGTTGGAATTTACCACCATGCTGATAAATTGAGGTACGGTTTTTCGACTTTTGTGAGGAACATTCATACGTTTCTTTCGAGGCCTTGACATTCTCGGTAATATATGTTAAGTAACGGTTAGTAAAAAAGGCCACGAAAGTGGCTACATACGTTGTTTAACTTCCAGTGTAGGTAATGTTCAAACCTGTATACCAAATGTCAGAGATGAGGTGCCCGTTGATTCAGTAGATACTGCTTGTACGTGATTCACGTAGACGCGATTTCGAGCGACTGGATATTTGAATTTCGTAAATTCCGCGTTACCGGCTGGATGGGTGATACGAGGCGAAGACAGTCGGGGAATAAAAATACGAGGCGTCTTGGATCGCGCCGGAACATCGTGTGTATTCGAATTGGATGGATGTACGGGCGAGAGACAGAGGCCATGGATACCGAGACGTTGGAATCTCTTCGAGATCGGGCTCGTCGTATCGTTGAAAAACCAGTCACGACACTGGAAGACTGATGTGTCTTAACGTCAGCTTTGCTAAGCCCTTTTCTTCTTCCCCTCTTTGCGCTGATTCCAAACTGCAAAATATCGAGTAAAAAATGACCTCGTCGATAGTTTGTCAGTGCTGTTAAAGGTATCCTCGGTAGACGAAAAAACTACCAGTTATGTGCACTGACAAGGAACATCCCTCAGGTGACACTCTTCGATTTTGTTGAAAATTGGATATGTTGTAAAGCACCGAAAAGTAAGCGATACGTTTTTTTTTTTATCGGCGGAAAAACGGTTTTAAGGGGTGAAATCACCCCTCGAAAATAGGGGTGTTTTTCGTTTTTCCTCGATAACGTTATCGTTCTCATATCCAATGTATAGTTCTCGAAAAAATAAACATTGTTGCAATTTGAAATTTTTTTATATCTCGTACCGTTAACGCGTTACCCCCACTTGTAGCGCAAAAAAAGGCCTTTTTCATGAATTTTTTAAAAGAAAACTACAAAACTTTTTTAATCGATTAATATACCATCTTAAAGAATACATCTTGAAGAACTTTCAGTAATTTTTGTATTGAAAAATATTACATTGTTTAGTGGCAAATGGCCGTCAATGAAATAATGTTTTTATATACACGGTTTGCGGTGACCAACATTGCGGCGAAGTGGATCATCTGGAAAAAAAATGCGGATGGATTTAGTCAAATATAAGTATAAACTAGTCTTTAATCGAAGGATTTTAAAAAATATTCATTTTTCACAAAATGGCGGACAGTCAAAGTTAATGGTTCGATTTTAACGAAAAAAACGGCCGTTTTTTGGCTATAAAACGGCCATTTTTTTTCGAAAAAAAAATCAAACGATTAAAGACTACATTTTTATGTATTAAATAAGCCTGCAAAATTTCAAGAAGATCGGTTCATTAGTGTTCGAGTAATCTTGGCCACCGACTTGAGAAATGCCATTTTGAGAAAAATGCGTTTAAAGTTTCAATTTCAGTTCTTCAATTCACGGATTCTTCTCTTTCAACGCTCATATCTCAGTCAATTTTGTTCGGATCGACTTGACATTTTCAGGACATATTCTCAGATACTTATACTTCAAAAAAATGCAATAAAAAAAATCAATTTTTTCAAAATCGCAACTGGGGGTAACCCCTTAAAACGTTATCGACGAAAAACGAAAAACACACCCATTTTTGAGGGTGCGTTTCAGCCCTTAAAACCATCTTTCCGCCAATAAAAAAAAATACGTATCGCTTAGTTTTCGGTGCTTTATAATATATCCAAATTTCAACAAAATCAAAGGGTGTCATCTGAAGGATGGTCCTTGTGAGAACAATGTATGGTGATTTTAACTATATCATAACCATATTTTATATTTCCCTGAAGGGACAACAATATTTTATGGTCACAGATACTGGCAAAAGTTTAGTACCACTTATTGATATTTCAGCAGCTGCATAGAGTATAATATGCAGATATGTTAACCGCAACCGCCAATCTTACAAGCATACGTTTATTGTTCGAGTTTTATACTATAGTAGGTTTTCATAAAATGCATAGGGAAGAAGCACCATCTGTCGGATAGTTGCTTAATATCGGATAGTGGTTACGTCGAGTTTCCCTATAGCGACATCTGTTTTTCTTTTTATACACTAATAACTAGTCGCAAGATTTCACCGCTGCAAAACTTTTGGTTGCCAAGCAACTAAAATAGCCAAACATTGACATTAGTCTGTATGATTTATGTTTTTCTTATTTCTGATGAACATTTCTTTTACTTAAGAAATATATACTTAATAAAACGATGAGCGTTTCTTTGACTTAATAAATGTATAATGTTTGCAAAAATAGCAATATGTACAAAAATATGATTGTTCATATTTGGCCATGTCAAATGTTAATATCAGTTGTGCCAAAATGTTCCCCCCTAGTCAGAAATTGATACAGAGTTAAAACAATAAACGTTTTGTTTTACTTTATCCAAAAATAGTCTCCTAACATAAGATGTAAGAAAAAATGGAGTTTGGGTCCTTATATCAGACATCCGATTAAAGGCAACCTTTTCGAAATCCAAGATTCCTGTCATTTTTTTGTAAAACCTAACGCAAAATATTTAAATGTAATTCGTACAATAATTATTAGAATCTTGTTGTATTTGACATGCAGACCATAAAATCAGAAAATATGAGGGTCTCAGCAATTGTTTACTTTTATTTTTCAATATCAAACAAAAGTATCTGATATGACAAATCAATCATTTTTTATTATAACTCGTCATTCCCCGACTTTCTATGATGATTAATATCGAAGAAAATATTTCGCCTACACATGGAATCGAAAGTACAATCTAGCTGCCTTTCTTATGCCTATACTACGCACGCTGCCACTATAGATTCTATCGAGTCACTTTTCATAAGATCTGACAAATTACACTCGACAAACGTTAATGTTAACCATATGAATTGTGCAAACTCGAATAGAATAGTAGAAGTTTTACTTGAACTAAACCGAACGTACAGTACAGCAGTAGTATTTGTGCGCCGATTTTGTGATAGCATTGCATTTACCATATCTATATTATCAAGCTTTTTACATTATTTAACAATTATTTCGGGGATAATAGTCAAACACGCCACCCACATTACAAACTCAGACAAACTTTTCCCTTATAGGTGTATCAACCATATCATAATTGCGGTGTCAATAAACTACAGGGAATTTTACTACCCCCTCTTTTACCATAAACATTTATTATAAGTCTTTTCTCTCAGTGCATAATTATCTTTGTGGAAAACGAGAAAATCTCGACTAATTCCATTACTTTCATCTATTTAGCGTTTCGAAATCATTTTGTGCGATTATTTAGTTAAATTTCATTAAACTCGTCCGTCGCTTTTACGAACCATTCACGGTGCTAAAATATTATGATTATTTCCACAATCAATTAGTCATTTCTATTTCTCTGTAAGGTTTTTTTCTCTCGAACGCCCTCGATCGTTGCAAAGTGGGAACTTTCATTTCGACAAAAGTTTCAATCCGGTCGTGTATCGCCCGGAACGGTTGGAGGGAGCAAAGAACATTCTCGAGGATAGTTATTACCGCAAGCGTCGAGGGCACCCACCGCTGGATATCCTGCCCCACGTAGATCCCGTCCTCACCCTGCCGAGTCTCCGAAACGGCAATTTTTATGTAAACGCTAAATAATAAAATTAGCGTAGAGCCCGTTAATACCTCGACTTGGTGCACCGGTGGTTCAAGCTAATTTAATGATTTTCGTTATTGGCTCCGACAATCGTAAAGCAATTGGCGCACATCTGTTGCCCGCATCGATTTTAATATTCGCTTGAGCTTCACGTAGGTACGTGTACATTATACTGCGTGTATATATATATATATATGTATATATATATATATATATATACAGGGTATTAGTAAGGTCGATGCAAACCCTTAAGGGGCGGCAGGTCACCTCGTTAGGAACTTATCTAGCCTAGGTTACCCTAGTTCAATGTCTAAGGATTTCGACTTATCATGGTGAGTATGATTTTTGGAAAATTTCCCCAAAAAATGAACTAACTCGTTCTTAATGTTCAAATAGACAATAATTGGTAACTAAACATTTATTTACGTCTCAGCTTAATGTGTATTCAATCGACAAACACCAAGCCAAACATCTGTATCCATACAACTAACTGAATGGGAGGTGGTGAATAATTAAAGACTTGTCAAAAAATAAAAATACCTCTTATGTTAATGCTATATATTAGAAAATAGCATTAATATAAGAGGTAAACGAGTCAGTACCTAATTTTCGGAAATTTTCCAAAAATCATACTTACCATGATAACTCGAAATCCTTAGACTTTGGATTAAGGTAACCTAGGTTAGATATGTTCCTAACGAGGAGACCTATCACTCCCTTAAGGCTTTGCATAGACCTTCCTAACACTCTGTATATATATGGATTGCGTAGCATGGACGCGTACTGTGACCGTCTACTCGAAGTGAGAAACAGTATTTCCATTCCTTCCATTTTTTTTCTCGCTCTTACTCAATTCACAACTGGTCGAAAGATCCAGTTGTTTTTTGTTTCTTCGCGGGTGCTTTTTTTATCGAAATATTCTTTTACCCCGCAATTAGTATTGAATTTCTGGACAATCTTGCTTTGACTCCCGTAAAAAGTGTATAAGTCAGCGTACTGGGAGGTCGCACTTTCCCGATATTTCTATTGGATTAAGATACACGTATAACGTGAATTTAATTAATCGGCGACAGTTTCAGTTCTCCCAATATTGGAATATAATTAAGTTACGATGAATTTTAGCCGCTCAATATTAATATATTAACAACGTCATCTAGGCAATATACTAATTAAGGGAGGACACCACTGTGACGGGCCGAAAAAGGGCGTTTTTCCAATTTTTTTTCTCATCTACTCGATTATTTATTTGGGGTTTGGAAAAAAGTGTGTTGCTAAGCGTACATTGAACTTATTTCTGAGAATTTTTATTTTTTAAAATAAAAAATTTATACCGTTACTGTGGTATAGTAAAGTCAGTGTAAAAAATTTGGTGCAACTGCCGGATCGATAACTTGACAATAACTTGGTCTGAAATATAAAGACACAATATTTTTATAATCCATATGAATGTAGTGCTCGTCCTGTGTAGCCGTTTTTCGAAAAATATTACAATATGGTGGATGTTAAAGGGTCATTATGGCACAATTTTTACTTATATTCGGAGGCTTCAAAAATACAAATTTTCAAACAAAAAGAAACGGCTACGTCGAACGATAGCTATTGCTATTAGGGAAATTTTGATTTTTCGAAATTGAAAATCAGACATATATAAGTAGAGTTATGATACCAGCCAGGTCGAGAAAATTTGTTTCGAGAAAAACGCGACTGAAAGTTTTCGTATACGTAAATCGTTGCGTTACCTGTAACTTGGTCAATTTTCAAAATTTCAGCTTGAATTTTTTTCATATATCCTGAATATGTATACTTTGAAAAACGACGAAAAAATCGATTTTTTTACTATTTTTACTATTTTTTGTTTCATCAGTTAACAAAAGGTTATAGCTAATTTAAGTTATTTTCATTCGGATGCTTTGCAATATTTCTGACATTTCGATCACTATTTGCACGAACGTTGGAAGCGCGATGCCAAGAAATTATAAAATATAAAAGAATCGAATGTTTGAGTAGAATTTTATGTGCAAACATCGCAGGGTTATCATCACGTGATGTTTTCTCGTGTAACAAAATATGTTGATTCGCGTTTACAGTTTCTAATGAAAATTGGTATTTCGAAATCTTCAACTTGAGACACGAATTAATGTATTTTTTGTTTTAAATGTTTTATGGAATTATGTCTACACAATGTTTACAATTTGCAATAAAAGTGGAAAGACACCTTCGACACTTTGGAATGGCGCAGATCCACTTTCCCGAGCTCGAATTACGGTACTTTGGTGGGGTGTCGGGCAGTGAGCATTCCTTCGACCTCACGCCCGATTTCCTCTCGCGCTTACGGGCCATTGGTACGCTGTACGTGCGTCCGAGTACAGCAGTTGCCCCCTGCCCCTTAAGTTGTACACGTTTTTTCAACTTTCTCCCGTCCGCGTCTGCGCACACATATTATATACCAAAGACAGGGGAAACACAAGACACCCATCGGGAACGAAATGAAAGTTTGACGAGAGAAGATTTTTCAAGTATCGCTCCATATCCCTTTTTTATATTGGCTGGCTAATTACGGACTGGTATGCACTCTAACGTACAATTAACACGAAGAAAAAAATCATTTTCGCTGCAGCGTTCAGACGTGAATATTCCAGACAACATTATGCCGTTGCTCTGATAATTTCGATGGTTGAGTTTCAATTTCTAAGGGTTTGCTGAAAATATAAGAATCTTCAGTAAAAAATAGACATTCGCAGTTGCTTTATCGTCAAACCAATGTGTTTGGACTTTTTTGTGTCATTGCCGTGACTTATTTAGAAGTATTAACATTTTGATACTAAAAAATCGGCACTAAAACACTGTTGATTGAGTGACACAATATTATTGGTGTCGTAATCATTAATTAATTTTTTTCGTTAATATTTCCTTCGTTGCTGTGTACGCTTATAGAGACTTTAAGGTACGATCACTTTTTTGTTTTGAATACCTCAGAGACCTCTCGGAGGATCGCCCGCAGCCACTTTTTTTTAACCCCTCGACTGCACACTTCCGCCACGAACCTCTGACTGCATATGGGGTCCATCCGACCCCAGGCGTTTTGCAGGCCTTTGTATTCCGGTAAATATGCATTTTTTTATAGACACGTTTTTTGTAGTCAATGATCCTTATTTTATTGTATTTTTGAAAATATGTTTTTTAAGAAAAACGAAAATTAAGGATGTTGAGTCCCCATGAAACATGTTAATGTTAATTGTTCAATAAATAGCTTCTGAATCGTCATGAAGTTTTTACACGACCTCCTGAATACTTCATGTAAAAACATACCAAATTTTCAGAATTTTAGTTTTTGTATGAAGTATTGAGTATTTTGTATGAAGTATTTAAGAGGTCGTGTTAAAATTTCACGACGATTAGGAAGCTCGTTATTAAAAAACTAACATTTTGTTAAGAACAGTTTTTAAAAGGAATAAAAAAAAATTATCAATAAACTTCGTTTTGTTTCCGTTGCTTTCAGTATATTGTAGATATTACAAAATTGACAGGTAAAAAAAAACTTATTGCAAAGTTACATCAGTTTCCATAAGACAACATTTAATCTGTGAATGTTAATTGTTCAATAACGAGCTTCCTAATTGTCGTGAAATTTTTACACGACCTCTGAAATACTTCATACAAAACCATACCAAATTTTCAGAATTTTATTATCATTTGCGATTTGGGGCTCAACATCCTTAAGTGCCCAAACATTCGTCGAAAGTAGGAGATGCGTTGAAAAATACGTACTTGCATGAAAAAGATCATCATTTGTTTTCAGTATATAAACAAAAATCTTTTGACGTTTTTGAAGAGGAAGGTTTATAGATCCGAGCAAAAAGACAGTGTCGACCGTCTTGCCAAAAAGTATATTTATTCGGAGGTTTGTATTTGAGCACTTTCGGGTTAGTGATAAATGTTAATATTTTACGCATTATACATGGAATTAAATAAAAGAAGAACAACGATTTTTCACAATCACTTGTCATCTTTATTAAGGACACCACTGTGACAGGCCGAAAAAGGTCGTTTTCATCGATTTTTTCATCCTACTTATTAAAGTAGCTAAAGTAGCCCCAAACCTGTCAAAGTTACCTTTAGAGTCAAAGTAACCCCTAATCCAACCCCAAAGTAACCGTTAATGTCAAAGTAAAAATTAATTCAATAATTCAAGTTAATTTAATCATCATTTAATAAACTTTATTTAAGGGTACCCCATTTTCGGTTCTCAAGCGGCTACGGGTGGGGGGAAAAATGTCGAACGATCGATATGCAGATGGGCCAAAATGTCGAATTCGAAAATGCCGAATGTTCGAATATAGATGGGTCAATCTTACTAGAGTCTGTAAAGTCGAAAATAACAATTACGAATATGAACATCTCGGAAGTTGATATATAGCGAAAAACAAAAATCAGATTTAATAAAATAGCGAAAAACACAATATCGATGGGCCTGTATGCATAACACCAAATAATTCGAGACGACAATTCTCCGAATTAAAAAAATTGCGACGGTTCACAATGAAGAAAATCATTGAAGCGAACGGCCAAAAAGTCGAGTGGTTAAAATCGCGAAGGGTCAAAATGTAGAACGGCCCGGATGGCGAATCGAGCAATACGTTACTTGTGCTTCAGAGTGAAGCTGCGAGATGGCGCTGTCGGTCAGTCGGCTAAAATATCGTAAGGCAGTCATCTCACGTGACGGGCCCCACCACGGTCGTCATTTTGGCCGTTCGACCTTTCGGCGTTCGACATTTCGGGCCATCGACATTTTGCGTTTCGATTTATTGCTTTCCGCCATAGACGATATTACGCATATTGGGCACTCGCTATTTTCTGTTTCGGAAATATGGGTGTTCTACATTTTTCGATTCTGTATTTTTATGTTCCGAATTGCAGACGATCTGAATATTCGTTTTCGAATAAATTAGCTCTCCAATAAATAATGGTTCGATTTATAGTCATTTAATTTTTTTATCAGTCGACAGATAAAATTTCGAATAATTGAACCTTCGTTATTTTGAGAGTTCATAATTCTACCGTTTCGAAATCTTTGTCGTTCTACATTTGGTCATTCGACATTTTTACCCCCACCCAGCGGCTACGAATCCAAACATCGTTGTAGATCAACCTCGCGCGACATGACAGAAGTCGCGTGTCTAACACGCTTGCAATTCTGTTGTTTCAAAACCTTCAACCATTTGTTATCCAAATCCCGTTGTCGGGCAGCCTGAAACGTGCGATTTGGCGATTTCGTACGAAAAAGTCATTTGACGTTGAATGAACCTCGTGTCAGAGATAAAGCGCATACCGACGTATAAAAATATCCATAACGATGAATTTCGGAAATTCAAGAAAAAGTAGATGCGAACCTTGAGAGAAAGGTCGTCTCGGTGGTCTTTGGTCGGGGTGTTTTCGCACGGCCCGGTCTCTTCTATATTGGTGTGAACCAATATCAGGTTGGAAGTGAGGGATGCGGCACACGCCTGGTGCTCAACTATGGGGAAAAGTGTTGGCTATCAGAGTGAACAAGCCAGCAGTGGCTCTGCCCTGTGTCTTATCTCTTTCCTCGTCGCAGTTGTGCTCAACGGTGTGCTTGAGCGTTTTTCTCCGCTTCCTCTCCCAATGCTTTTTCCCGTCTACACAGATACGAAGCTCCGTTGTAACACGATGGTGAAGTGGCAGGAGTCTCGAAAAAGCTCGCAGCCTGTGCTCCCATATAAGCCCGCCGCACACGTATCCCCGATAACGATCCACCCAATATAGCTCTTGACTTTGCGATCGACGTCGATTTGTTATTGTGTTATGAGCAATTACGTAGACGCTCGAGTCGCTTCCTGCTGCACTTGGCTTCGCTTTCCTCCGGTAAACCAGCCTTTTTTTTATCATCTTATCGACAATCGCAATGCGCCGAAACAATTTCGGCAACGAGCATTTAGGGAATGCGCCATTTTTCCTCACTAAAGTTCGGAGAACTTTGAATTTTCGTACTCTACTAGGCCAAGTCCGAGGTAAGTTGGCCACCGTTTTTTCGAGGATTTGTCAAAATAAAATTATAGACGTTTATTTACTCTATTTGTAATTAAACTTTGAACATTTTAGTTCGGGATAATTTGCCAACATAAAACACATTCTTATGGAATCGACCTTAAAATGAGTATTTTTTGGAAATCACGGTTGCCTATTTGTAACGAAGTATCCGGGTGTGATGTGCATTGGGAGTAGAGAGATAGCCAGTATTTGAGGAGGGAGGATTGCTGATTTTTATGATCTTTTTTGAAGGTAAGATTGCTTCAGTATTTTTGAGATTTAGGGTATGTCTGATTACCACTTTTGGTTGTTACATGGAATTCTTTTTATTAATCTTTAAAAATGGCAGAGGTAAGACAGCGTTTTCTAAACGGGATGCGGCGGATGTTATCGGCGTGACACATTAATCGGCGGGATTAATCTTTAAAAAAAACCAACGAAGATTTTTCTTTCATTCACACTCATACGCAGAATATGAACCAAGAAGAAGTGAGAAATATTGGAAATCGATGAAATGTTACGCTTTCAAACAAAAAGATTTAATTTTCGAAAAAAAATGCCTACCTTTGCAACAAAAAAATCCTGTTTTTATTTTCAAACACATTTAGGATCGTATTGAAGACAATAAGGTTAGAAAGATTTATACCAAAGTTCGTCCGAATCGGTCAATTGGATTTTTTTAGCCATACGTCACGTCAGTTTTGAAAATGCAGTTTAGGAGACCGTGCGTGCTTCCGTTATTTTTAAAGATTAATAAAAAAAGCACCATATAACTAATATGCAACCACTAATAGCTGCTTCTAACGATTCTTCAGTCCAGTTCCCTCCCAGAGCAATTACTTTTCTCTTGTACTTATTACACATCTGAAACAGATGTAAAAAGCATCAATTATTTTAATACATGACAAATAATAGTATGGTCATCGTACACCGATGTACGTAGCCATCGTTCCTAATCTTTCGGGAGGGATGGCCACATCTAAAATGTAAGCAAGTAGAAACAATACTTGTGAAATCTCGAGGTTTTAACAAAGCACTGCTCGTGAACTATTCAAAAATACGAAAATAACCATAATTTTGGCAAAATAAAATCACCACGATATAAAACATGAACTCTGAAATGTTTTTGCATTGGACAAAACAATGAAGAAGAATTTTACTTACGTCGCCAATTTTTTTCCCCGACTTTTTCTCGTATACTTACACCTACACAGGACATAAAGTAAATTGAGGAGTAACAGGTGACATCTGGTGAGCGATGGACGCGGTTGACATGATTCCAAAGCTCCCACTCATCTGAAACAGAAATAAAAGCAATTTTCTTGATCAATGAGATTGTCATTACGGCAGGTAGTAAAGAGATTGAAAAAAAATGACAACTATCTGAAAATAAAATGATAATATTTCGCCCTTTTTTCAAAGATAAGAAAAAACACACTAAAAAATAGTTCTAATAATAATTATTATTTACTTTTATGTTTAGGAAGGATATATAACTTTATGTCAACCAGGTTGAAAAAATAAGCTCCGAGAAAAACGCGTTTAAAGTTTTGAGTACAATTTCGAACAACCGCAACTATCCCAAGTGGTATATGTCATGGAAATTACGTTATATTAATCTGTCATTCCTGTGTCGTAAAGTGTGTCTCCCTCACCTTCGGAATGTTCATTTTCCGAAGCTCGTTTTTCCCTGCGAGACTTCTAGCTTTCTTAGAAGCTCCTGAAATTTGTAGCTCCAGTCAGTCAATCCTATTCTAATCTCGTTTGTTGGCGTAAATATTCGTAATTTCGAAATTCCCTTTCGAGGACATATTCTTACCAGTCGATACTTTAAGAAAATTCCCAAAAAATCATTTTTTTCAAATTTCTCGCCTTGAATACTACCTCAACAAAACTTTAGAAATATCAAGAGGCGTGTTAGTTCTAAGTTTGTAAATATCTATCTCCACACAATAATACCGTAAGAGATCCTTTGTGTGTCATTTTTCAATTTTTATCAAATTTCGGTACAGATCGTTCGTATAACTAAATCAGTTGGAAGCGGTGAGGGGGTGAGAGAGACATAAGTGAGACGGTGGCAGAGGGAGAGAGAGAGAGGGAGAGAGAGAGAGAGAGAGAGAGAGAGAGAGAGAGAGAGAGAGAGAGAGAGAGAGATTTTCGTGCGTACGAATCCCACATCGTGAAGTAGTATGGACCCTTTTCAGAGTCATATGTAAGATGTTCCACAATCATACCAGAAATTGAAAAAAAAATATAATCAAGAGGGTAGTTTTGCCATGTATAGAATGCCAACTCGGATAAAACCGAGGTAATAGCTGGCCTACATATATAATTCAAAGGGCCACGTGTCTCGAAGCTTAATCGATGACTCGCGTTGTCAAAGTTAATTAGGTCTTAAGTCGTTTTGGAGACTGGCCGACGTTAATTATAATTGTCGCCTTTCATCGCTCTCGTTATCGTGGCCTCCAAGTTATTATCGAGTTGTCCATCTTCCGTTCCTCCTGGCACTAACAATAAGTGTCTATATGTGGATCGGACGACCGATAATATTTGAGTTGTCGAAGTCCATCGAGTACGAGCTGATGGGTGTTGAACAAGAGAGAGGAAGAGAGAGCGAGAGGGGGTGAGAGAGAGAGAGAGAGGGCGGGAGAGAGGGAGAGAGAGAGCAGGGAGCTTTTGAAGCTTCGTGAAGAGAATAGTGTAGGGTTCGAAAACGAGAGCCTGCATACAGGGCGAGGGGTTAGACAAGGGAGCGAGAAGGTTCTCCGGGTTAAGTAAGTGGTTAAGAGGTCGCTGGGTAATGGAATAAAAACACTCGACCCCGATGTCTTTCGATAGAGGGCTTTCGCAGAGATCACTCCCCACTCTAGGTCTTTGCTTTTCTTTTTCTTCCCTTTCTTTTCGTAACCGTGTTCGGCGTGCTTTTATCATTTTAGACCACTTTTTTCTTCATCTTTATTCCGTCTAAGATCACACGCACGGAATAGCTCGACGAGCAGCTCTCAACCCATGGACGGAGACATGGAGCAAGAAAGAAAGAGAGAGAGAGAGAGAGAGAGAGAGAGAGAGGGCCTGATTGTGGTATGCATATCGATCGAGGGATGAAAAATGAAAAAAGTTGAAAATACATAGCCTTCCGGTGCCTTAAGCTGTCCTCGGGCCTCAAATAATTCCATTTCTGAGATGTTGAATGAAGGGATGTTTGTTATCCAAGTGTCCCAGAGCGGGCTTTCCGATGAGGGTGACTTCAAATAATTCGTCAAATATTCTATCGTGTGAAAAATCCACCGGCAGAATATATTGTTTACGTTGACACGTAACTACTGCTCATCTGATAACGCTAGTTTGACTTCAGTTGTACGATGATGAAATCAATGATGCAGTACTAGTGAGCACTAATTAAACCCGAATTTTGAAAATGTAATTACTAGTGAAATTAATTCACAATAATTTTAATTTTTTTTTATTTTGTTTTTTTTTGATCATTTTTACGTTATAATTATTTATATTTTCTTCCTAGTGGAATTGACTAGTTGAATTACTTCGGAACACTATATTTTTATTAGAATTTCGCCCTCTCTTGAATATACGTTATATATCACTAATATTATATCACACTAATATATCACTCATATTATATCACACTAATATATCATTAATATTATATCACACATATATATCACTAATATTATATCACACTAACTTGAATATACGTTATAATCACTAATATTCATTTACTAGAAAAATCAATTATAGATACTTTTCAATTTTTTTATACTTTCGCTCAATTTGATCATTTTTGCGTTATAACCACGTATATTTTATATTATTATCAAAGTAGGCTTATGAAGGCAAATATTGATTAGAAGCATTATAGATTAAAATAAGAAAATGGCAGTATCGTTTCGGTGTAGCGGAATATGCATTTTCTGCGTAAATATGAAAAAGGTAATTTTCGTTAAATATGTCCACAATTAATTCCACTAGTCCATTGTTTTTTCAATTCTATAGAAATTGTATCGTGCTCGAAGGTAAACTTCAATCAGACGATGCGACAACTGAATCGGAAATTCATTCAAATCATTTTCTTTCTATGCAAATACAATTCACGGTGGGTCGACTTATTATCCACATATTATTTGCTTCAGCCACGGAAAATTGCATCATTGTTTGCATCAGATAATGCGTGGTACAGATCGATACCGCATGTTCCGATAATTGACGAAAAAAAATATTGAAAATATTTGTCCATTCAAAGTTCGGATATTATCATTCTACAAGTAATCGATTGGTCTTAATTATTGATCGTATTCGATACGCCATTCAGGCATGACTCGTTAATGGGACAATTGGCTGGTATAATAGCTCTCAATTATTTCTACGTTCATTTATTCGTATTTCGTATTTCGTTTATTTGTATTTCGTATTTCATTTATTCGTATTCATATTCGTATTCGTATTCGTATTTCATTTATTCGTATTCGTATTTCGTATTTGATTTATTCGTATTTCGTATTTCGTATTTCTACGTTCATTTATTCGATTCGTAAAAAAACGGAGTGGCATCATTTTGAATATTGATACATTTTTAAGTAGAACACAGCTCGAAAATAATTCGTCAAAAAATAAAGAAGAATAATGTCGTCCAGTGCATCAATATATGTCAGAGCCATTTTTAATGGCTATGATCTACGTATAATTTCGCCTACATGGAAATATGTCCCCACTGGTAAATATCCGGTGATTATTCATCGTGACTTTGTGCTGTAAAAAAATCGCGGATTTATGAGACGCCGACCGTGTAATTCATACAATTTATTATAGTGAAGGGAATTATTTCGTTCAGTGACGTTTAAATTTTATTCACGTTTTTCGAGAGCATTAATATCGATACGCTGTCAAAATACTGTAAAAACTTATTTTCAATCTAGTTTTTTATTTGGCAGCCATTTTCCACTCTATTTTCTTTTATCTTAAGAAAAATAGCTTAAGCGGTTACACCACCTTGGGATTTAGACGAAATCAATTTTTTAGCGTGATGTATTTAATTTTTTTACAAATATTTTAGGTGTTTTAACCAGCCAAAATTTTAATTATCGCCGGAGTTATCGCCGGCAAGACCCCAAAGAGGCCAGGAAGATGAAAAGAGCAGCACAAAAGGAGTCAGAGGCCATCACAACGTCAATGGAAGTCCGAATGTATGATCCAGGAATCGCAGGTTCAAGGTAGAATAAAAAAATAGTTGTTTCCCTTAAGGATTGAATTTCCACGCTGAAATTTCATTAATTGTGTCTAGGAGCAGTAATACAAAGTTTCAAGTAAATTTGACCCATTTTTTTATTTTCCGTACAAACTTGCCGCCCCCTTTCGTTCAGGGGTTGAATTCCGAAAAGCGCTAAGATACGCGTTTTATTAATTGCGATGAAAAGCTTTAATACTGAGTTTCAAGTAAATCTTCCAAACAGATCTTTTTTATTTTACATACAAACTTTACCACCTCTTTTCTCCCCTTAGGGGTTGAATGTCTAAGAACGCTGGAATGCATGTTTTATTAATTGAATCAAGAAACACGAATACCAAATTTCAAGTAAATCCGACCCGACTTTTTGTAATTTTCATACAAACTTTGCCACCCCTTTTCTCCCCTTAAGGGTTGAATTTCGGAAAATCCCCTTTGATTGGGTGCTTACGTCAGAAAAGCAAGTTCCTGTCCAAATTTAATGTAATTAGCTTCAGCGGTTTTGGCTCGGCGTTGATAAATTAGTCAGGACATGGTCTTTTATATGTATATATTTTTTTAAATATCAAGGTTAGATATTCTGGTCAGCAGCACGACAGGAGTCAGAGGCCATCGCAACGTCAATGGAAGACCGAATGGATGATCCAGGAATCGCAGGTTCATGGTAGTATAAGATAAAAAAATTGATTTCAAGACGTTGACGCGGTACTTCTTTTTCCGCTTTCTCGAAAGTACTTTTTCCAAACTGATGGACGAAATACCGCGAGATCTACTCAATCGATTGTAATGAAATTTATACCACATATTCTTTATAATATTATCTAAAATATAGCATAGGATTTTTTTGATTGAGCGCAGCATTGATTTTTTATTCATTTTTAAAATTCAAAATTTTGGTAAATATCATAGTTTTTTCACAGCTCTCATTTCCACAAAAAAAATTTAATTTTTTCTATATGCTACACTTTAGGTAGTAACTTTCTACATTCTATATATTCTTTCTATATATAGATTAAAAAAGGGACCCACTAAGCGACTCATATCTCTACCATTTTTCATCTTTTTTTATTCATTTGTTTCACAAAACAATAATGTATTTGAGAAGAACAAAAATGATTTTATATATTTAATACACGCATACCATTTTTTAAATTATTTTTATACCTACTTTTCCAAGTGCCAAGGTGGTGTAACGCCTTAATATTTATTATTTTTTGCAAGCAAGTATGTTATCCATTGCTTACTTTTTTTTACATTACATTCCTGAATAAATCGATTTTCCCTGAACTTTGGCGAGTAAAATACAGTTTCAGAAAAACCATGAAAAGTATAATTTTTTACAACTCCAGAGTCAGAGGGTGAGTAAATGTATTTATCAAACGCGACAGTAGGGAACATATGGTCGGTGTGCGTCTGCGACGAGCTTCCGTCTTCGGCACTGTTAGCCTAGGCCAATACTTGGATGGGTGACCTTTTGAAGGTATACTCTTGCGCATGACGACTGCTGAGTCGGAGGTCACTCTCACGGAATTCCTGACGGTGATACAACTAAAATTCAGTGAAATATAGCCGCCTGTATTGACGTCGGGATTTCCACAGTTTCCCAGAGCCTTCATACGCCACCTTCATACAAATTCGATGCAGAACTGCATTGGGAAAGAGTGGCGGTGGGCAACACTATCAAGGGCCTCTCAGCAATTAAAAAAGGTGAACTGACAGCTGTAGGCGAAAAAGTCAAAGGGATGGGATCACAGCAATGCGAAAAGGCATTCAAATGGACATTGGAAAATGTATTTAATAATATGTTTATTAACGGGTCATGCCTAGTAACTAGATTATCCCTATGTAACAGTCGAAAACAGCTCGTTATACGGATTTTTTTTACAAAATCGCAATGATAAAATTCTACAAAAATTGGGTACTTAAAAAGGACCATCTGAAGAGCACTTTGTAATTTTTTTGTGTAAAGATAAGTCCGGGAAGCAGGTTATCTAATAATAAAAAATCAGATAGATATTATTAATATATCCCAAAATATCAAATTTAAAAAAAATGGTGCGTATTCAAAGTGAGTCTTGGTTTTTGCGAAAAAAATGGGCACTTTTCGTTCATCGAATCAAAAGGATAAATCGGACAAAAAATCCTTTGATCAAATAGCATATTTTTGCATCGATAAAAAGCCTTCAAAATTTCAGAAAGATCGATGCAGTAGATTTTTAGATATTTCGCCTACTTTAAAAACGTACTTTCGAGAAAAAAGTGTTTTAAGTTTCGAACGAGGCTCCGGGCGTTCCGACGGGCGTCAATGTGACAGCCCATAAATCTGTCAATTCTGATCGGATCACCTTGCAATTTTCAGCGAACATTATGAGATATCCTTTTTAAGGTCTTTTATAATTTTCTTAAGATATTTATAAGATATTTATAAATTTAAGTTCTTAAGTAATATATGTTTTTAAGATAAATAGATAGAATAGATAAGTAGATAGATAAACATAAGATAGATAAGTAGATAAATAAAATAGATTAGTAAATAGGTAAATAAAATAGATAAATATTCTTAAGATATTGATGAGTTCTTAAGTTCTTAAGATATTTACAACATATCCTGTCAAAATATATTGGTTAAAAAAAAAGTGATTTTTCGATACAACTACGAACAACCCCTTAAAATGTCCCAAAAAATATGAAAAACTGTATCAGCGTTATTTCACAGATGGAACGTATTTTAGGAAAATTATTTTCTACTGTGCAAAAGGCAGCTAGACTTTTCGATGATAAATTCGAAAGTTTCGGAGACACTCTTCGGCATCAGTCAGCCTCGCTGAGCCTCTTTTTCTTGCCTCCTGCCTGTGACTTGGCGTACGTGAACGGTAGCGGTGGCGAACAATCTTGAATTTGGTAGGGGTGGCTTTTGGACGAAATGGAGGCGGAGCGAAGTCGCGCGTCGGAGCTTTCGTAGACGATGGGGCGTTTTAGCCCCTCTAGCCCCCTGCCCCCCTTGGGCCATAGTGGGGAGACACAGAGTTCGCAGTTTCCGACCAAGCATCGGCACGAACTCACGCGATATCGACGCTCCTCTCTTCGGCCTCGCTCAAACGCGAAAGTTCGCGATTCTGACCGTCGTACACGTGTGTCGACCTACACCGGACGATTCCTCCAAAAAATTCCGTGAATAGTTTCCACAATTTCAATCGTTCTTTCCTTTCGTCGACTGATTTCTTTAGTATTTCTTTCTCGCACAAAAACCGAAATATCTTTTGCCAAATTTTCGGAGTTCATGTTGCCAACGATGGCTTTTCTTGTACGGGATAAAATAAAATAAAAAAACGTGACTTCGTTCCATCCGTTTTGTGAGCGTCATGCTTTTTTTTCCTCGTATTCGGGATGAGAAAAATTAATTCGATCGGAAAATGTGCGCGAAGCTCGAAGTTCGTGAATTATTACTCAATTGCAGGCTCATGATTAAACGATAAAATACCATCGTGCCTCGTGGGAATCCGGCCATGTGATTACGTTTCTATTGACGTGTGCCAGAGTTTCTTTGACGTTTTTACGAAGACTGAGACACGTTTTGTGACGTATATCATCGCGAAGAGTCGGCGGCGAAAAAAGCCTACCCTCGACAGTGAAATATTGGATCGATGCAGACGTTGGAGAGAGTAGTTCGAGATTGCAAAGAAAATCGGATTACATCGGGATTATTGCAGATGTAAGGTAGGCGAAATATCAATTGACAGCAAAAATGAGCAGATCAAGCCGAATGAACGCACATTTAGATCGACGAATTTTATTGTACGGGCTTTCCGTCCGCGGCTTTGCTCGCGTAGACTTGTGTTGGCTCCTTAATCAAATGTGATCCTGAAATGTTTCATTGAGGAACGCGTAGAAGTGGATTGAAGAGCATTAGTACTAATTTTCGAGTAAATCTGAATAGATATTCCTTTTGCCATGCAAACTTTTCTACCCTTTTTCCCCTGAAAGATTGAATTTCCAGGCTGAAATTTCAATAATTGTGTCTAGGAGCAGTAATACAAAATTTCAACTAAATTTGAACCATTTTTTAAATTTTTCGTACAAACTTTGCCTTATACTATGTTTCCTTATACTAATTTTCGAGTAAATCTGAACAGAGTTACCATACAAACTTTGTCAACCCCTTTTTCCCTTAAGGATTGAATCTCCACGCTGAAATTTCATTAATTGTGTCGAGGAGCAGTAATACAAAGTTTCATGTAAATTTGAACCATTTTTTTTATTTTCCGTTCAAACTTTGCCACCCTCTTTCGTTTAAGGGTTGAATTTCGAAAAACGCTGAAATACCTGTTTTATTAATTGCGTTAAAGAGCTTTAATACTGAGTTTCAAGTAAATCTCCCGACTGGATCTTTTTTATTTTAAATACAAACTTTGCCACCCTCTTTCTCCCCTTAGGGGTTGAATTTCTAAGAACGCTGGAATACGTGTTTCATTAAAGACTTTTTGTAATTTCCATACACCCTTTGCGACCCTTTTCCCCCCTTAAGGGTTAAATTTCCAAAAATCTTTTCTTAGTGGGTGCTTACGTCGGAAAAGCAAGCTACTGTTCAAATTTCATGTAATTAGCTTCAGCGGTTTTGGCTCGGCGTTGATAAATTAGTCAGGATATGGTCCTTTATATGTATAGATTTTTTTAAACATCACGGTTACATATTCTCGATGATATGTTATTATTTTTGGTATCTAGATTTTTCGGATACCCGCCTGTGAACTATAAACATTTTGTCGAAGTTTGCATCGTTGAAGTTCGCAACGAAAGCTCTTCTTTACATTTTATTTTCCCTATTTTTATTATTATAGAAGATATTTTTTTTATAAGTTTATATTGTAGATTGTTAAAAAATATCTTACAAAATGGGTGAGAGACTTTTTTCGGAAAAATCAGCCAAAAAAAATTGAAGGATTTCAGGATTGATTTCAATGTTAATTTTTGTTGCATTCCAACGATGGAAACTTCAACCTCATTTATAAAATGTTGAACATTTGGTGACCTCAGCCTCAAAACTCAACGGCTCCTTAATGGATTTCTTCCGACTCGTCCGAAATACTTCACACTTGACCAAAGTGCTCGCATTAATATTCCATGTACCTACACACGAATAATTCAAATGTTAAAAATTCATTAAACTCTTCCTACCCATTATCATCAGTCCTCAAGACCTGTGGAAGTCGTAAAAGTCATAATTGCGGTTTCCACTCGTCGCAATTCCCACAATTATGTTGCCCCGAAAAAAATGACCTACTTTACAGACTTAATGTACATCGAGTGAAGGAAAGAATAGGGGCAGGCCTGACAACAGTTCACAGGTCTTACGATAATGTGATGCATACATTTCAATTTGATATTTACATGGATTATGACGTCACTGGACATGAAAAGAAATGACGTTTGTTGGAGACTTTTCAACAGTTTATTAAGGGAGGACGCCACTGTGTCATGCCAAAAAAGGTCGTTTTTTCGATGTTTTTGTCTACTAGATTATTTATTTGACATTTGGGAAAAAAAACTCTCTTATTAAGCATACATTTAAATTACTTGATGTGAATTTTGAATTTAAAAACAACTGAACATTAATAACGTTATTGAGGTATATTAGGGCTTCTGTATAAAAAATGTGGGCGAACTCAGGATCCGTAACTGACAATTGGTGGCCACAAAAAAACGTAAAAAAGTTTTATAATCTACATAAATGTATTTCTCGTTACACGTAGCCGTTTAAAAAAAAATCACGAAATATGTAAAAAAAAGTGCAATTTTCGCGAAACTTTAACTTTATATTCGGGGGCTTAAAAAAATACTAAATTATAAAAAAAGAGCTACGTACAATGATAGCTACTGCAATTAGGGATTTTTAAAAAATGTTCTGTTCTCACTAAATCGTCTGTAGCTTGGTTAATTTTCAATATTTGTACTTAAATATTTTTCACATATTCTTGAATAGCTTTACTTTAAGAAAAAGCAAAGAAAATCGATTTTTCTACCCGTCACAGTGGTGTTTCCGCTTAATTCTGCAAAATGAAAATGCCCACATTTATGGCGAAGATGATACGAAAGAACGAACGAACTCTGCTCTAATTGCGTGCGAGAATTATAACGGAATAACACAAGCTACTTCCAAATTATAAGTATTTTCGTTTTGCGGCGATTTGGAAGACTAAATGTTCTGAATTTCTTTTTCGTCGTGAAAATGCTTTCATATGAGTATGGGCAATCAAAGAAGACTGCTTCCTCGCAAAGTTAAAGCATACACTTATCCGCAGTTGAGAATTTATAAAAAGATAGAGATAATCTTGAGAAACATTAACAAAGATATGGATTCCAGCCACGGAAAACATATTTCAAAATAAAACAAAAATGTGGGCACCAAAAATTCGTTAATTTCGACATGCCTCTGCCTTATTTTTCGTCATACGAAACTCCCTCTAACCAAATTTTTACCATTCAACCTGCTTTGAAAAAAAACATTTCTCCAAAGACCATTTGAATCTTTTAGATTCGATTCACGATGCATTGGTGCAAAAAATGACATTTCGCAGACATTTCGTCGTGTTGTGATTTCAGTTCTCAAATTTCACCACAATACAGTTCGGACTTTTGCATTGATAGTTCAATTGGACACCCGTTAGGGTGAGCTTTACGATCCTTTGTATTCGTTTATTCCTTTTTTCTCTTTATCTGTGGAACAGGAATGTTTTGTTCGGGATGGCAACAATCGCAGATTTTTTTTCATGTCTCGTAACACCGACGTGCGAGACCGAGAATAATCCTGGTCCGATCCGATCTCTTGTTAATGAAACAAATGCTCATATGTGTATGTGTGCGTATGTGTGTGCATATGTGCGCGCGTGTCCATGTTTTTACCGTTCCGTCTGACCATTTCTGGCTGACTCTACTTTTCCCAAGCTATTTTCTCATTCATTCGACCCTCGCTCCGCGATAACTGCGCGAGCCACGATGAGCACATCTCTTTTTTTTTCCTTCGCCAATTTTCTCTCTCAAGCCCATCCTCGATTCCCCATCTTTGAATTTCCCTTGATCCGTCCTTTCATCTCGTGCACTGCGCATTATTCCATTTTTTTTTCTTTCGTTGCCGCCACGCTTCGCTTCGACCCCTGATCGTTTCCGGCTCGATCTTTTTCTTCGGTGACGAGAACGATTCTCTTTCATACCGCAACCAGTTATACTACTGCGCTCCCGTTTTTCATACACGTATATGAAATCCTTTTGGCGGAGTATATACATGACGCATTTTCCGAAGTTTTTTCTCACCCCATCTTAGCAAGCCTTTTCGTGCAAGTGATAACAAAAAGATACCGTAAAATGGGGTTACTTTGAATAGGTTTTGGAAGTATTGAGTAGGTAACTTTTTTTTAGCATCCTAAATTGGAACTTTTTTGGTCCAATAGCACAATGTGTCCTAGGGCTATCAAATGTATAAAAAAGTCAAGCCCGACCAACCCCCGACAACTTTATGGATTTTTTTAACCCCTTCGTTGGCAGAGAGAATTCGATAAAAAGTGCCCAAAATGGCAGGAATTTTTTTTATCGCAAAAACTTGTACTCTGGGGTTTTTGAGGGTGCTGATTACGAATCTGAATTCAAAAGTCAGGAATTCACAATGGCAATTCACGAATAAATATGGCGATTGAAAATACAAATAATACAGATTGATTTAGATGAAACTTGGTACTCAAGCTTCATATATTTCCACCTATTTCCCGTCTCCAAAAACCCCCGAATCAGCGTCCCCGAAAACCCCCGAGCACCAAGATTTATCCAAATCGATCTATTTTTTGTACTTTCGTCTGCCATATTAAATCCGCCATTGAAAGATTTTGAATTTTGTGTTCAGATTCGTATAAAACGACCTCGAAAATCCCAGAGTACCGATTGTTATCTAAATCGAGTAAAATTTTTTATTTCGGTCCGCCATTCTAGCGCCGCCATTTTGACTTTTTAAATTTAAAGTTCAGATTCGTAATAAGCTCCAATCCAATGTCCATCGCATTGAATTCCTATACTAAAACGTCAGGCTTCTACATTGTACTCCTCATTTCAATTCCGCGCCTTACCAACGGATGCATTTTGGTAGCAGGCCTTCAGTTGTTAGGCTGTTGTATATTTCTCGTACAACGACTTCAAATTGTTAGTTCCACTGTCTAGACTGTTTCTTTTTGTTGTTTCTTCTTCTTCCATTTTAAAAACAAAGTGTAAAAATTAAACGAAAAATTCCGCGTATTTTAATCAAATATGTGTAATACCTTTTTTTTCATCCAAGCCCTTTGTATATCATACTTGTGGTCTTTATACATTACTGAAGCCAGTAGAAAAAAAGTCAACATTTGCTTCTACTCAGATATAACGCCTTAATCAAAAAATCTAGTAGACCTACATGCAAACCGAATTATTCTTGATTCAATCAAAAGTTTTATTCAAACAAGATTCATTAAAAAAAACAAAACTTACTATGTAAGACGGCGATTTAAACCGTATGCTAAATAAAGCCTATAAATTTGGCATTACAATTCACTTCAAAATAAAATTCTTCGATCATGGTCGTAAGGCATGTTGCCATTTAAATGTTCATTTCCACTTCACCTGTGTCATATTCGTTAATGACTCAATCGTGTCACAGCCAAGCAGGTGTTTTTATTATTTCATTTTCAACCTCAACACACGAAGAGCAAACAAGGAGGTAGAGTACGTACTACCCTTCCTCTTTAATACTCGACGTATATATTTTTTATTATTTATTTTATTATTTATTATTTATTATTATTTATAACTATATTTTATTTATTATTATGTATTATTATTTATTTTTTATCAATGTTGTTATGATTCCTACTATAAAATTAAACTAATAAGATATTACACACACGTAGTATCAATATCATTACCATCGTTACTTTTCACAAACTTCGCAGTAGTCGTTGAAAGCCCTTCTGCCCATATTTCTTTTATTCCAAATATATGTGCCAGTGCGACATACACCGCGCCAGCCCGTAGACGCAAAGTCCACGGGAACCGCGACTTTATAAGCGGGCTGCCTTGCATGTACATTTCTCGACTGGCATTACGGCTGCCTTGCATGTACATTTCTCGACTGGCATTACGTATACTCGGTAAGCAGATAGTGGTGGCCGAGGCACAGTTGTGGCCAACTCTCATTCACCCTACCCCGCTCTTAAAAAAAACTGCAACGCTTCCCAGCACATTTCTCTCGTGCACTCTCCGCGATTACGAATATGTATTATATTTTTTCTCTTTTATTTCTTTCGCCAAACAATAATAGCAGGAACAGTATCTCTAACGATAGTGAAAGTGTGATGTCTTGGAGAATGAAAAAAAATTGTCAAATATGAAATTGCTTTCCATTTTGGGCCCGCATGACACGTTTGAGGCTGCATTTGCATTACGACGACCATTAGAGAACTTTTTGGAAATTGCACGTGCAGAATTGGAGCGTCACATGTGTAGATGTATATTATTTTTCGGGTGACCTTAATTGTCAAGACTGTCACATGGCTGAAACTTCTGAGCTGATGAAATTTGACATGTAGTTAGAGCCTGTCGATCCGCCGGTATTCCAATAGTCGAAGTAAGAACTTAATGTTTCTTTCTATAAATGGATCATCAAAGAAGGTGCACACTGTG